>BFEA01000119.1:877179-910549 GCA_003427395.1 Chara braunii
GCCGTAGCGGTATCTCCAGCGCAGCAGGTATGTAGTAACCCAATCTTGTATCGCTCAACCTTTCTCTCCTCTCTCTCTCTCTCTCTCTCTCTCTCTCTCTCTCTCTCTCTCTCGGTCTTCTTCTTCGTCGTGGTCTTCTCTGCAGGTGCGCGGCGGCTTCTCCAACCTCCAGGTCCGCTATGGCGGACTTCTTCTCTTGGCGGCCACCTCAGCTATGGCGCATCACTCCCTGCACACGACGGCGCGCATGGAATAGCGGGTACCGGCTCTGATACGAATGCAATCAGACTTGCTTTCATTCACACTTTACATGTATGCAAACAGGCGCACAGCAAACTGGCAACAAGCGCCCACTCAGAACTCAGAGATATGGTCGCCGGAAACACAGTCCAGATACAAGTTCACTTTCGATGGCTATGGCGACTCAGCGCCAAACTCTCTGTTCGCATACACCGGATCACCCTGGATATCCCACAAGTGATACTCTGCACTCACACATACACACACACACTACACACTAACTCTAGCTATGGCGGCTATGGCCGCAACTACCCTATCGCTATGCTACGCTCCTTCTCTCTCGCCCACTTCGGCCCCGGGCTCACTGGGGACCTCCTTGCACAAGCCGCTGTGGCAGCGCTTCCGCATGGCTCACGCAGGAATGAATGAATGGCTGGGCGCTGCCTCTTGATTTATACGTCTGGAGCTCGTTGGTCTGCCCCTTTCCATCGGGCCATGGTGCACACAGTCCCTCATGGTACTTGCTGGACCGGACTGGGACTGGCTGGACCTTACCGCTGACTGCTTCGGGACTCACTGCTATCTTACTGAGGTCGTACTGCAATCGCTCTGCAGTTAGTCCACCACTTGACTCACCAGTTGCCCCCAGGCTGACCTTCTAGAAGGCTACAGCTAAGACTTCTAGACTTCACCAAGACTTCTATTCGACAGACCTACAGATCGAACCCATACGACCTACGGACCTATGACAGCCTACCCGTTGCTTAGTAGTACACAGGTCTCGGGTTCAACTCTCGGGGTCTACACAGGTACTGTACACGGTGGGGTAAGGACTAGGGATCGAGCCCTGGGATCTGCATCTGCTACTGCAAAAGGTGAAAACCGTTTCAAAGGGATCTGCCGAAAAGTTTGTGGCTGAGTGTCAAGTCTGTCAACGAATCAAACAGTCCAGACAGAAGCCCATGTGGCTACTTACACAGCTTCCCATTCCCAATGTTCTCGGGGAGTCCGTCTCTATCGACTTCATCGACAAGGGGAAGGTAAGTAAGAATGGCTATTCGCAAGTGATGGTGATTGTTGATTGTTTTTCTAAATTCCTGATTCTGATTCCCTTGCCATTGCATGCCCCAATTGAAGTTGTGATCCGTGAGTTCGAACAGAAGTATATTCTGCTGTTCGGAACCCCGAAAACTCTTGTGAGTGATCAGGACCCGCACTTCATAAGTACTGAATGTAAGGACTTCGCACCCTAACTCCCTGGCCTCCAACTATGTATGACATCTGGCCGTCATCCCGAAGCCAACGGTTTGGTGGAGGAGATCAACCAGACTGTGTTCCAACTTCTTCGTGCTTTAATCATTCCGGATCAGGAAACATGGGATGAAGAGCTGTATTCGGTCAAGGGGTTGTACAGCAACTCCATCCATTCTTCCACCGGCATGATGCCAAACAGGCTGCATTACGGTTGGCAGATTCGCAATCCGCTCTCCTACTTATTTCCTGAACAGCCAGCTGGTTTAACACCCGGTAGGCCTGGCTTCAGTGCGAAGTACAAGAAGCGCCAACCGTCGGATATGAAAGTGGGAAGTTATGTATGGGTCAAGATGTCTGAATTCTCTGAAGAAGAGGGAGTGTCATGCAAACTCTCCCGCTCTATTACGGTCCGTGGGAAGTTCTAAACGTGATTGGCAAGGATGGGTTCGCCCCCTCATATACAGTTGCTGTGCCTCCTCGTCTGCGCACATACCCAGTCTTGCAGGCATCTAAACTGTATATACATCGTGATGCTAAGTCCTTCGATTATTGTGAGGACATGATTCCTCGTGCAATCAATGGCGGTCACGAGATGGATAGAATCAAACAGCACGTAGGGAAGGGACGTAACAGACAGTACCAGGCTCACTTTATGTATCACCCATTGGATGATCTCTACTGGATCTCCAAGAAAGAACTGCTGCGCGGCGCACCTCGCGTTGTTAAAGCCTACGGGCGACAAATCGCCTCTAATGCTGTACCTAAAATCTCTGCCAAGATCACTGCTACGGAGTACTCTCGAAATCTATTTGCTTTGTTTGCTTACGATGTGTTTGTTGGGGACTCATAGTGAGTTACTCGCTCGAAGGGACCTCACTCTTAAGGGGGGGGGTTAGTGTAATGACCTGACTGAACACGAACTGAGACCCGCAGCTGATTTCTGAGCTTTGCTCATGGACTGAATGCCTTGCTGAGTTTCACGCTTGCCACTGAGTTCTCTGAGTCTGTGTGTGTGCAAACTTGCTGGTCTGCATGTCTGTCTGAGTGCTAGTCGGCTTGAGTGTGTGTGCGACCCGCAAGGGCACTTGTTCGTTCATTGGGCCCGAAGGGCCGGTACTTACCTGTGGCCGTGACATTGAGGATTGCAGCGGGAAAACTCTCAAGTGGCGGGGAAAGAGGCCCGCAACACTTGAAGCAGCGGGGAAACACTCAAGTAGCAGGTAGGCCGGTACCACACCATTTAGAGGTAGATGTGCCGGGTAGGCCGAGCAGAAGAAGACAAAACTTGGCATTTTTAGAGGTCCAGTAGTTGTAGGCTAGGTCTAGGCGGGTACCAGTCCAGCCAGTCAGTCTACGGCCTGTACGGGCAATATCAGAGTCTGCAATGATGTTTCCCTCCAAAATGGAGGAGGTACCCGTTGCTTGGAAGGCCGAGCAGCCTGGAAGTCACCGCCCAAGAGGCAAGTAAGCTGCTATATCTCCAGGCCGGGCGAAGAGCCCAGCCTCATTGTCCGTGTGCAAGTTTGGCGACACACTGGTTGGAGCGCTGGCTGGAGCAAGGAGCAGGACTGCTGGGGAAGGAGCAAGGACACGGAGGAGGAAGAAGACCAGGACGGGGGGGAGCGCTGGAGGTACTTCCTGGCTCTGGTGGCAGCCATCTTCATCACCTTGGTGGGCGCTGCAGCAGGAAGACCCCAGTGGGGGAGAGCTACACCAAGAAGGTTCGAGGCAGAGTCAGGCATAGCTGCTTTGGGTTGTCCTTTGGACATCAGGGCCAGGCCCTAGTAGTCCGCCATAGCCTCGGCCTTGGACGGAGGAGGAAGAAGGGTGGCCATGGCTATGGTGGACCTACATGATACCTGCAGTAGAAGAGGGATTCGGATATTGATTCTGCTTCAGCCATTCAACATTATTATTATTATTTCTTGTGTGAACAAGAGAGGAGGAGATAAGGAGGAGGAGAGTGGTTGGTGAAGAAGAAGAGCATTATCATTTGTCTATGCTGGTGTACATCATCTTCTTCTTTGTTTCTTTCTTCTTCTTCTTCTTCTTACTCTCTCTCTCCTCTCAAGTTCATTCATATCTCTTTGCAATTGGACGACATTGTACTTCCTGATGAATGTGTACTTCGAAATTGGCCAGTATTATAACAGTAAAAGGGATTGAGAAGGGTGGCATTTGCATCTGTGGACTGATTGGCAATTTGGTGTATGACGCTTATGCAGGGGTGTGTGCCAGTTTTCCTGGATGAAGAGACGGTGGATCAATACTACAATGGCTACTGCAATAATGTGCTGTGGCCGCTGTTCCACTACATAGGTGTAACTTATCCAATGGAGGACAAGCTGGCGTCGACACGAAGCCTTCAAGCACAGTGGCTGGCTTACCAGTTTGCCAATCGCCAGTTTGCGAACGTCGTACTGAACGAGTACAGGGAGGGGGATACCGTGTGGTGCCATGACTACCATCTCATGTTGCTCCCCTCTATGCTGAAGGAGAAAAGTGAGCGGATGAAAGTGGGGTGGTTCTTGCACACACCATTCCCGTCCTCTGAGATTTACAGGACGCTGCCGCTACGGAGGGAGATTCTCACAGGCGTGTTGAGCTCTGATCTAATTGGGTAAGAGTTTTAAACCCAGTCGAAGCAAAACTCTCGTTGCATCATAAATTTCGCTACTGTACTTGTTTGCATCTCTCACGCTTGTGTTTGACACCACGCTGCCCCTACTGAGGGAGGTTCTCACTGGCGCATTGAGCTCAGATCTCATCGGGTAAGAGTTACAACATAGTTGGAAAGAAAACTCTTGCCCCTACGCATTGTAAGTTTGTTCCTATACTTGTTTACATTTTACACTGAAGTTTGACACCAAACAACCGTTTACGTGTACATCTCACGCGTGTGGTTGGTGTCAAACCTGGTCAAAGAAATACTATTGTTGCTATGCGTCATAACCTCATCCATATACTTGTTTACATCCGCGCTTGCATATGACACCACATAGCCGTATGCTTGTACATCTCAGTCTTGCATTTGATTCCACTCAAATGTATACTGGAACATCTCATGCTGGATGTTGGCCCCTCATAACCGTATATGTGTACATCTCACATTTGGGACTCGCTTGCAAGTAGCACCACGTAAGGGAATTGTCAATCAAGTGAACTCTACCTGTTGTACATCTCACATTTGGGACTCACTTGCAAGTAGCACCACATAAGGGAATTGTCGATCACGTGAACTCCTACCTGTTGTATCTCAGGATGTGTAGCTCTATTCTGTTCTTCTCTTTTTTGTTCTTGTCTTTTTTTGTTTTCTCTTTGTTGTCTCACTCTGTTTTTCAAAGGTGGGTCGGGCTTGATGTATGGTCATCCAACTGGCTGCTCCCAGTTATTTTTATTGTGAGTCTATACAGATTCGAACTCAGCTCTGCTTATCAACAGTATATGGGTGTAGCCACATTGGCCGAGTATTATACCTAGCTCCTGCAGACAGACATGTATGCGATGAAACAGGGGGCACTTCAGCGATTCATTGGGAGGTGGTTAGTGTGTGTTCCTATATTTTACCGGGCAGCTCTGTTTGACTATATATATTGAAACTCCGACGAAACAGTTTGTCACAGCCCCTCGTTTGTTGTCCTCTTCTCTCTCTCTGCCTACGGTTTACCGGGCAGGCCCTCGTTTGTTGTCCTCTTCTCTCTCTCTGCCTACGGTTTGCCGGGCAGTTCTGTTTGTGACGATATATATGTATGTCTGTATATAATTATGCGTACAATATACAAGAGATCGTTGACTGGAGGTCAAAAGTTTGTACAGTCTTTGGAACACTAGAGAATGTGTTGGCCTGCACTTTCCAGCAATCTGTGTGTTGGAACATTGGGTAAAATTGGAATTGGAACGCTACAGAGAAGATTAATGTGCTCTCTGCTCAAGGATGGTGCACATGAATTGAGAAATGGATAAAACAAAAATCAAAATCAAGATAAAAGGACGAACAAACAGGAGAGAAAAAAAAAAGAAAAGAAAATGGATGTGCTGTCCAACGTCTTTGTTGTTGTCGTTATTTCAGCTTTTATGTGTTTTAATTTTCCAAACACCCTCTCCCCTATCTCAGAAGTGTATTGTATGGGACAGGAAGTGAGCTTGAGTGCAAGAGAATGGTTTCTGGACTGGGAAAAGGATATACTCTGGAACCAGGACTGCATATGGGATCAAGGTTTCTCCCCCTCCCCCCTCCCTTTTGGTGTGACCTTCACACCATGGGCATCAGGTTTAGGGTGAGACTTTTTGTGGATCTGAGCAACTGTCACCTGTACTATGTGGGGAATCTGGGGATGGAGCGTTTGAGGATGGTTCTTAGACTGTCTCTGCTAAAGCATCTCATTTTCTATTCCTCACACGCCTTGTCTGGGTGTGAGGGCTGGAACCCATTTTTAGGGTCTACACTTACTAGCATTATCTCAAACGTATCTGACTGCATTTATGACTGGGCCTGTATGTACCTGGTCGCAGTGCCGGCCAGAGATTGGTGAAGTGTGAATATGCCGTTACTCTGGAGTTCGACTGCACGCTATGGCATTGTAGTATCATCCTACAGACAGTCACCAAACGAAGAAATAAAAAGGAAAAGATTCAAAAGAACCAAAAAAGCATGGCTACACCGGACATGGACCCGCTCAGTCAATGTCCGGATTCCGGACGCAGGTCCGGAACTTTCCGGACGTCCGGAGTTCCGGACACATCCGAACTTCCGGACATTGGCTGTTTCGGACAGTCCGGACTTCCAGGCAGGTCCGGAAAAGTCCGGAATGTAAAAAAACTTGTTTTTTTTTTTTGTCAGAAAAAGGGCGACAGCCTTCAGAAATCATCATCGAACTGACTGGCCCCATGCAGATTCAGAGTCATTGTACTAGTTTGATTCCATCTGGATTCGAATTCAGGTCTGCTTATCAACAGATCATGGGTATACCGTACAGCATCACGGGCTGGGTAGTAGTAGTACACACTTGTCGTAGTTTCAAAGTACACACTGTTAGTTTAACATACTCATTGTATTACAAACTTGCAAAGAAAAAGAAAACGACGTACCTCCACGCCTCGACCGCGTCATACCTGCGAGCACACACATAAACAACACAAAAGAGACGCTGGTCTTCGACAATTGCAAGTGAAAAACAAGAAAGTTAAAAAAGAGAGAAAATTGAGAAAATGATTAAAATTTAAATTCATAGAACCCGCAGAGTGCGGTCCCGAAGACTGAACTTTGGGACTTCCTTACACATAACTTCATAACAGCTCACATAACTTACTCTCTCTCTCTCTCTCTCTTCTTGCTCTAATCTTTGCGTTTTTTTTTTGCAAGCGGTTCATAGTCAGAATCAGCAACCGATGATTCTGAAGATTCGTCTGTGCTGCTGTCCTCCCGCTCTTCGGCTTCGGGGCTGCCCTTCCGAGATGTTTCACCCTCTGCCTCGGGGCGGGTGGCCTCCACTTGCATCTCCTCTCCCGGCAAGGCCTTCCGCGGTCGCCCTCGAGGCCTCTTCGCAGCAACCTCAACAACAGCATCCTGGTCGCTCCCCTGCTCACATGCCTCTCCATCTTCCACCATCGCCACCACGTCCGCTGCAGCATCCTGCACCTGTGCCACCTTCCGCGGTCGCCCTCGAGGCCTATTCGAGGGCGCCTTCACATTTGGTGCACACGCTTCAGCTCTCGCAATGATATACTTCTCAGCATGCTCGTGAGTGACAGTCTTGCTCGCACATTGAGATTCCTCCAAATGCAACCGGGCGAGGTACTTGGAAGGCCGTATGGCCTTCCTCCATGAAGGCAGGTCCTTGTTGAACTCCCTTTCGAGCTCAAGCAAGCTGCTGCTGGCCCGCTGGCGTGCAATGGGTTTGTCATGGCGACGTTCTCAACGCCACCATCATTGGCGTCGTCATCTTCTCCCTTGCCATCCTCTCCCTCCTCCCTATCCCTGCGCAGCTTGGCTTTCCACTCCTCCACCCTCTTCTTTGCCTCCTCACACAAGCTCCGGTGTCAAGTCCCCAACCCCGTTCCTCCATGGCTTCTTCTTCTTCGCCGCCTCCTTTTCATCAGGCTTCTTCTCTAGATTGTCCAACAGATGCTGGTTCCATCTGTTGTACACCAATCTGCTCAATTGTTCGACACCAAGGCTGTTCCGTGGTTTGGTGTGAATTCTTTCGAAGAGACTCCAGTTCCGCTCGCACCCCGAGGCAGAGGACCCCTGTCCAAGCAAACGGATCGCCTGGCGTTGCAAGTTCGGCATGTCGCTGCACCACTTCCTCCACCATCTCGCTGGCTGGCCTTTGGACACGTCTGCAAGGGCTCTCTCACTTCTGAACTTCCCCGTCCCTTCAATCCAGCAATTTACTTCCTCGTCCAACTCCCGGTACGCTGAAGGCTTCGCCCAAGAGTACAGCCATGTCCAGAATCCATCCATTACCTCTGGATCCTTGTCCAGGCTAGAGTCCCTGAACTCAGGATCGAGAAACATCGCTGCGCAATGCAGCGGAGAAGTCATCGTGTCCCACCTCCGCATGATGATCTCCTCGAGGTCCCCCTTTTCCACTTCTGTGAAACAGTCCTGCTTCCGTAAGCTCTCCACAACCTCGTCCATGTGCCCGTAGATCTTGCTGATCGTTGGGCCGACTCCGTCACTCAACCTCAACAAGTCGAGGAGTTGTGGGGACGTCTTCTGCACCTTCTCCACTCCCGCGCAGACATCATTGTCCAAGATGGTCGCTGTTGCAGAGTGAAACAAGTGACGCTGCCCTGGAAGCACGATGCTTTCCTTCCAATCCTTGTCCGTCAAACATGTTCGCAGCGGCAGATACAAGTCTTGCATGCTGTCTAACATGATGAAGTTTGTGGCGAATCGAGTCGCCCCGGGCCTCGCAAGAATTGCTCCACGAGATTCGACAAAAAGGAAGTCTCTGACCTTTGTGTGGTTCATAAAAATTTTCACCAGCTCTGCTGCCTTCTTGAGCACCATGTCCACCCAACCGATCTTCTCGAATTGTTCGAAAATCAGGTCAATGATGTGTGCTGTGCACAGGACTGATAAGATGTGCTTGAACTCAGCTTTGACCATCCGCCCCGCAGCTGCGCAGGTGGCAGCATTATCCATCACCACCCGTACGACTGACTCCTCCCCGATCTCGCGGATAACCCTCGCCAAAATGTTGAAGTATGCCTTCGCCCCTTTGTCCCGACGCTGCATGCAAACAGCCCGCCAAAAGACGATGCCTTCGGGGAAGGAGACCACATGCAAACAGCCCGCCAAAAGACGATGCTTTTGGGGAAGGAGACCTTGACGTTCAAGAACGGTCTTCCTCGTCTATTGGTCCAACCGTCAAGTTGCAACATGCAACCGCTGACGGGCCACTGCTTCCTCAGGCGCTCCATCCTCTCCGACACCCGCTTTCTCGTAACAGCCTCCCTTTTTGTTCGCACATCATCAAATCTCGCGTACTGGAAGGACTTAGGGGCGTCCATCAACTTCTTCACCATTCAGTCCCAGTACACGCTCCGCATCATGTTGAACGGTATGCACTCGGCAGTCGTCCAGTCGTCCACCGAATGTTGGGTTTCCTCGTTCTTTGTGATGGTTGCTCCACTGTCGGTGATTTTAATCTGTTTGGTGGCTGTTGTTGATGTCCTCGTGTGCGCAACGGTAGTGACCGGATCGTTTGCATCATTCTCGTCCTCTCCCGAAGAGGAGTCATTCTGACCAGCTGCTTCGGGAACCAACCCCCCAAGCTCTGCAATGGCGGCGTTTCTTTCTTCCACCCTCCGCCGCAATTCCCCCTTGCGGATTGTGCCCCTGAGACCCTCGACAGCGCAAGCACCATTGAGGAAGTGCGTCCTCAGCCGAGATGCGGTCCCGGTTCTCTCCTGGTCGCAGTACCTGTATCTCCTCTTCTTGTTGCCCTTGTCTAATGGGCCGGACAGAGCGACTTCTTCGAAGTGCTCCACTCCTTGGGCTGAGTGCTTCGTCATGATGCTGCAGAACACACGCAGGGCACAAAACAATGCGAAATGGAGTGAGAGTCTAACACCCCCAGTCCATCATGCCGACATCCCATCAAACTCCCTCTCCCCACCTAACCCCCCCAGCCCCCCCCACTACCCCCTCGTCCGATTGATCGAGTGATGAGCACTTCCAAAACTCCAACTGATAGGACAGCATACCCCCACCCCCCATGGGGTCGAATGTCCGATATGATTAATTGCGGGGGATGCATAACAGCAAGTGCCACATAAGCATTTTCGAAACTCGAATTGATCGGACAGCATATCCCCACCCCCCGGTTGCGTCAAAAGTCTGAATGATTAGTTGCATGGGGGTGTATGAATAGACGAAAAACATTCAGAGTTTTAAAGTACTAGTGCCACATAAGCATTTCTCAGCACCCATGATTGATTGATTGATTGATTGATTGGTCGTGTCGTTGTTTGGTTGATTTATTGATTGATTGATTGATTGATTGATCGACCGCTTGATCGGTCCGTTGGCTGTTCGTGTCGTTGTTTGTCGTTGTTTGGACAACGACACGAACAGCCAACGGACCGATCAAGCGGTCGATCAATCAATCAATCAATCAATCAATCAATCAATTTGTTCCATCATTCCATCGAAAGATCAATCGATCAATCGATCAATCAATCAATCAATCAATTTGTTCCATCATTCCATCGAAAGATCAATCGATCAATCAATCAATCAATCAACAAGATAGTTTGGGAAGAATATTCAATCATTGAACGACACACTTGGGCGAGAAGAAAAAACGAGAGAGAGAGAGAGAGAGAGAGAGAGAGAGAGACAGAGAGAGAGAGAGGTTTTGGACGTCGAAGGCTGACGCAGTCGAAGTGTCCAAGCTTGGTCGCACACAAGAGAGAGAGAGAGAGAGAGAGAGGTTTTGGACGTCGAAGACTGAAACGGTATTCACCAGTTCGCAGTAACTGATGCAGATCCCAGGGCTCGATCCCTAGCTCCCCATCTTACCTTTGTACAGTACAGGTGTCAACCCGTAGATTTGAACCTGCTACCTGTAGGGCCGCCAGTGGTAGGTAGGTTTTCGTAGGTCGCAGGGTAGAAGGGATTCGAACTGTAGACCTGTAGGGTAGGAGCCTAGACAGTTCAGAGGTCGTAGCTGTAGGCTGCCTGAAGGGTCGAGGTCGTAGCTGCTACTTACCTGAAAGGGCAAAGTCGTAGCTGCTACAGTACCGAAAGGCCAAGTTAGAGGTTTCTAGAAGTGGCCTTTCGGAGTGAGCCTGCGTTAAACAGAGGCAAGTGGTCAAGTGGTGGTTGTCCACCTATTACAGTCAGCAGTCCCAGTCCAGCAAGTACCATCTCGGACTGTGTGCACGATGGGCCAGGGGTACAGGGCAGACCAACGCAGCACAGAAGTATAAATCAAGAGGCTGCGCCCAGCCATTCATTCATTCTTGCGGAAGCCATGCGGAAGCGCGGCCTCAGCAGCTTGTGCGAGGAGGTCTGCAGAAGGCCCGAAGACGAAGTGGGCGAGAGTGACATACTGTAGCCATAGCAGTAGGGTAGCGGCGGCCATAGCCGCCATAGCTGTAGCTTAGGGGAAGTGTGTGTGTACTGCGTGTGTGTGCTGAGTATCGCGTGTGGGATATCCAGGGTGATCCAGAGTGTGAACAGTGAGTTGTTTGAGGCGCACAGTCGCCATAGCCAGAGGAAGCGAACTGTTGCCTGGAAGCCATATCTCTGAATTCTGGGTGGGCGCATGTCGCCAGTTTGTTGTTCTGCTGTTCACGTGCATGAAAAGTGTGAATAAGTCGAGTCTGATTGCAAGACTGACAAAGTCGAACTGTCACAGCTTGGGCGCGCACAAGAGAGAGAGAAAGAGAGAAGAGGTTTTGGTCGAAGAATGACGAAGTCGAACTGTCACAGCTTGGGCGCGTATAAGAGAGAGAGAGAGAGAGAGAGAGATTGATTGATCGACCGCTTGATCGGTCCGTTGGCTGTTCGTGTCGTTGTTGATTGACCGCTTGATCGGTCGGTTGGCTGTTCGTGTCGCTGTTTGGACAACGACACGAACAGCCAACGGACCGATCAAGCGGTCGATCAGTCAATCAATCAATCAATCAATCAATCAATCAATTTGTTCCATTTTGNCAATCAATTTGTTCCATTTTGGACAACGACACGAACAGCCAACGGACCGATCAAGCGGTCGATCAGTCAATCAATCAATCAATCAATCAATCAATTTGTTCCATCATTCCATCGAAAGATCAATCAATCAATCAATCAATCAATCAATCAGCAAGATAGTGAAGAAGAATCAATCACTGAACGGCACACTTGGGCGAGAAGAAAAAAACGAGAGAGAGAGAGAGAGAGAGAGAGGTTTTGGATGTCGAAGGCTGACGAAGTCAAAGTGTCCAAGCTTGGGCGCACACGAGAGAGAGAGAGAGAGAGAGAGGAGAGGTTTTGGACGTCGAAGGTTGACGCAGTTCACAAGAGAGAGAGAGAGAGAGACTGACCTTTCCGTGGCTCGTCCCCGATGCTGCCTCCGTGTGCGTCCTCCACGTTGACCTCCTCTTCGGGCCGTCTCCCGCACCCGTTTGACGTCCTCCCCGAAGTTGCTGCACGCTCTCTCTCTCTGTCTCTCTCTCTGTCTCTCTCTCTCTCTCTCTCTCTCTCTCTCTCTCTCTCTCTCTCTCTCTCTCTGTGTCACATACATACACACACACACACACACACAGACACACAGAGCGACGACGACTTTCCTCCCTGGCAGAAGTGAGTCGCCGTCGTCGAACTCCAAGCCGTGCGCGAACTCGAAGATTCGACAACGGGCGACCACCGTCGACGTTTTGGCGGGCGTTTGGTGGTCGGCTCCGTGGTAAGTTCAAAATCCATCGCCGCCGCCTCCCGCACCCAACAACCAGGCCCGCCAAATTTCAGGCCATTCGATACGAAACAAAGCAGACGGCGGAAAAAAAAAAAAAAAAACAACCCTGACTCGGCCGTGTCCGGTCCACATTAAAAACCCGACAAGGCCCCCCAAAACCTCCAAACCATTTTTGGGGCCCTCGAACAAGTGGTACGGGCGACCCTGGGCTTTTTTTTTTTTTTTTTTTCCGAATTACGTAGGTACCGGATCTTCCGGACCAGACGTCTGGAGTCCGGTCTGGATTCCGGTCTGAATGTCCGGATCGTAGCCATGCAAAAAAGGGTTAACTTGTGTCATCAGAGGCATTAGTTCCTCCAAAGCTGAAATGGGTGTTTTGGGGCGTTTGGGTTTTCTTATTTCGTTTATTGTTGATTTGTAATAAAATGTTATCTATTTATCGTTTTGGCAATTGAGATGAATTTCTTATCTTCTATTTTCTGTTCATTTTAACAGATTGTGTGTGTGGAATGGATGAGGTGTGGAGTTGCAAAAGTGGTGGTTTTAGGAAACCGCCGCAAAAAAAAGAACTTGAGAAACTGAAAACTGCAAACGTTGAATTGTGGACAAGGGGCGAGTATGCACACACACACAAGATCACAAGATCAAGTCCACGAAACAACATGAGGTTTGTATCGAGTCAAAGACAATCCAAGAGGCCTCGGGTAGCAACAGCTCGAGAATCCTTCTCCTCCCACCGTAACTTCCTCCCTCGTCTCATCCCTCAACTTCACCACTTCCCGGCGCTCTGCCATCGAAACAGGGGTTCATGTCTGAGGGGGTTTATTCCTCTCCTCCACAATCCCTCTTCCCCAGACCTCACCTCTTCCTCACTGGCTGGTTCTTATAACTGTTCACCACATCTTCAGACAGCTGTCGGACAGCAGTTTCGGCACTTCGGGTCTATACTGTGACCAGCATGGGACCGGCCCACTGTTGCTGCACATGCTGATCGGACCAGCCCAGGATTGGCCAGTTTTTTGTCCCACGTGCCGTCGGATGAGCCTGGGAAAGGCGCAGTTTTATCACATTCTTGACGACGGGCTTAGTTTAGAGTCCTTGTTCCGGTGCTGCAACTGGGTGTAGTCTACTGCGAGGGACGGTGTCACTGCAGTGGGTGGCTGATGAATCCAAGCACCCTGATTGGAACAGCCTGAGACCGGTCCACTGTTGCACACAGATTGGACCAGCCTGGGGCCACTGTTCCGGTTGTGGAGCTCGTTGCACACACATGGACGAGCAGTTTAGTTTAGGGTCCTCTTTCTGCCTCTGCAATTGGGTATAGTCTGGTGCGAGGGGTGGTGGCAGTGCGGTGGGTGATTGACCCAAGCACCCTGATTGAAACAGCCTGAGACCGGTCCACTGCTGGACCAGCCTGGGACCACCGATACTCGCTCGGCAATAAGTAAAATTCCCATGAGCATGTTGCCACACCCATGAACGAGCGGTTTAGTCTAGGGTCCTTGTTCTACTGCTGCAACTAGGTGTAGCCCTGCGAGGGATAGTGGCACAGTGGAGGGTGATTGGCCAGTCAAAGCTTGTGTCTAGCCAGGAATACATTTGTGCCTGTTTTCTTTGACAGATTGCCAGGCCCCAAAGCACAGCCAGCAGTGCACGGAAAAAACAGAAGCCTAGGTGTTAGCAATTGGAAGATAACCACAACGCAACATTATATGTTTCCAACTTCCCATTTTCAAATAAAGGAGGTGGGTGTGCAGGTGGCCAGAATTTGACAGGAAGAAGGAAATCAACAACCAGGATTGGCCAGTTATGGGTATACGTACATCAGGCCTTTCTAGACAGGGACCGGTGGTAAATATGAGGACAGTATATTCATGTGGGAAGGGCGCTAGTGTAAGTATGTGCCCAACTGTCACAGAAACACTTTCTGGGCTGAATCTGGCTGTAGATGAAGCCCTGTATATGCAGGAAACCTAAGAAAGAAAACGTATATATTATATAGTGTAGTGTGACACAAGCAGTGTTGCCGATGATGAATGGTCTCCTACTGCCAATGTAGACCTACTTGCCGAACACAACGGAAAACCAACAGCCAGTGGAAATATCTGTGTTTACTTTCCAGTTGTTTTTGGAGTGCGCACTGTTCATGACCATTCAATTTGAGAAAACTGGCCGGCTGAGCAAAAAAAGGCCCACCGTGCGTTTAGATCCCTTGAGGGTTTTTCTTTTGTTTTTCTTGGAAAAAAAAAGCCCACCATTTATTTGCCATGGTGCACGGGGGGGGGGTTCACCTTCCTGAAAGAAAAGAACACGAGGAAGCCCCCCCCCAAAAAAAGACATGACAGTGTCGATATGCAGGGTCTTTCTTTTGTTCTTCTTGAAAAAAGAAAAAGCCTACACTTTATTTGCCATGGTGCACGACAGTGTTTTTTTTTCCATTTCCCTGAAAGGAAAAAACACTCTGAAAAAAAAAGGAAAAGACAGTGTCGACACACACATATCTAGTCAGTGGCGACGAGACCCCTGGATGTTCTGGCTAGTTTTTTTTTCAGGTTTTGGCCATCCTCTTTTTTCTTTTTAGTTGTTAAGTTGAGTACGCTGATTCTCTTTCGTGAGTTGTGTGATCGAGGGCATACACAGGCGGAGTTTTCTGGGCAATCAGACTGTTTTTTTTTCCCACTTCGCATACATGCAAACAGACAGGGATTCACGCTGGCGCATTACGCCTTTGAGTGCTCTGGCACTCCTCCACTGGCGTGAGTGGATAGTCTGCAGTTTGTCAGAGGCCCTAACTCCTCGCATGACATCTGCAAATCACTCCTTAGGACCCGAAAGAACTCAGGGAGAGGGGTGATCTTAGAATAAGCGACCATGTTATTCTCGCACTGTGCAGCGCGAGCGAGCGATCTAGCAAAGCTGGCGGCCTCATCCTTGAGGGCCTGGAAGGCGATGAGGACCTGTTCCTCTGGCACTATGTGCTGTAAATAAACGAATGTATTTACGTTGGCCCCCCAATTATCGAAATTTTCCTCTTTCTTCCCGCCATAGGACTCAGGAAACTTCATCTTAAGGGGCTCTCTACGGGGGCGTAGCTATTCCTCCTTTGGTACAGCCAGCTTTGCGCTCTCAACGACGCATATAACTTTTCCGTACCCTCCAATCTCGCTTGCACCTCAGCACCTACATGTTGCATCATCTCACGTGCGAAATCTCGGAAGCCTAAGCGTATGGAGTGTAAGGTCATATCTTGGCCTCTCGAAAATTGATAGCGCTCCTCCCAGGCCGTGGCTAAGAGCTCAATGTTCCTAGACATAATATGTCATCTTGTGCTTGGATCTGCCCTCGTTGCTCCTTTATCACCTCCAACTCCCTTGCCATTTGACTCGCCTCATCCATCCTTCTTTTCCTCTCCTTCATGATAGCGCTCCTCCCAGGCCCTGGCTAAGAGCTCAATGTTCCTAGACATTACATCTAATTTCCCTTGTATGTCAGCTTGTGCTTGGATCTGCCCTCGTTGCTCCTTTATCACCAACTCCCTCGCTATTTGACTCGCCTCATCCATCCTTCTTTTCCTCTCCTTCATCAGACGACGTTTCCATTCTAACTTCTTCTCGTCCTCGATTGTCTGGCGTCTTAAGGGATCTTGTTCCGCTTCCCACTCCTTAATTACAGCTTTCTTCTCCTCTGGGAAAACATACAACATGGCCTCTTCCTCCTCTCCCAGAGGTAAGTTAGTTACCCACTCAGAGATCTTCTTTTCCAGCCTCGATTCCTCCTCCTTCGTGCCACTGGACTCACCTCTCTCCTCCGTGCGTCTTCTCTCCAAGGGCTCCTCCTTTTCCTCCTCCTCTTCTACCTCTTCTTCCTCTACTTCCTTCATCTTCTCTTCCTCCTGCTTTCTCAATCTCTCCATGTCTTCCTCCAACTTCTTCAGCTTCGCCGCCAACTCCTGCTGTAAGGCCAGCTTTTTGGCCTGCCTAATCAACTCCTTGGCCTCCTTCTCTTTTGCGGCGGCTTGCTCTTCCTGAACTTTTGTATAAGGGGTGGTAGTCTTGCCAGTACGTGTCTCAACCATGGTGACAGGTGCACAACCGGATGATAATTCCTCTCCTCACGACTTAAACTCACACCCCTACCTGACTCAACCTAGGACTGACTCAATCTAAGGACCACAAAATCTTAACAAGATCCTGTCAGCTATGGTCTCTAGCCTGGACTTAAACTAAGGCTGTCACTACACGACTTACTGCTGATCAGGAGGCATTTAATGAGATCCCCCGTAACTCGGGAATTATTTAACGTCGCAGACGGGACGGCGCGATCAGCAAGTCCTCTCAAGACTTAGACAACCTGTTGTGCAGCCCACAACCCGCATTTTGGGCCTACAGTGCCACACCGAGCAGCCCACCGGTCAGTACCGGTCCTTGGGAGGGTTCGTGTCCTCCGGGACAGTCGAGTCGTCAGACACGACCTTTAGCCCTACTGAGCCCGTGTGGGTTTGGTCAACAAGGCTCTATTCTTCATACGTAGAGTTCCTATGAGCTGGACAAAAAAAACTCAATGCAGAAAGAAGAGACAAACAGACTCAGCAAGTACCACAGGGTGTGTGCACATCCATAGGGCGAGGGGATAGGCTGAAGGCTTGGCGAGAATATACCAACTCCAGCTTGGTCAATTTCGTGGTCAACGGCCGCGGTAAACTCTGGTCAATACTTGGTCAACTTACCGGTCAACACCTTGGTCAGCACTAGTCAACTCGCTGGGCAACTCTCCGGTCAAAGTCTTGGTCAACGCTGGTCAAATCTTCCGTCAACGGGTTCAAACAGAATGCCTATACCTACAACCTCTACAAAGCTGTGACCCCTACTCGACAGACCTACAGATGGAATCCCTACATCTACACATTCTTGCGACAGACAAACAACTAAGGAAACACCGGTCACGGGTTCAAACACTCGGAGGTCAACTCGATACTGTACGTGGGTAAGGTAAGGTCTGGGGATCGAACCTTGGAATCTGCATCTGCCTCTGCAAAGGTGAAAACCGTTTCACTCCCGCCGGCCTAAATTCGAGGTCCTTCGAGAATACTTCAGTCTAAGGCGGGGCCTTTCCCTTTCCCGTCTCGTTCGTGGGCTCGAACATTGTCGGGAGCTGTCTCTAGAGTTTTGTTCGCGTGAACCAGCGGTCGTCTTCTGGTTCTTTATAGGCAAATGGGACTTTGTGGACGACCTCTACTTCCTATCCTGAAGATATCCTCACCTACTATCCCTTCAATGTCATATCTTCCATCCATATCCGGAGGAATCATAGATCTGCGCGACGGGAACTGTTGGCTTGTGACACAAGGCAACAATTTTGATGCATGGAACACTGGGTAGGTGTGGAGGTGTGCTGGAATCTCAATAGTGTAGGACGGTCCATCCTCGTTGCGCTTGACTTCTAAGACTGGCCACGGTCCTCTATACGGAGGCGGTAACTTTTGTGAGAAGTTATTCTCAGGAGCGAACTCTTTGGACTCGACCCAGATTAAGTCGCCTACTTGGAACTGTGAGGGGCGATGGTGCTTGTTAGCTTGCTCTATCATTCTGTGTTGGGCTTTCGTGAGGTTGTCTACAACAGTAGCTATCTCTTTCTCATGTTGTATTGCAAATTCTCGTGTACGGGCGGTAGCCTCTGAATCCGATCCCGGTTAAGTCCTTCAAATGGTATGCGCGGTCTGAAGGACTTGTGCAGTTCGTTGGGAGTGCGACACGTAGACAAGTGCATGCTATTATTGTAGGCACTGGCTACCTTAGGGAGCATCTCATCCCAGTTGATCTGATCAGGTTCAATATACATTATCAGAACTTGTTGCAGGAGCTTGTTCATCTGTTCAGTCTGACCGTTAGTCTGCGGATGACGGCCAGATGACATCAGCAGCTTGGAACCATAGACTTTCATCAGTTCCTGCTAGTTCTAACTGGTGAACCTGGTTTCTCTGTCACTAACTATCTACAACGGTATACCATGCTCGCTGGCCCGATGGTCAAAAAACTTTTGAACCACGAAGTCTGTGCGTGCCTCTGCAGGCAAGGAACAAAAACTGCATACTTGCTAAACCTATCTACTGTGACCATGACTTGACTTTTGTCATGCCTACTCTTGACCTGAGTATCCATAAAGTCGATGGACAGAGAATCTCCGGGTCTGTCAGGAATAGGCAACGGTCCGAAAAGACCGAGAGGGGCGCGCGTAGTAGTCTTGTTTCGCTGACAGATTTTGCAACTGCAGACATACTCTATGCAGTCGGCCTTCATACCAGGCCAGATGTATGCGCACATGAGGTTGGCTAGTGTTTTTTGCCAACCAAAGTGTCCCTCTGTATCATGGCATTCCCCTAAGATCCAACTCCGGATCTCTGCACTATTGGGAATGCACAGGCGGTCAATTACATTCGTCTTCTCGAATAATAAGCCATCAGTAGTGCGGTAGTTTGGCTCAGACTTTGGGGCCTCCCTAACTCTCTTGAGGAGATCACTACAGATAGGGTCATGTGCATATGCCTCTCTAACTTTCTGCTGCAGGTCTCTCCCTATATCTAGATAGTCAACTATTGCCCGAAAGTAATCAGCTCTTCTACTCAGAGCGTCCGCTACTACATTGCACTTCCCTTTAACTGGCTTCAGTTCAAAGTCATACTGGTCTAACTCTGCGGCCCACCTAGTAAGCTTAGGTGTCATCTTGGCCTGAGGCTTCAGCCACCTTAGAGTCTCGTGGCCTGAATAGACTTTGAAGTGCCTCCCAAGCAAGTAATGCTTCCAGTGATCTAATGCTTGCATGAGAGCGTAGAGTTCCCTTCCATAAGTGGATGTCGCCACCTTTTTGGAAGGCATCCTGGCGGACAGGAACTCTACGGGCCTATATCCATTGCCATCATCTTGCTGTAAAACAGCGCCTATGCCATACTGACTGGCGTCAGTGGTAACAACAAATGGCAGGGACGGATCAGCTACCTTAAGGACTAGATATTTTATCAGGGCCCGCTTCAATCTCTTCAGGGCAGCTGTGTAGTCCTTGTCCCACTTCCAAATTGCCTCTTTCTTTAGCAACCTGCGAAGGGGTGCAGCGGTGGTGGAGAAGTTCCTTACGAACTTCCTATAGTATTAGCTAGGCCGAAGAACGACCGCAACTCTGTCAGTGTGCGGGGCGTTGGCCAATCTCTAATCGTTGCGATTTTGTTGTCTTGGCCCAGGTACAAAACCAGGGTCTTGGCCCACTCACACTTCTTTGCGTTGATCTTGAAGTTAGCCTCTCTAAGCTTCTCCAAGACCTGCCTCAGATGTCCCTCATGTTCTTGGAGGGTTTTATTGAACACTAGAATATCATCTAGATATACTACAACAAATCTATCTAACCACGGCCTAAACAAATCGTTCATGCAGCGCTGGAAAGTTGTTGGCGCATGGGTTAGTCCAAAGGGCATAACTATGAACTCAGTGCCCATATCTAGTTCAGAATGCTGTCTTGTACTAATCATCGGGATGAACCTTTATTTAATGATAGCCGGACTTTAAATCTATCTTCGAAAAATACTTGTAGCCCTGCACCTGGTCTAACAAATCGTCTATATGGGGCAGTGGTTCTGCGTTCTTCACTGTGATAGCATTAAGACCCCTATAGTCTATACACATTCCAAGCTCTCCCTCTTTCTTGGGGACAAAGAGAACAGGTGCTCCAAATGGGGACGAACTGGGCTTAATCCAGCCCTTCTCAAAGAGCTCGTCTAACTGCTTACATAGCTCCTCTAACTCCCTTAGGGACATTCTGTAAATCGCTCCCTTAGGACTCCATGCGATGCTGGATCGGCCGCGACACTACTCCTGTAGGCAGCTTAATTAGGTCTGTATATTCTTCCCAGTAGCTTGGCAATAGCAGGGTCTATGAGTGTCTCCTCCTTAGGCTCAGTGACTGGCCTCACGTAGGCTACAAAACATGCTCTTCTAATTGCTCCCCCTTTACTAATCGCGCGAATGCGGGAGCGCTGAGGCAGCAATGTGCCAGAGTGTTCTCTACCCCTGACACATGAAACAGGCGTGCAGTCTTAACTTCACTTATGGGAGTGAACTTCACCTATGGGACTAGGGAGCCTACACATGTTCTCTCAAATGGAGTGTGGCCCCTGCTGCCTCTCCCCAATCCATTCCTAGGACTATATCAAAAGGAAGACGGTCTTTTACGAGGAGAGTCGGGGAATGAAGAACTTTCTCCACCTTCCCATCTTTCTCTAGGTGAAAGTACGCCTAGACTCCCTCGACGTAATCCTCGATTTGCATAATGCGATTGTCTGCGAGGATACCGACTATAGGGCCTGCTAACTTTTGGACTTTCAAGTTTAGCTTCAACTTCTGCAGCGCTTTCCTATTGATGTAGTTGTGGGTGGCCCCACTGTCTATAAGGGCCCCTACTCTACCTCTAAAATCTCTACGTCTACTAAAACTACCTGTCCTTTGGCATCCTTTCTCATCTTGGCCCAGGCAAGCATCCTCTCTTTAACTCTTCAGCCACACCTGTGAGGGAAGTACCTAGAGGGACTCTTACGCAAGCAGTCTCTGGACAATTGTCTAGGTACTGTCCAGCAACCTCTGCCGCAGGCTTATGTGGTTTGGGAGTTCCCTTGTGGTGCACACACTCTTCTCCACATGGCCTAGGGGTAAGGGAAGTTGCCACCCGTACCGGCGGTTGCCTTTTGCTGCTTGTGCAGCATACCGAGCTTCTCTGTACTTTGGACAATATTTAATTATGTGGCCAGGATCACCGCAGTAAATGCACCGATTCTGGTCCACACGACGCTACCATACAGTCTGGTCCAAGCCCAGGTCTTCCCATGGCCTGCCCTGTGGCAAGCCAGGGTGCCATCCACCTCTCCTTGGAGGTGACTGGTAAGATCGTGAGCGATTTGGCGGGGCACCTCGACCCCTACCTCCCTCTTGGCGGTTTCCTCTGCCGCGAACCCCCTAAGCGCCCTATCCTCGGCCACCTGAGGCCCGACCCCCTTGGCCCTGGCCTCCTCCTCTACCTTGCGGCCTCCCTCCAGCCGCGACAGCAGCGTAGGTCCTCCCCTGATCTCCACTACTGTCCTCCTCCAGGCCCCACTCGATTTGACTGTATGGGACCTCATCCGTACCACCTTTGTATAACGTAAGAATCAAATGGTCCTTGGCCCTAACCTGGACAGAGATAGTACGACCCTTCCATTTTTGCCAGAAAGTGGGAACTGGCATGGACTGCGCCTCGAACACCACCACCTCTCTACTCAACGCATCATATGTCATGGTGGGCTGTCGACTCTTCTCGAAAAAGTGCGCCCGTAGGGGCTCTGGGATGGCACGAAAGAAGAGGTTGACCAGCTGGGGCTCAGTGACCTCGTGGTCTGGGACGGGTACAAGCTTGTCCATTACGCCTTTGAGTGCTCTGGCACTCCTCCACTGGCGTGAGTGGATAGTCTGCAGTTTGTCAGAGGGCCCTAACTCCTCACGTGACATTTGCAAATCGCTCCTTAGGAGCCGAAAGAACTTAGGGAGAGGGGTGATCTTAGAATAAGCGACCATGTTATTCTCGCATTGTGCAGCGCGAGCGAGCAATCTAGCAAAGCTGGCGGCCTCATCCTTCAGGGCCTGGAAGGCGATGAGGACCTGTTCCTCTGGCACACTGTGCTGTAAATAAACGTATGTATTTACGTTGGCCTCCCAATTATCGAAAGTTTCCTCTTTCTTCCCGTCGTAGGACTCGGGAAACTTCATCTTAAGGGGCTCTCTACGGGGGTGTAGCTCTTCCTCCTTTGGTACAACCAACTTTGCGCTCTCAATGGCGCTTGTACAAAACTTCTACGAGCCCTCCAATCTCGCCTGCACCTCAGCACCTACGTGCCGCATCATCTCACGTGCGAAATCTCGGAAGCCTAAGCGTATGGAGTGTGAGGTCATATCTTGGGCTCTCTCGAAAACTGATAGCGCTCCTCCCAGGCCCTGGCTAAGAGCTCAATGTTCCTACACATAATATCTAATTTCCCTTGTATAGCGCTCCTCCCAGGCCCTGGCTAAGAGCTCAATGTTCCTACACATAATATCTAATTTCCCTTGTATGTCAGCTTGTGCCTGGATCTGCCCTCGTTGCTCCTTTATCACCTCCAACTCCCTCGCTATTCGACTCCCCTCATCCATCCTTCTATTCCTCTCCCTCGTTAGACGCAGTTTCCATTCTAACTTCTTGTCGTCCTCGATTGTCTGGCGTCTTCTGGGATCTTGTTCCGCTTCCCACTCCTTAATTACAGCTTCCTTCTCCTCTGAGGAAACATACAACATGGCCTCGTCCTCCTCTCCCAGAGATAAGTTAGCTACCCACTCAGAGATCTTCTTTTCCAGCCTGGATTCCTCCTCCTTCGTGCCATTGGACTCACCTCTCTCCTCCGTGCGTCCTCTCCAAGGGCTCCTCCTTTCCTCCTCTTCTTCTACCTCTTCTTCCTCCACTTCCTTCATCTTCACTTCCTCCTCCTTTCTCAGTCTCTCCGTCTCTTCCTCCAACTTCTTCATCTTCGCCGCCTGCTTATGCTGTAAGGCCAGCTTTTGGGCCTGCCCAATCAACTCCTTGGCCCCCTTCTCTTTCCTCTCTTTAAGTACGCGGCGGCTTGCTCTTCCTGAGCTTTTGTATATGGGGTGGTAGTCTTGCCAGTACGTGTCTCAACCATGGTGACAGATGCACAACCGGATGATAGTTTCGCTCCTCACCACTTAAGCTCACACCCCTCCCTAACTCAACCTAGGACTGACTCCCTAACTCAACCTAGGACTGACTCAATCTAAGGACCACAAAATCATAACAAGATCTTGTCAGCTATGGTCTGTAGCGTGGACCTAAACTAAGGCTGCCACTACAGGACGTACTGCTGATCAGGAGGCATTTAAGGAGATCCCCCGTAAGTCCTCAGGAGTTATTTAACGTCGCAGACAGGACGACGCGATCAGCAAGTCCTCTCAAAACTTAGCCAGCCTGTTGTGCAGCCCACAGCTCGAATTTTGGGCCTACCGTGCCACACCGAGCAGCCCGTCGGTCAGTACCGGTCCTTGGGAGGGTTCGTGTCCTCCGGGACAGTCGAGTCGTCAGACACAGCCTTTAGCCCTACTCAGCTCGTGTGGGTTTGGTCAACAAGGCTCTATCCTTCATACGTAGAGTTCCTATCACCTAGATAGAAGAGACTCAATGCAGAAAGAGGAGACAAACAGACTCGGCAATACCACGGGTTGTGTGTGTTATGAACTTGGTTGTCTGACAATTTTCTCGCCACTCACACTCAAAGTATCTCGCACATGCCCATACATGCACAGGACAAAGGGGAGGAGAGACAGAGTCCAAGCTGTACACAGACCAGATATAAGCAGCGGAATAGCAACCATGCACAGATGGGGAGAATACACACAACGTTTCTCTCTCTCTGACAAACTCCCAACAACCAATCACAAGATGACACCGCGAAGATCACAATTGGAAAATAACACTAATGATGAGCCAACTCAACTCAATTAACCCCAATTATGGTTACAGAGTTTAACCCAGTGTCTCGCTACCTCAGAACCACACTCCACACACAACCGCACTCCCAGAGTCCAGCGCTACATTGAAATGGCCTCCCAGAGGCCAGCGCCATCCACCAAGATGAAGATCATGAACCACAGTGTAGTCCTCAGTGCCGATGAGTCACTCTGACGAAGAAGAAGGCAGCTATGGCTGTCGAGCTGCTACCATAGCAGCTACACCCACATGTACCCCACGAAGAGCCTCAGTATGGCCCTGCCTGACGCAGATACCCCCAGAGGGTAGATGCGCTGAGACTGGCCCCAGCTATGGCCGTCTCTCCAAGGCTGGTGATGGCTGCCTCCCCTAGCTGAAGTCTCAGGTGCCGCTGTAGACTTTCAGCGCTGCAACGTTTGGTTGGCCACGAACGCGGTCACGCGAAAATGAATTGCCAAAAGCCCTGAATCGGTTGGTCTAACCTATCTATAGACTCTCTAGACCTAGACCCGACTGACTGACTGACCGGTACCGTTGCTGTTTCGGCCTCTACCGGACCCGGCTATAGGCTATAGGACCGTCTAGCAATATAGGCCGCTTAGGGCCTGTCTGTCCTAGGGGTAGCCCAGGCCTGCGATAGGCAGTTAGGGTAGCTGTAGGAATTCGGTTAGTACCGGGCCTGTATTTTCCCGGATTTGTAGATCTGTCCCTCACGAATTTCGTTACAGGCAGGTCTCTCGGTTAGCCCTCAGCCAAACAAAATTACGAATCTAACCTATGGGTTAGTGTACAGCCTCACAGTCGAGCTCGGCAGCAGAAATCAGCAAGTCATTGCATGTGCACATCCATAGGGCGAGGGGATAGGCTGAAGGCTTGGCGAGAATATACCAACTCCAGCTTGGTCAATTTCGTGGTCAACAGCCCCGGTCAACGCTGGTCAACGCTTGGTCAACTTGCGGTCAACACCTAGGTCAGCACCAGTCAACTTGCAGGTGAACTCTCCGGTCAAAGTGTTGGTCAACGCTGGTTAAATCTTCGGTCAACGCCTTTGTCAACCCTTGATTCGGCTATGGCTGCTTGCACCTTTCTTCCTCACCAACCTTCCTTATCCTCCTCCTCCCTCCCTCCTCCTTTCTCTTTCTTCCTCGCTTGACCCCGGCTATGGCTTCCTTCACTTTCGTTGTCCCTCCTTTCTTCTTCCTCGGCTATGGTTTCTCTCTCCTTCGTCCTTCCTTCTCCTTCACTTCACCTATCGCTCTCCTTCATGGTATCCTGTGTCCGAGCTCCGCGGCTATGGCCGCTTTCTTCTTTGGACTTCACAACAATCTTGTATCGCTCCTCTCTCTCTCTCTCTCTCTCTCTCTCTCTCTCTCTCTCTCTCTCTCTCTCTCTCTCTCTCTCTCTCTCCCCGTCGTCTTTTGTTCAGGTACTCAGCACCTCACTCCGCCGCGCAGCTATGGCTGATCTTCTTCGATGGTGCAACTTGGCTATGGCGCCTAACTGGCGTGCGCATCTCTGTCCCGCTGGCAAGGACGATGGCGCGTGGAGTAACGGGAACCAGCTCCGATTCCAATGCAATCAGACTCGTTTTCTTTTCCACTTCGCGTACGTGCAAAAAGACGGCGATTCACACGGGCGCAGAGCGCCCACTCAAAGCTCAGAGATATGACAACGAGAACACAGTTCAGTTGCAAATTCACTTCAACAGGTTATGGCGCACCAGCGCCTGTACATCCCACTCTCGTAACTGTGTCCGACACCACTGCTTGCACATGCTCACTCTGGATCACCCTGAATACTCCACACACACACACTGTATGAGCTACCTCTACCCTACGGCGGCTATGGCAGCTCGCCACTACTACTATGGCTACGATCTCCCTTCAGCCGACTTCGTCTTCAGGCAACCTGCAGACCATCTTCGCACAAGACGTTGTAGCAGCGCTTCCGCATGGCTTACACAGCGAATGAATGTATGGCTGAGCGCTGCCTCATGATTTATACTTCTGTAACTCGTTGGTCTGCCCCTTTCCATCGGCCCATGGTGCACACAGTCCCTCTTGGTACTTGCTGGACTGGACTGGGACTGACTGGACCGGTACCGCTGACAGCATGGGTTTGCACTGCCAACTCGGTGCAGTTGCACTGCCGACGTAATGCAGTTGGGCTCACCGCTTGCCCACTTGCCTCTGTCTAAACGTGAGACAAATTTCGAAAGGCTGCTTCCGGAGCTTCCGGAAGTCTGTGGACTTGGCCTTTCGGGTACTGTAGCAGCTACAACCTTGACCTCTCAGGACTGTAGCAGCTACGACCTTGACCTTTCAGAATGCCTATAGCTACGATCTCTACAAAGCTGTGACCCCTACTTGACAGACCTACAGATCGAATCCCTACATCTACACAGTCCTGCGACAGACAAACAACAACTAACGAAACACAGTCACGGGTTCAAACACTCGGGGGTCAACTCGATACTGTACATGGGTAAGGTAAGGTCTGGGGATCGAACCCTGGAATCTGCATCTGCCCTCTGCAAAGGTGAAAACTGTTTCATGTGTATGTATTTGACCATAATTATGCCCAGATTCAGTTTGAATGCCCCAATTCCCCTGTGAAATAAAGGACCAAAAATTTATGCTGCTTTTGTGAGTACCTCAGCCGCCGTGGCGAGCATATATTCCTCCTTGTTACCTTACGCACCTGTTGGCGGACAATTGCTGGAAACACCTGGAAGGCTAGATCCGTCAATCATTGACAAGTGGTTGACCGTTCAAACTTCGAATCTGATTTGATGCAGTAGTAAGTAAAGGAACATAGGTGATGGTCGCTGTAACTTCCTCCTTGATGTCCTTTTTATTCCTTCTCTCTCTCTCTCTCTCTCTCTCTCTCTCTCTCTCTCTCTCTCTGTGTTACATGCTGAGCCTGGACACGGGCCCCATTTTGTGCTCGACGGCCCCCAAGCCGCACACCCCTCAGACATGCGCCCTGGAGGCCCTCGTCATTGAATTTCGTTTATTTATTTATTTGCTGTCCTATTTTTGTCTCTTCAGGTGTCGTTTTGGACTTGCAGTTCTTGCCAACAGAACTTCGGTCTGTTTGGAGAAAGGCCACATTTTTGGCCTGGTACAGACATAGGCAGGCCTTGTTGGGCCAGGTCCGTTTTCGTCCAGTAGCAGACGTCCCTGCTGCATCAGCAGGGAGGGTCTGGACGTCTGGTCGGGACCCAGACCCAGTAGGCCACGTTCTGGCCAAAGTCCAGAGGCACACCGAGGCACACCTGCGAGGCCGGGTGCTACTTAGAGCTGGGCCACGCCTGGCCTGACACAGTTAGAGTAGCTCACTTCTTGGGCGACATGCTGCTGGAGCAACGTTACAGCGCTACGGTGGAGGTAGAGGTAGAGGTGTAGGTAGGGAGTGAGGCGGAGGCCATACCTGTGTCGGCGGAGATCCCACCTGGGCGCCATAGCTGGTCTTCGCGCCAGCGCACCTGCTGCACAGAGGATACACGCGGCAACAGTTAGTACATGGCGGCAGTTACCTGCAGGTGAGATAGTGACGAGGACGACATCTTCCTCTTCTCTCGCCCTCCATCTCTACTCCTTCCTCCTCTTTCAGAGAGAGAGGGAGAGAGAGAGGTTACAGGCAGAGGTTACTTCGGGCATAAGGCCTAGGATCTGGTTCGACATTTCTACGGCAGACATTGATTGGACATTCGGCAGGGAGACTATTTTTGGACTTCGCTATCGCGATCTTGGTCTTCTCTCGCACCTCCATCTTTGTCTCGCCTCTCCCCCATCTCTATATCCGTGGTATCTGCCCCATGTTCGTGTGCAATGAGGGTCTTTGTTCCATGTATGTGGTCTCTCCTCCCTCTCTCGCATGTGTGGTGTATGACGGGATGTCACGTCAGTCTCTGATAGGTCAGGTCATATCTTTGAATCTTCCGCTGCGCTACATTGTGCTATTTTCATCTGGATGTACATTGCTTGCGCGTGGCTTGTTGATGCTTTGCCGACTCTGGATTGTCCATTCGAGTCCTCTTCATCGCTTTGCGAATCCTTGGTTCCATTTACATCGCTCAGCTGAGCATGTACCAGTTGGTATCGGAGCCGCGCGTCGTGAATTAGGACAGTCTAACCTGACCTGACGCAAGATTGAGGGAATCGATCGATTGATCAATCGATTGGTTGATTGATTCATTAATTGATCGGTTGATTGATTGATGGACTAGCTTTCCAGCCCGGGCGCCCGGGCCACCCCAGGTCGCCCGGAAGGGCGCTCAGGGCGCCCGGCCGTGCGACCCCCCATGGCCAGCCCCTGGGCTCCCACAGCGCCGCCCCCCAAATTGCTTCGAAAAAAAAAAATTGCGCAAAGAGAAAATTGCATGGGTTTGGAACCTGAACTCCATGAAAAAAATCAGTTGGTGAAAATGCTGATGGTTTTCTATCAGTTGGTGAAATTGTGATGGTTTTCTTTCTGGCTGATGGTGTGTTCTGCATGGTGCCAGGTTTCACACCTACGATTACGCAAGACATTTTGTCAGCTCCTGCTCAAGAATCCTCGGTCACGAGGGGACACCAGACGGCGTCGAGAACTGCCAAACCGGAGCAATAACGCGGGTGGCAGCGGTAATGAGCAGCTTACAAAGAACCGCCAACCTATGATGCACACCACCATATCCATCCTTCCTTTTCCGAGTGCCCTCTTCAGCCTCTCGTGTTCCCTGCAACTAGACTCCCTAGGCTTCTCCCTGAGTGTCAGACTGGCTCCATATGTTGACTGCTGTTTACTTAGGGTGTTGATAAAAGTCCATGCATCGACCAGCATTTGCATTCTAGTGCTGAGTATGCTGACTTGCTTCTGTGTCATCCTCATTCGTGTGTGTGTGTGTGTGTGTGTGTGCAGCATGTGCATTCGAGTGCCGAGTATGCTGACTTGCTTCTGTGTCATCATCATTCGTGTGTGTGTGTGCAGGATTTGCATTCTAGTGCTGAGTATGCTGACTTGCTTCTGTGTCCTCCTCATTCGTGTGTGTGTGTGTGTGTGTGTGTGTGTGTGTGTGTGTGTGCAGCATTTGCATTCTAGTGCTGAGTATGCTGACTTGCTTCTGTGTCATCCTCATTCATGTGTGTGTGTGTGTGTGTGTGTGTGTGTGTGTGTGTGTGTGTGTGTGTGTGCACTGCTGTGACCTTTTCTCCATTTCATTGCAGTTTCCTATTGGCATTGACCCTGATCGGTTTGTGGAAGCTGTTGACGATGAAGCTGTGAAGTCATACATTGCTGAGCTGCGGGCCCGATTTGCAGGGAAAAAGGTGAGATACATGGCTTCCCTATTCTTTACTCAACCTTATCACTGTTTTTACAGGAAACTGGTGTATGTGGGGGTGGCTGGTTGTCCCATTGGGTGGGGGGTTATCCTGCCGTTTCGACAGGTATTGCTGTTCTGTCTGTGGTGCATTAGCCACTGGCATGAAGCAATGTGGTATCCAGTTCCTTTTTCTTAATCTATAAGCCTTGTACGTGAGAGGCACGATGAAGGGAGAGTTTGCCGTTTCGTTTCGGCAAGTTTTATTGGCGGCTGTCGTTTCGTTTCGGCCTCCTGAAAGGTTGGAGGCCCACTATTTTCCGAACCGACAAAGGTACTAGTGGTTTAAAAGAAGAATGAGAAAAATAAATGGTTCCAGACTTTCATTCGCTTTTCATGTTTTTGTTGTATATTCCGATCGATTGTTTTGCAAAAGCCCCTTCGAGTTCATAGATTTGTGAAAATATATTATTCCAGATAGAATGTGCATGGAATATGGAGCTATGGAGGAGATGCAGGGGATTAAACGATGAAATGTGCAATGACATGGTTCTGATGCTGCCTTCTTGGAGCAAGCTGATGTAGGAAGGGTTAGGTGTTGAAGTGTTGTAATTTATGTTCCGGGGGTGTGTTCGTTCAGTGGCTAATATCTCTGCTGCAATGATGCTTGATGCTTTTTCATGTATCTAGGTGATGCTTGGTGTGGATCGGCTGGATATGATCAAGGGGATCCCTCAGAAGTTGCTAGCATTTGAGAAGTTCTTGGAAGAACATCCGGATTGGGGCGACCGCGTGATACTGGTCCAGATTGCTGTGCCATCTAGGACTGATGTTCCTGAATGTAAGTTTGAGAAAGGGGAGAGGGAGAATCTTGATAAAAGAACGAGAAAGGTTTCACACTTATCGACCACAGCACATATGCTTGCAAGCACATGCGCCGGGTTGTAACTCTTGCGAGTGTGCCATCCCTTTTCACACTCACAAGAGCCACGTGCGCTGGGTTGTGAGACTTGTGAGTGTGAAAAGGGATAACAAACTTCTCGTACATCGAAAAGGATATGAATGTTCTGTGAGGTGATTATTCCTTTTTGGTTTTTGGATGGCTTGTTTAATTCTTCCCCCTGGGTCGATTCCATTGCCAGTGCATGTGGCGGAACGGTGCACACATCCAAGTGTTAACAAACCGACATGAGTTTCATCCTGCTGGGACCAAATGGAAATGGATATAAGCAGTCTTCTGTCTTTATTTGAATAGAATGCCCTGTCATTATCGCTGCAGCTAGCCCCTCGTGCATACGGTGATAATGCCGTTGTTGTTCCATTTCGGGTGAAGATGGTAGGGGATACCCCCTTTTCAAAAGAAAGGTGAAGATGGATTTGCCACTTTCTGGCATGAAGAGAAGGGCCGTCGAATGAGCTAGGAATGGAAGCACTTTTGTCACTGGTAAGAGACGGCACCGGTTTGTCTTGGTTCTTGTCACTTCTTGTCACAAGTATCATAAAGTGCAGTGGCTATTGCTCATGAGGTTGCTGAGGGTGGTTGGTTGTTGGTGTCTCACACCCCCTTTACCATTTAAAAGTGTGAGAGATAGTGCTGCTGACGCAACAGGACTGATGGTCCGTGATGGACTATTGATAGATGGCACAAGGCCTTGGCCACGTGCCGCTTGTTTCTTTGTTGTGATAATAATAACCTGCAACTTTATTTTTTATCTACTCGTTTACAAGTAAATTATGTCTCTGTCTTTCAGACTTTTCTAAGTTTTAATGAAGTAATGTTTCCAGGTGTGACACGGTGATGAAATGGTGTCCGGGCCCCATACTGCATGAACTAAAGTTCGCGAGGAAATTCTGTTTTAGGTTTGAACACCACGTTGATGAACGTTGATGAAATGTGTCATCCTTGCGCAGGGCGGTGAAGGACATGTTTATCGGGCAGTGGCGCAAATTTAAAAAATGAGACGAATGGTTGACTGACAGTGTCATTCCTAAGTAACAATAATGATGAACCTTTGTTGGGGTGCCATGAAAATTATGTGGTTGACTTTTTACAGATCAGCGATTTTCAAGTCAAGTGCACGAGATTGTGGGCAGAATCAATGGACGATTCGGGACTGTCATGAACATGCCAATTCATCATCTGGTAAAGATCGGGAAAAAAAGGAATGGATGTCCCGTGTGTGACAGAAGAGTAGGTTGCACTTCTGTAGAGTTGAGTGCCGCATTTGTAATGATGTTTGGTCGCTCATTGATTTGATTTGTCTATAAATTTAGTATAAATAGCATACTTGCGGCGCATCGAGGTGCGCTGCACCCCGCACGTGCGCCGCACCGCGCACCGTGCACGACGCGCGTGCAAGGGGTGCAGCGCACCCTGAAAATAAGGGGTCGACCAAAAAAAAAAAAGTTGCCGAGGGGTGTTCTGGGCCGGGGTGGGATGTCGCGTGACGAACCAAAAAAAAACAACAACAACAATTTGAGGTTGCGCGGGGCCTCAAAAAAAAAAGGGGGGGGAGCTGAAGTTGGTTTGTTTTTTGAAGTTTCGAATCCGGAGTGCTGCCCCTCGCTTCGGAAATGAAGCCCGGTAGTCCAGCTTTGTGCCCTTCGCGCCCGCCGTGCGTTGCTCGTTGCCTCCACGTCTCCTGTGCAGCAGCAGCAGTCGAAGGCGTTGTCGTCCAGCCATAGCCAGGGCACTACAGTCTACCTGAAGGAACCGAAGAAGCAGCGGGAGGAGCGCGGCTTCAGCTTGTAAAGTTGCCAGGTGGGTAACCACTAGCCCCTCTCTCTCTCTCTCTCTCTCTCTCTCTCTCTCTCTCTCTCACACACACACACACACACACACACACACACACACACACATCGTCCTCCTCACACCATCATCTCACCTCTGTCCATCCACCTTTCTCTCTCCTCCGCTTCCGACCATCCCACCTTCGGCCATTCTCCAATCTCTCGCCATCATCTTCCCACCATCTCCACCTCTCTCTCTCTCTCTCTCTCTCTCTCTCTCTCTCTCTCTCTCATTTTTTTATTTTTTTTTATGGTCCATATCTCGATTGAAGCGTGTCATCGTCGTGAAGGGGCCTTGTTAATCTTCTCTGTATCGTGGGTTTGAGGGCCTGCGGTTGCTGGCAGTGCTTTGATTGGGTGCTTTGATCAAAGGCAGTGTTTACACTGGGGGTTGGGGTTGGGGGGGGCGGGGGTGTGTTGAGGGTATGGTGGGTGGCGGGAAGGAGGGTTTGAGGGGCGGACGCTGTTTCCTTTGAAAAGTGTTGAAGAGGGGCTGACGCCTGGTCTGTTTGTGGATTGTGTGTGCGCAGGTGAAGCTTTCGGTGGCGCTGGCGAAGCAGATCTTGCAGTGAGAGAGAGAGAGGGAGTGTGTGTGTGTGTGGTGGGGGGGTGGGGGTGTTTCAACTTTCAGTTCAACATAAAAATAAAAAATAAAAAAATATATGCTGTGCGCACCTGGCGCATATGCGGCCCCGCAGCGCGCACCCCCCAGCGCACCCGCGCTCGGCGCACCAGCCCTGTGCGCAGCGCATCACGCATCGTGCACCGCGCACCCAGGTGCGCGCGCACCTCGGGTCCGCACTCCGCGCGCAGCGCACAGGGTAGATGCTCGGCAAGTATGATAAATAGTATAAAATTAATAAATGCAGCCTCGTTGACGGTTGAGTTGTTTTGTCTATAAGTAGTATAAACTTATAAAGTTATAAATGCACTTTTGCACACAGCGGTCACCATGCGAGAGTTCACATTAGGCCCTGGATATCCTGGTTGTTTCGGTGTTTCACAGGTTAATTTTTGCGTGTCTAGGGTTTTTTGCATTTTTGATGACTCTATATGGGGGCAAGCAGTGGGTGGTGGCGATTGTACATTGTTGCCGTTGTTTTAGTAGGTACTGATGCAATCGGACTTGTTTTCAAACACACTTTTCATGCATGTAAACAGCAACGCAGCATACTGGCGACATGTGCCCACTCAAAACTCAGAGATATGGCTTTCAGATACGAGTTCACTCTCAATTGGCTATGGCGACTTCAGCGCCCAAACATCTCACTGTTCACATACACTGGATCACCCTGGATATCCCACACGCATCACTCTAACACTC
>BFEA01000119.1:923064-933832 GCA_003427395.1 Chara braunii
GAGAGAGAGAGAGAGAGAGAGAGAGAGAGAGAGAGAGAGAGAGAGAGAGAGAGAGAGAGAGACATGAGCGATCCAAGATTGGTTGTCACTTCCTATAAGGCGAGACGGCGGAGTCCGGTGGTGAAGGAAGACGGCAGCCATAGCCGCGGAGTATTGACACAGAGTACCGAAGGAGAGAAAAGAAGGAGAGTGGAAGGAGGAGATTGAAGAAGAAAGACAGACATGGCCGGGGGTGAAAGGTGAAGGAAGGGGAAGAAGACTGGGTTGAAAAATGAATAAAAATAAATTAATATTCGGCAAGTCACCAAGGCTACTGTTCAAGCGGTCTTAACAACATCTTCACAAACTGTACACATGATCTAATCCGACTCTCTGATTAGTTTCACTCACAGGAGCTTCGATGAGAATTGGCCATGGTAGAACACTAAAGTGTTGATCTAGGCTGTCTGTCAGGTGTTAGCAGTCTGCCCACCAACTAATCAAAATAAAAATAAATCATGCGAGCAGATGTTTGCACAATGGGTATGGTTGTGATTAACAGTTGATCACCAATGGTACCTTCCTTCCCCGCTATCCAACGTGTCTGTCCGCATCGTCAAGCAGCGGTGTCTAAGGTGTGCATTAACGGCCCACCCCTATGCCCAGGAATTCGCTTATGATCAGCACGCGTGCAACTAGCCTTACGCATGACTGATCCGCATCATCAAGAGGCATTTTAACGACTGCCCCCAAGGTCCTCAGGAATTGTTTAACGTCGCAAACAGGATGACGATCACAGCCAGTGTACAGATCAGAACCCCTCCAGAAATATTTATAGATGGTCTGGTTTGTGTCTGCATAGGACTGGTCAGTCCACGATTCCTCTTTTAGTGCAGCAAAGAGCCTTAAAGGACAAAGCAGCATGGCCTGCGTGTACTACTCCCATGGGTTTGCATGGTGACCGTGACCCATGCTTCGACCAGGGCCCTTCAGAGGCACTGCCCTCTCCTGCCAGATGCACCACAGGGAAGAATGTCGTCTCTCAAGCTAGAGCGCGTCTCGAAAGAGGACACTCAAGGTTGGACTCACATCCTCACGGTAAGAACAGATTGAGAGGGAAGATAAGGTAAGGGAACAACGTAGCTGGAGATAGCTGCTCCCAACGACATATTTTTCACCAATTGAGCCAACGAGCAGTTCGATGACCGGTCGTAACTTTGGTACCACCCACAACGCAATGCAGTTCCACCTCAAACAAATGCCACATCAGCATGCTCTCATCATCACACATACATCCACTGTTGCGACAGCTCCCACGCTGTCGCCACAGCCTTCCAGCGATGCACCCCTATATCTGGGTGTAGCTCACTCAAGCCAGTGCCAATGTATCCTTATTGCACAGAAGCATCGTCAGCGGACCAAGTAACAATGTCACCAGCGCCGGATGATGGCGATCTCGAACCAGCTCTAATACCAAATTGCAAGGAACACGAGTGAGAGCGATAAACAGATAACCAAATTGGGAAATCACGCAGAAGTCCAGATGGTCATGTAACACGCAGAGATGCACCAAGAATCCATCCAAATAAGAGCGATATGATGAACTCATGAGCCAATGTCTAAGCCCTCAGGCCACCCCAACGAAGTATTCAATGCAGCTCCTACCGTTTGGTGCCCAGCGCCCAGCCTACTCTACTTATCCTATCTAACCTATCTACATTCATGAAACAGGCTCGCTTCCACATCGAAGACCAATGTACATGACGTCAACACGAATGTCGACCACTCACATACACCACGTACGTATTCTCGACTCCCCTTATCACCCCTTGTCCACCCACACCTGCGCCTCCTTCCCGAAGACCACCGTCGCTCCACCTGTCGCCGCCCCTGCAGCTTGGCTATGGCCGCTTGGCACCTCGTTGCCCTGCAGCAGCCCACACCTCTCAGCGCCCGTGTGAGGCCCGGTCAGCATTAGCACATGCAAACACTTGGACGCAATTGCAGCAGTGTGACGAGCGCGAGGCTGAGGGAGAGCCGAGGGAGAGGAGAGAGAGGGGGAGAGAGTGAGAGCACACACACACACTCACTCACTCGACACGACTGAGGGTCGGACGCAGACACAGTGGCAAGGGCACAAAGTCGAAGTCTTGGATTCCGAATGGCGAAACAGCAAGTCACACTGAGTACGAGTACGGCAGCTGAAAACTGGTACGAGACTGGTCCCCGTACTGTACGGGGAGCCGGTATAAGTACCGGTGACACGTACGGTACCAGGAGCATTTCTGCAAAAGCCCCGAGGGCAGAACTGAAAACTGCGGTTTTTGAAAGTGGCGCCCGAATTGCAGCATGGCGCCAGTTGTCCAAAATCCGATGGTACCAAAGGAGGGGTTTGGAAAAAGGGGTGCCGGGCCGAAAATTGGATGCATCAGAAATGACAAAAAGGTGGACCAGGGATCGAGCCTTGGCGGAGTCCGTAACTTTATCGCCTCCCTCTGAAAGGCAACGTCCCGGCTGCCAAAAAGCCAAGGAAACAAAAAGAGTTGTGAAGGACGGGACGGGGCTGATCACTGGTCGAAGAAGGAGAAGGGGAGTGATGCAAGTCACAGGGTATTTTGTTTGGTGTTCTGCACAGGTGAAGGTATGATGTGACTGGGTGGGTCTATAGGGGAAGCTAAGCAATGTTCAGGGAACAGGGGATTTCTATTGATGTTCTACAGGGTAGGGGAAACGATGTTAAGGAAAACAGGGAATTTCTATTGATGTTCTAGTGGGTAAGGGAAACAATGGTCAGGTGAACAGGGAATCTCTATTGATGTTCTAGTGGTTAAGGGGAACAATGGTAAGGGAAGCAGGGATCTGCTAATGATGTTCTACAGGGTTGTCAAAGTCAGGAAAAAAAATGAAAATGAAAATGTTTGTTCAGGAGGCAAGGGCTGGTGTGTCCAAAGGAGTCGGAAGGAGAATCTCATGTAGGAACAAAGTGTTCAAGTGTCCAAGTGTCTTGAAAGGGGATCTCGGCGGTCTTGATCAGGTCTTGTAGTAGGTGGTAGAAGCGGTCTTCAGCGGCTGCGACAGGTAGAAGTCCAAGAAACGTAACAGTAGTTCAAATGTCCAAAGTCCAAGTGCTAGGGTGTGTCCGGTAAATGAACTGCAATGAGGTCTAATCTGGAAGCAAGGAGGTCGCAGAGTGATGCAAAGATCCATGTCACAAGTTGCTGCTCTAGGAAGTCCTCGAGTCGGGATGCTGGCCGATGAAACAGCATGGTGGCCAAACCAGCTGCATAATCTCCATGAACAGTGAAGCAGCAGGCCATCGTCCTCGTGCTCTAGCCATTAGATCCTTTATCGCCGGCGTCACGCAGGTTCACAAGCCCTGGATAAGCGAGACAAGGTAGTGGAGAGGACAAATGGGACAAGGCTAGGCGAGGGCAAGGGCAAATCAGACATCAGGAATCGGGGTCGAGGGGAGGGTGGACTGGGTTCAAGGGTGTGTGTAGAACGGGGTTGCGAGGTTGTAGGAAGGTTTATACATGGGTTTAGGGTTGTAGTTACGTGGGTGTCTAGGACATAGGAGTAGCATGATCATAGGCGCGAACAAGTTTCATGGCATTCTTGAGAGTCGAGAGAGGTTCCCATGTAGATTCTTCGTCGGGGTATCTGGTCCATTTGACTTTGTATTCAGTGATTGGTTCCGGGTGGTTCGTCGACCTATGATTGCTTCAACAACAAATTCAGGGTTTGTGGGTAACATGATAGGTGGAGGTCTAGGATATGGGCGGTCAGCGAATTGGGGTGGGGATTCATGATATTCTTTCACGTATTCGACGTGGAAGACCGGGTGGACGCTGGGGGGAGTTGGAGTTTGTAGTTGACGTCGGAGGTTTTTTCAATGATGGGGAAGGGTCCGAGCCATTTGTTCGAGAGTTTCTTTGACAATCCATGCTCAGATTCAAAGGGTTTGGCAGAGAGCCAGACTTTGTCCCCTAATTCGAATTTCAAGTCTCATCTATGTTTGTTGGTCTTGTTTGCTTGTTGTTCTTGTGTTCTTTCGAGGGCTTCGGTTGCTTCTCTGAGGAGTCTATTCATTGTTGCTACCCTGTTGCTACCCATTCATTGAGGGCAGGGCAGGGTGTGGAGGGGTTGAGTTGCGAGGGAAGCAGGAAATCGGAGGGCAAGCGCGAATGGTAGCCAAGGTCAAGGTAGAATGGCGACATGCCAATGGAAGGACAAACAACGTTGTTGTAGGCGATCTCGGCACAATGTGCAACTGATCCCAGTCGTGTTGATGTGGATGACAGTACTTCTGTAGGATTTTTTGTAGAGTATCGTTCATCATCTCAGTTTGTCCATCGGTCCGTGGGTAGAATGCAGTGTTATACTTGTGTAGTTTTGTAGGCGTTGAAAAGTTGTTTCCATAACTGTGAGAGGAAACGGGGATCGCGGTCGCTGATGATATTCTTGGGGAGGCCGTGGTGGCGTGCAACATGGTCGAAGAAGAGTAAGGCGATGTCTTTGGCGGTGTGTGAGGTGGTGTAAGGAATGAAGTGGGTGCGTTTGGTCAGGCGGCAGACAATGACGTCGATGCAATCATGCCCGCGGTCGGTCTTAGGGAGACCACACACGAAGTCCATGGAAATGGATTGCCACTGGTGAGTGGGGATGGGCAAAGATTGGAGCTTGCCGGCTTTGGCCTGCTTAGAGGGATTGATAGCCTGACACGTGGGACATGAGCGAACGTATGTTTTGATGTCGGCGAGTAGAGAGCCAATAGAAGTAGCGGGAGATGGTGTCGAAGGTTTTCTGGAAACCGTGGTCACCTGTGGTCTTGGCATCGTGGTGCTCGGCCAAGAGTTGGGTACAGAGACCACGTGTGTCAATGATTTGCACAGTCGGTGAGTGCCTTCGGTGTCGATGTAGAGGAGGTTGTCGTGGAGGGAGTAGTCGGGGACTGGGTCAAGATCGCGGAGCTTGTTGTAAATGGCGGCGAAGTTTGGGCAAGAGAGGTAGCCTTGGGCGTATCGGTGTGTCAGGGATATGGACAGTCAGCGAGTGCCTTTGGTGTCGATGTAGAGGAGGTTGTCGTGGAGGGAGTAGTCGGGGACTGGGCGGCGAAGTTTGGGCAAGAGAGGTAGCCTTGGGCGTATCGGTGTGTCAGGGATATGCACAGTCGGCGAGTGCCTTTGGTGTCGATGTAGAGGAGGTTGTCGTGGAGGGAGTAGTCGAGGACTGGGTCAAGATCGCGGAGCTTGTTGTAAATGGCGACGAAGTTTGGGCAAGAGAGGTAGCCTTGGGTGTATCGGTGATGAAGTGATGGGAGGAGCTGGATATGGGTCATGGCGACGTAGACTTTCTTGGGCGGGTTGTGGTCGGGTCGTCGAGAGAGGGAATCGGCGACGCGGGTGCTTTTGCCGGGTGTGTGGCAAATGGTGAATGTGAGATGGGCAAGAAAGTCGAGCCATTGAGCTTGGCGTGGGGTGATGTCTTTCTTGGTGAGGATGGAAGAAACGATGGTGTTGTCAGTGCGGATGGTGAAGTATTGTCCGTGGAGGTACGGGCGCCAGACTGTGAGGGCGTGAATCACGACGAGGAGTTCCTTCTCGTTGGAGGGGTAATTCATCTCCGCTGGAAGGAGCTTCTTGCTTGCGAAGGCGATTGGGTATTCACCGACTGGAGCCTCGGGGTGAGTGGGCGAGTCCTTGATGGAGGGGGTCTCAACGGTGTCGTGGGGGCAATGTTGGAACAGTACGGCTCCAATGGCGAAGTCGGAGGCGTCAGTGGTGACATAGAAATGGTGAGTGGGGTCGGCGATCTTGAGGACAGGGGTCGTGGTGATGGTTTGCTTGAGGAAGTTGAAAGCGTGTTGGCGACGATCGTTCCAATTGAAGGGCTCGTCCTTGCGTGTGAGTTCGTGGAGAGGGTAAGAATTCTCGAAAAAGTTGCGAATGAACGGGCGGTAATAGTTGAGGAAGGAACGAAGTTGGAGGAGGGTCTTGCGCGGGGGATACTCGACGAGGGTTTTGACCTTCGAGGGGTCCATATGGATGCCTTCAGCGGAGACAGTGTGGCTAAGGTATTCGACGCTCGAAGCGGCAAACGTATATTTGTTTGAGCTTGGCGTATAATTTTTTGCTCTCGGAAGATCGAGAGGACTTGGCGAATGTGCTGAAGGTGGGACTAAAGATGAGGATGTCATCAAGGTACACGACGACACAGACTTCGAGTAGGTTACGAAAGATGTGGTTCATGGTGGACTGGAATGTGGCGGGGGCATTGGTGAGTCCGAAAGGCATTATGAGGGACTTGTAGTGCCCGAACGGAGAACGAAATTCGGTCTTGTGGGTGTCCTCCTCGCGGATACGGATCTGGTGGAAGCCACTACGGAGGTCGATCTTGGTGAAATATTTGGCTCCACGGAGGCGATCAAGAAGTTCAGATATCCGGGGGAGTGGGTACTTGTTCTTGATTGTGATCCGGTTCAAGGCACTGTAGTCTGTGCATGTGTGGAGTTTCGAGGTGCGGTTCTTCTTGACAAAGAGACAACTGGTTCCGATGGGGGATTTCAAGGAGTTCATTGAGTTGGCGCTTCATTTCTTCGGCCTCGGGGACTGAGAGTTGGTACGGAGGGCGGCAAGGAGGAGAATGGCCGGGCTCGAGATCAGAGGTGTGGGATACACCTCGATCGGGAGGTAAATCGGCGGGAAAGGATTCGGGGAAGGCTTCCTTGAATTCAGAGAGGAGAGCGGTGATGTGAGGATCGGAAGGGGGGTCTTGGTCGGGTTTGTCCATTGGAAGCAAGTCCTCGGGATGCTCGTGGTCGATAACAAGACAATAGTAAGCGGAGTCGGGGTGTTCACGAGATATGTGAAGGAACTGGTGAGGGGAGACAGGGGGTGGGGTAGAAGGGGGGAGAAGGTAAGGGATATCAAGAGGAGAGTCAGGAGGACGGGGGAGTCGGAAGAAGGCGAGGTGGAAGGAGTAGGGCATGAAACAGTCAAGCCATGGAGTCCCCAAGACGATGTCGCAAGACATCGAAGGAGACTTGACTGCGAAGAGGACCAGCAGTCATGAGGGTCTCGGGGACAGTTCAATGGACAATGATGGTTGAGTCCTTATCCCCTAGTCGGATGGTGATCGGGGAGTCGTAGCTGGTGGAAGAGAGGCTGACTTTGCGGACACAGGCTTCGATGATGAAGTTGCCAGTGGCACCAATATCAATAAGGGCCCAGAACTTCACCGTCGATTCGCGAAGGGAGATGGTGATAAACTTGAGCTGGAACTGTGTGGTTTCGGTACAAGCAGAAGAGATCATGGTGTTGAGGCTGCGTTGTTCGTGTCGTGCTTGTTCCTCGACGAGATCAGAGAAGGTGGTAGAGAAGGGGTTGGGGATGAGAGTAGAAGAGCAGGTGCCAGTGGGAAGCTCGACCGACGGGATAGTAGACATCGTCGGGAGGGGGGCAGGCGGAGTAGATTGCGTCGCTTGGGGGTAGGCAGACGGATAGTCGATGCCAAGTGGGCCATCGGTGGAGGCGAGACCGTCACCGATGGGAGAGCCGGCAGACAAGTGGTCGATGTTGGGGGAGGATTGCAAGGAACAGGGGGACAATGTTCAGGTGGAGGAGGGCTCGACTGTTGCGGTGGAGGAAGAAGAGGGAGTAGAAGGGTCGGGTCCCGCAGAGCGAGGGGCCTGTCGAGTAAAGCGGCTAGCGTTGAGGCAGTTGGTCTGTTGGTGACCTAACTGGCGGCAGCCAAAACACTCGTGTTCCTGGAGGTATATGCATTCTGCGGGTGTAAGATTATGGAGACAACGGTGTGGAGAGGAAGAAGGCGGTCGGGAGGCACGATCCTGGCATTCCATCCGCATAAGGTGGGCGGCCTGGAGGTCGTCAATGGTGAATTGGGAGGGGTTGAGAGAGGCGTGTCGAAGTCGTCATCGGAGGTGGGTGCAACAGACCTAACTGGCGGCAGCCAAAACACTCGTGTTCCTGGAGGTAAATGCGTTCTGCGGGTGTACAATTATGGAGACGGTGTGGAGAGGAAGAAGGCGGTCGGGAGGCATGATCCTGGCATTCCATCCGCATAAGGTGGGCGGCCTGGAGGTCCTCAATGGTGAATTGGGAGGGGTTGAGAGAGGCGTGTCGAAGTCGTCATCGGAGGTGGGTGGAGTGGTGTCGTCAGCGGGGCCACCAGTGGAGGAGAGATCGTCACCGATGGAGAGATCGTCACCGATGGGAGAGCCGACAGACAAGTGGTCGATGTTGGGGAGGATTGCAAGGGACAGGGGGACAGTGATCAGGTGGAGGAGGGCCCGACTGTCGCGGTGGAGGAGGAAGTGGGAGTAGAAGGGTCGGGTCCCGTGGAGCGAGGGGCTTGTCGAGTAAAGCGGCTAGCGTTGGGGCAGTTGGTCTGTTGGTGACCTAACTGGCGGCAACGAAAACACCAGTGGTGTTCCTGGAGGTATATGCGTTCTGCGGGTGTAAGTTTATGGAGACGGCCGGGTGGAGAGGAAGAAGGCGGTCGGGAGGCACGATCCTAGCGTTTCATCCGCATAAGGTGGGTGGCCTGGAGGTCCTCAATGGTGAATTGGGAGGGGTTGAGAGAAGCGTGTCGAAGTCGTCATCGGAGGTGGGTGGAGTGGTGTTGTCAGGGGTGATGTTATGGAAGAAAGCGGGGGCGGAAAGGAGCGGGCGTGGATTGGTGATGGGGGTGGAGGAGTCGATCGTGGTAAAGCATGCAAGAGAGGAGGTCAGCAAGGTGCATGTTGGGTTCGTCGGCGAGCGCAGTTGTACGACCTTTGTGGCATACTTGCTTGATGCGAGAGATGAACGCGAAGTCGGGAATGACGGTGGCGGGGAGGTGATGGCGGAGGGAGCGGATGTATTGGATGAAGCGGTTGGCGGAGGTGACAAAATTGTTCGAGGTAGTCATCGATGGTTTTCTGGGGGCGGAAGGTGGCAATGAGAAGGTTGGCCCATTGGAGGAGGGAGTGACGCGGTCGTCCGGAGGCGCGGCGGTTGCTGACTTCGCCCATCCACCATTTGGCGGCATTGCCGAGGAGGCGGGAGGTGGCAATGGGAAGCCAATGGACAAGGGGCATGTGGTGAAGCTTCAAAGAGCTTTGGAGTTGGGTAAAGAAGAGGAAAACGTCCTCGTGGGGAACTGAGAAGGGCATGATGTCGGCGGGTCGGAAGGAACGGGGGATTTCCCCTTCGCGGGAAACAATCCCGGCGAGGGTGTTGAAGTTGAGGTTATCGGGGGTAGTGTTGTAGCAGGTGTAATCGAATTGGCTGTTGTCGTCAAGGAGGTAGTTGGGGGGAACTTGTGGCATTGCGGGGTAAACCCTGGAGGTGACTTGGGAATAGGTGGGACGGGGGTGGGGATGGTGGAGGTCGTCATGATGGGTTGTGGGATAGTATGGGAGTGCGGGGGGGGAAGAGGGGTGACGTGGTTAGGCGAGGAACGAGGCGGTGCGCGGGAAGCGCCGGATGAGAGGGGGGGAAGGGTGGAGGAGTCAGAGGTGGTGGATGTGGTGGTAAAGGTAGTAGGAGTGGAGGAGGTCGATGGGGGGGTGTGGTTGGAGGCGACTGTGGACGTGGGGGTGTTGGTGGTGACTACCTGGATGGAGGGGGTGGGTTGGGGTGTGGAGGAGGGGGGTGTGGTCGTGGTGACGATCGTGATGGCGGGGGAGTTTCCCTCGAGCGTGGTGACACGATCGGAGATGGCTGTCATGGTGGTGTTGATGGTGACGAGGGAGGATTTGAGGGCGGTCAACGTTTGGAGGATAGTTGCGAGTTCCGGGGTAGTGGTGGTCGAAGTTGGCTGATCGCCTGCAAGTTCACGGGCAATGTTGTTGACGAAGTCGGAACGAAGATCAGACATGTTGATGGAAGATTGGCCAATGGTGGGGAAGCGGGGTTGGATGACGTGGCCGGAGCAGAAGTGGAGGCGGTAGCAGCGGATGTGATATCAGCACCGGTGGCGGCGGCAGTGGCAGCGGCGTCAGCGGCGGCACGATGGGAGGCCTTGGTTTGGCGTGGTGGCATGTGGAGATGGGGGGGACAATTCCTATTTACAAGAATGAGTGTCATCAAGTGATTTAGCGATGAAGGAAGCAGAGAATCGCAGAGCAAGAATTAATTTTGAATAAATTAATTTGAATTTTTTCGAAATTAATTCGAGAGCAGGGTCACCAGCCCGTACGTACGAAGGTCCCCGGGCAGACCTTCGTACGTACGGCTGTTCGGGGTCCCGTACGGGGTCGGAACCCGACGGTGCTCGGCCCCCGCCAAAAATTATTTCGGGGCCTAAAAATAATTATTTTTTTCTGAATTTGTTTTTGCGAGTTCTCTATGACGTGAGGTACATGCCTGTAAATTTTCAAGTCATTTGGCTTAGCCAAATAAAAATTAAAAATCGCCAAAGATGGCGGTGTCAAAACGTGCTCCCCCAGGTATTTTTTCACTTTTTACTTTTTGTTTTCACTTTAGTTTCGGGTATAAACAATTTTATTATTTTTTGAAACTTTTTTAGTGGGTTTTGTATTATGTGAAGTACACATCTGTAAATTTTCAGGGCATTTAGCTATGGCAAAAAAAAATGAAAAATCGCCAAAGATGGCGGTGTCGAAAACATGCTCGTGCACTCACTAAATTTAATTCTCTTTTTATTTTTATTTATTTTTATTATTAGTATTTGTTTTCCGTATTTTACTTTTATTTTAAATTTGGTAAGGAATTCGGATGTAATGCTCAGGCAAATCTTCTTTAGTTTATTTTTCTCCAAAACATAT
>BFEA01000119.1:950002-964337 GCA_003427395.1 Chara braunii
CCCCGAAACCAAAGTTTCTCAGTGGATTTGGGCTGTACTCAGCAAGCGCAGTACAGCCCCGAAGTCAAAACAAAAAAAAAAATCAGAGGAAGACTGTTTTCTGAGCCGTCGGCTACCGCCGACCGGTCAGCCCCGATCGGTCGGTACAATACGGTCGGCCGTCGGCCCGACCGGTCGGCGGGGATGCAACCCTGCTGCCAGTGCCAGTGCCTCCTGAAATAACGTGCAAGTGGGTTGTGGAGGCACACGGGGATGTGGGCAGCTGCCGCTCAACCACAATCAACGTGGGCAGCCTTGCGCGTAAGAGGCTCAGTAAAAGGGGAGCTGCAAGAACAATGAAAGGGTCACCCCAAGAACAACCAAAAAACTGTCTAATTATAAAATTGTGTTAATATGTTGGACATCTCAAATGCTCTCGTTGTCTGCAATAGGATAAAGACTGCTTTGATTCTGAATCTATTCACCTGGGTGGAATTGGGGCTGTTGTGGGGAAAATCTAAAACACACGCTACACCAGCTATGGCGGCTATGGCCTCTACTCCCCCTGTCACTATGGCTAAGCTCTCCTTCTCGCCGACTTCGCCCTCGGGCGCACTGCAGACTACCTCGCACAAGTCGCTATGGCAGCGCTTCCGCATGGCTTACGCAAGAATGAATGAATGACTGGGCGCTGCCTCCTGATTTATACTTCTGTAGCTCGTTGGTCTGCCCCTTTCCCATGCCCCTGGTGCACACAGTCCCACACGGTACTTGCTTGACTGGACTGAGACTGACTGGGACTGGGTACTGCTGACTCAGCACTGGTGGACTTCGTCACTTGCCCACTTGCCTCGGTCTACTGTGGGTAGCACCCGAAAGGCCACTTCCGGACCTTCCGGAAGACCGTGGACTTGGCCTTTCGGTACTGTAGCAGCTACGACCTTGACCCTTCGGAGGAGCTTCAGCTACGGCTTCTAGTACTCACTAAGACTCCTATTCGACAGGTCTACAGATCGAACCCCTATAACCTACAGACCTACGACAGCCTACCAACTGTGGGGAAAGACACAGGTCATGGGTTCAACTCCTGGGGTCGACACAGATACTGTACACAGGTAAGTTAGGGACTAGGGATTGAGCCCTGGGATCTGCATCGGCTCCTGCAAAGGTGGAATCCGTTTCAATACCCTCTTGGTAACATTTTTGAATACCCTGTTTCTAACATTACACTCAGTCAATGTTTTCCACCGGAGAGATCTCCACAATGGATTGGTTCTTCATTCTCCAACTCGCTGTTTAGGTGGCCCTTGTAGGAAAGTTTAATTTGTTCCAAAACTTCCAATTGCAAGGAATATGAGCGAGAGCAATATACAGAAAAAGTTGCAAAATCACGCAGAAGTCCAGATAGTCATGTAACAAGCAGAGATCTTGAATGCACCAAGATCTCATCCAAATAACAGCAATACAATGAACTCGTGAGCCAACGTTCAAGCCCTCAGGCCATACCAACACAGTATTCAATGTTGCTCCTCTCTGTCTGGCGCCCAGCGCCCAGCCTACTCTACCCGTCCTACGTATCCTACCTACGTTCATGCAACAGGCTCACTTCGACTTTGAAGACCGATGTACACGTCGTCAACACCAATGCCGACCTCCCACATACACCAGGTCTCCCTCATCACCCCGTCTACCCACTTCTGCGCCTCCTCCTGAAGACCACTGTCGCCCTCCTCTGCCCTTGAGCCCTGCGGCCCGGTTATGGCCTCTAGCGCCCCTCACCTCTCAGCGCTCGTGCGTGCCCCAGCCAATGCTAGCGCATGCAGACGCTTGCTTGCTAGCGCAGCAGTGTGTCCGCAATGCCCGCCTAGGTCAGAATGCCCTTCCCTGGCTGGCTTGCTTCCTGTATGGAAGTGGCAACTGCTGCTGGGCTTCCTGGGCCTGACCATGGAGGTTTCCAGTAGCTTCTGGTCGAGCCCCACTGTCTGCTCCCAGGCCCATCTCGACAGTCGAAGGCCTGGGCCCTTTCCAGCTGGGCACACCCAGCATTTTCCAGGCTCCGAATGTTTGCTGCATTTGCACTGGCCCACGGGGTAGATACAACGACGATGCTGCTTTCTCGCTGGCCCGTGGCCATTTCGTGATGTGTCGGCCTCACAATGTGTGTGCCCAGGGCACAACCACCTGGGCCCTGGGCTCAACTGCCTGGCGCAGTTGCTTCTTCTGGAAGAGCCCAGGGTAAGGCGCAGGTTGCACTTATAATGAACTGTCGTGCAGCAACTGTTTGAGACGTGCATTGGAAAATGCTGAGATAAGGGCCTCTTGTGAATATTCAGGCCTGCCTTCACTTAGGGAGGCACGAGGCTTGCTGGGGCGGTCACATTTTAGAACATACGCATGTTGCCTAGGGCCCCCTGAGGACAGAGTCCTCACATTCCATCCCCCTTAGCTTCGAAAGTTCGCTGAGATGCTTCTATGCAGGTGCCTTCCTTTTCAACTGTCTCTCATAGTCTGCCACAATCTGAGGTGCTGTCTCAATCAGTTCCTCTCTGGTGAAGCATCGGTCGTCCTGTATTCCCTCTTGGGTTTCGGCGGTCTCCCTCTGCCCACAGGCTTAGGAACAGGCATGTCTCTGTGCTCCAAAATGTCGTCGACGTCGACGTGGCCATCCATGGTTGGGGGAAGCATAGATATCCTTGATGGGAACTGTTGGGTCTCAGCGAAAGGTGCAAGCTTTGAGGCGTGAAACACAGGGTAAGTGCGCAGGTGACCAGGGATTCGGATCACATACGAGGGACCATCCTCTTCACTACCCACAATATCCAAGACTTCCCAAGGACCAAAGTATTAAGGCATTAGTTTCCTAGAGATGCCAGATTCCTGCCCTAACTCACAAGACTTAACCCAAACACGTTCCCTTAGGTGAAATGTGGACTGTCGTCGATGTTTGTTCTCAGAAGCAATCATTGCTTCTTGAGATTTCTTGATGTGCTTGACAGCTTGCTGGAGCAACTTCTCATACTGGACACCAAATTCAATGGTTCCAGGAGTTGCAGCAGATCGTTTTTCAGGCAGGAGGAAGTCTAGAGCAGATCTAGGCTTCCACCCTAGATGCAGCTGATTTGGACTGACAGTGGTGGTGCTGTGCACAACATTGTTGTGCAGGCTGGCGATGAGAGGTAACTTCTCATCCCAATCATCTTGGCTGGCCTTTATGTAATGCCTCAGCAGATGCTGCACCACTCGGTTCATCTGCTCAGCTTGCCCGTTGGCTTCTGGATGATTCCCAAAAGTCATTTGGAGTTGGCTGCCCATCTGTTCTGCAGCCTTCTTCCACGTTTCACTTGTGAAACGGACGTCTTTGTCACTAACGATAGTCTTTGGCAGTCCAAATTCACGCACTCAGTTATCCATGAATAACTTGATGACGTGCTCAGTCCTTGTGATCTCTTATTACGTTTATTAGAAGTGGATAATCGAGTGGTTGTACCAACGAAAACTCATTTACGTATGATTATAACATCTGTTGATGTACTTCACAGTTGTGGATAATCGAGTGGTTGTACCAGCCAAAACAAACTCATTTACGTATGATTGTAACATTTGCTGATGTACTTCACAGTTGGGCAGTACCTTCCTTAGGTGTCAAATGTGACGGCAATCAGTCTAGTGAACTTAGTAAACCTATCAACTACGACGAAGATATGCCTCTTGCCACTCTTTTTGGTCACGAGGGTAACCATGAAATCCATGGAAACACTCTGTCCCGGACCAGCAGCAATGGGTAGAGGCTTGAGTAACCCAAGCGGAGCTCGAGTCCACAGCTTGTCCCGCTGATATACTTGACAAGTCTGAACGTACTGTTTGGCTTCGTCTAGCATACCAGGCCACCAAAATCATTGTACCAGATTTGCACTAGTCTTCTTATAGCCAAAATGTCCCATGGCATCATGACATTCTCCTAGGAATAAAACTATGCAAAATCTCACTAGCTGGAATAACTAGTTTTTTAAACCCTACCTTTTTCAAGGAAGAGTAACTCATCCACCATCACAAACTCATCAGATGTGGCCTTGTCTTGGGCCTCAAGTTTGCGTATGATGTCCATTGTGACAGAATCTTCCTTGCAGGCTTCCACCATCGATTGAGTTACATCATCAGATAAGCCAAACTCAGTTATTAGCGCACCTAGGTAGTTTGTCCTACGTGACAACGTATCAGCAACCTTGTTGTACTCTCCCTTCACATAGTCTAGCTTGAAGTCATAGTGATGTATGACCTCAAACCAGCGTTCGAGTGCATCAGAGAGAACAGGTTGCGTCTTGATCCACCCAACAGATAGTGTCTCAAGTGGACGAGTGCTTTATAGAGGGTGTAGAGTTCCCTTTCATAGGTGGACTTGCCAACTTCTTTGATGGCATCTTTTTACTCATGTACTCGACCGACCTCAACGTATTCCCTTCTTGCTGAGCCAACATTGCGCCAATGGCGTATTGGCTTGCGTAAGTGGTCACAACGAATGGCTTCTAAGGATCGGGTACCATGAGAACCTCATGGTGTGTGAGAGCATACTTCAATCGCTTGAAAGCAACTTCACACTCGTCAGTCCATTCCCATGGTGTGTCAAGGCGTGTTTGATCAGTTAAAGGGCTGGACTTTCTACAAATCCTGAAGGCTCCTCAAATAGATCAGGGTACCTTGCGACGACGTTTTCTATCTCTGGGGGTGTTTTAACGGCCTCCCCTTTTTAGAGACAAAAACTAAGTACATACCCTCCTCTTGGTTCTGTTTATAATAATTGTAAAAGGCTGCTGCACACATACAACCGTATGTGTCTATCAGATTGCTAGCTTTATAAGTCTGACTGTCCTCCCTTTCGGTAGTACATGCTTAAGTACCTTTCGGTCCTAGTCAAATTGGGGCTTGGCAACCTCGAGGTAGTACATACCTAACAACATATCAAAAGGCAAGTCGTCGCTGACTAGGAACGAAATCTTATGATTACGTTCCCCACCTCCATAATAGAAGGTGCAGACTACATCCTTGTCATAGTCATCAACAGCCATGCTCTCTTTGTTGGCTAAGGTAGAGGCTACAAATCTACCCGGTCCCCTAGGCGCAGTCTCTCAACATAAGTCGCAATGTCTATGAAGGCACCACATTTGTGGCCACCTACACCGACTTCCACAACGAAGTGCTTCCCTCTAGGACCTCTACTTAGTGCCACCCAAGACTCACGAGGGTCCCTTGCCGACCACTCACTTTGAAAGTCCTCTAAGGCTTCAGACACATCCACTGAACAAAGTATCGTTGGGTCTGCATGTGTCTACGGGTTGACTAAAGAGTCAATAACATCGGCCAACTCTTGAAGTGGGGAGGGTACATCACCCACTTCATCAGGAGTAGAAGCAGCTACAACTTCTATTGTCCTGATGTGTTTCCCAAGTAGGAGCTTGTAGAAGCCCCACCATGGGAATAACAATTCCCAAAGCCACCTTTGGGAGGTATCTTATGTGATACCTTCGCGTTCTTGCATCTACACTGCTGATGGCCATACTCGCCGCAATTGATGCAAGCTCCTCGGGAGTAGTGGTCTCGCCACACATCTTGTTCCAGGCCCACCCTTACCCAAGCTGGTATCTTGTTTGTGTTTTGGGTCTGCCCTTGACTCTTTGATTGACCGCCCTTGTCGCGGCCGCCTACCTTAACCTTTACCATCGAGGTGAGATTGCTACCCTCACCACTATCCTCGTCCTCAAACTGTGTTCGGTCCAAGTCGAAGTAATCATCGATCTCAGTTTGATTCCCTTCGGAATCAACCATCATCAATCGACTACCTTTCTTTTTCCACTCTTGTGGACTCTTCTTTCTTCCGTCTGTAGGGGTTTGTTGGGCTCCTCCTAGCTTAGCCTCTAAGTGTAGGGCCTTCTTGCTCAAGGAGTCCAGCGTGTGATATTCTATGTTGGCCTCACTAACCAGCAGGTTCTTGATGTTTGTGGGAAGACATCTCAAGTACATGGTCACGAGCACCTGTCGATCATAGCGCACGCCAGGGACGACAATGAGGCGCTCCATGGCAGAGGTAAGCTCACGTACAGACTTGTACTTCTTAGTATCAAGCCTGGTCAACACACGAGTGGCCTGCTGGGCCTGCTGCGGGTTGTGCCATCGCGTTTCTACCAATTCCATGAAGCTCTCAAGAGTATGGGTCTTAGCCCAATCATTCATGCGCCTGCCAAACCCTTTCGAGGCTACTAATCCATCTAGCCATCACGCTGCCGAACCCTCCAGATACGAGGTGTCAGTGATCACCTCTTTCTCTAACAGCGTCCTCTTTGCCCTTACCCCCACACTGGCACTGTTCTCAACCAAGTGTCGAGAGCCTCATCCCTGATCACCTCTTTCTCTAACAGCGTCCTCTTTGCCCCGTTCTCAACCAAGTGTCAAGAGCCTCATCCGTCTTATCACCTTAGAAGATTGAGGGTGGTTTCAGAGGAGTCTTGTGGTACCAAGGCTGCTGTTGTCCCAATGGTGGGACTGGCTGTTGTGTAGCACCAGCCTCTGGACCAGAATATGAAGAAGCAACAGTCTGTGACGTTGCTGCTGACGTACCGCCTTGTGAACTGCTAAACTGAGACATAGTGGGACTTGTCATCACCGACGAGGAAACCAGTGATGGGAAAACTGGAGGCCGGAAACTGCACCCGCCTGTTGGAGATGGAAAAGCCCTTCCCATTCCCTGCATGGCACTCAGTACCTGGTCAAGGGTATCCTGGATAGCGTCCAGTTTGTTGTCCATGTAAGCGTGCGTGGACAGTAGACCTGCCTTGAGGATCCTCGTGTTATCATCAATGACAACGTCATCTAACCCTTCTACAGCAGCTTTGACTGCCCTCCTATTCTTTAGTCTGGCTTTCCTAGTTCTGATCTTCGTTTCTCTTTCAGTAGCTTCTCCAAGTTCCTTCTCTAACCGTGAGCGGATCGACTCCACTTGTTGGAGTTCGATGGCCTCTCTAGTGCATGGAGGTGGCCTCTCTAGTGCATGGAGGTGGCGAGCTGTATTGCGAGCCTGCCATCTGATTGGAAGAACTGCTTGACGCCACTGTGCTGGATTTGGTTTGCGGACTCCGCGGCATGCCTACGCTCATCTGACTAGATGTAACGGCTGAAGTAGCAGCAGAAGTAGCCATAGCTGCTGCAGTGGCTGTTGCCGCTGCTAGCGCTTGCTTGGCTTCTGCCGCCGCTTCTCTAGCCCTCTGCAAGGGTTCAGCTACCGCTTCCTGTCACAAAGCCCTCTCTCCCTCAGGTGGTAAAGCTCGGTGCACGATTGGGATCCGAATGGACTCCTGACGTGTCACTCTTCTTCCTACAGATCTATCCTCACCACTGCCTGGTCCACTCATCAGCGAGGCAGACACTGTCTGCACTACCGCCCTCACTGGAGCCTACCGCAGCATGTGTTTGACCAGGTTGTAAAAATAATAAAAATAAAATAATATCTGGCAAGTCACCTAGGCTACCGTTCAAGCGGTATCAACAGCATTCACACAAACTGTACACATGATCTACTCCTACCTTGATTAGTTTCACTCCCAGCAGCTTCGATCAGCACTGGTTATGGCAGAACACTACAGTACTGATCCAGGCTGTCTGTTAGGTGCTAGCAGTCTGTCCACCAACTAATCAAAAAAAAAAAAAAATCATGTGAGCAGATGTATGCACAATGGATATGGTTGTGATATACATTTGAGCATCAATTGGAATCCCCTTTCCCCTGTATCCAATGTACCTGTCCGCATCATCAAGCAACGGTGTCTAAGGTGTGCATTAACGGCCCACCCCTGTGCCCAGGAATATGCTTATGACCAGTACTGCGCTTTCTTTATCCTCGCGTGCTCGAGCCTTACGTTTGACTGATTTGGCTGATCAAGAGGCAGTTTAAGGACAGCCCCCGAGGTCCTCAGGAATTGTTTAATGTCGCAGACAGGACGACGATCACAGCCAGTGGACAGTTCAGATCCCCGCGATAAATGTTTATAGACGGTCTGGTAAGTGTCTGCATAGGACTGGTCAGTCCGCATTCCCTCTATCAGCACAGCAAACAAAGCAGCATGCCCTGCGTGTACTACTCCCAAGGGTTGGCATGGTGGCCGTGACCCGTGCTTCGACCAGGGCCCTTCAGAGGCACGGGGAAGAATGTCGTCTCTCGAGGTAGAGCGCTCACGACTCCTCGCTGAAGAGAGGGCACTCAAGGTTGGATTCACTTCCTCACGGTGCGAAGAGATTGAGAGGGAAGATAAGGTAAGGGAACAACGTACCTGGAGACAGCTGTCCCCAACCACATATTTCTCACCAATGGAGCCAATGTGCATTTCGATGACCGGTCGTAGCTTCGGTACCACCCACAACACAATGCAGTGCCACCTCAGCCAAAATGCCACATTAGCATGCTCTCATCATCACACATACATCGATGTATCCTCACTGCAAAGAAGCATCGTCAGTGCACCAAGTAACGATGTCACCGGCGGCAGATAGGTGATCTCGAACCAGCTCCGATACCAAATTGCAAGGAATATGAGCGAGAGCGATATACAGAAAACCAAGTTGTAAAATCACGAAGAAGTCCAGATTGTCATGTAACAAGCAGAGAGCTCAAATGCACCAAGATTCCATCCAAATAAGAGCAATACAATGAACTCGTGAGCCAATGTTCAAGCCCTCAGGCCACACGAGCGGAGTATTCATTGCCGCTCCTCTCTGTCTGGCGCCCAGTGCCCATCCTACTCCCTGTCCTCGACTGCCTCATCACCCCCTGTCCACCCACTTCTGCGCCGCCTCCTGAAGACCACCGTCGCCCTCCTCTGCCCTCACGCCCTGCGACCCGGCTATGGCCACTAGCGTCCCGCTGCCCTGCAGCGCCCCTCGTCTCTCAGCGCCCGCGCGGGCTCCAGCCGATGCTAGCATATGCAGACGCTTGCTAGCGCAGCAGCGTGTCCGCAATGTCCGCCTAGGCCAGAGTGCTCTTCCCTGGCTGGCTTGCTTCCTATATGGAATTGACAGCTGCTGCTGGACTCCCTGGGCCTGGCCGTGGAAGTTCCAGTAGCTCAAGGTCGGGCCCCAGTGTCTGCGCTCAGGCCCATCTCAACTGTTGAAGGCCTGGGACCTTTTCAGTTGGGCACACCCAGCATTTTCCAGACGCCGAATGTTTGCTGCATTTGCACCACGGGCCCACGGGGTAGATACAAGGACAATGCTGCTTGCTCGCTGGCCCATGGCCACTTTATGATGTGTCAGCCTCACAATGTGTCTGCCCAGGGCACAACCACCCGGGCCCTGGGCTCAACTGCCTGGCGCAGTTGCTTCTTCTGGAAGAGCCCAGGGTAAGGCTCAGGTTGCACTTCAACCAACTGTCGTGCAGCAACTGTCTGAGGCCCGCATTGGAAAATGCTGAGATAAGGGCCTCTCGAGGCTCTCGTGAATATTCAGGCCCGCCTTCACTTAGGGCGGGAACGAGGCTTGCTGGGGGGGGCACATTTCAGAACATAAGCATGTTGTCTAGGGCCCCCTGAGAACAGAGTCCTCACACAATGAGCTCGTGGTTTAGGTTAGTGTTTTTTGTTGCACTGAACTTGCTGTTTAGGGCCCTTTGGTAGGCACTAGCGTTGCGACTATGATTGATTTCTGATGCTTGCTTTGATCTGCAATGTTTTCAGTGAATTGCAGTACACAGTGCATGAGGTGGAGATGCGGCGTAAGCGAACGCCTCCGCAGTTGCCCACACAGATGGTTGTAGAGCGTTTTGCGGATTCGAACAACCGACTACTTGTTCTGGTACGTCATACACAAGCATCACCCAGTGTGGCTGTGTCAACAAGTCTGATGAAGCAAACTTAATTTGTGCATTGATTGCAATGAAATCAATGGTTCGAGGCCCCTTCGTCCACCCTGACGCTCCCTCCCTCCCTCTCTCCCTCCGTTCCTCCCGCCTTACCCTACCCTTACCCAGAAAAAGTGATGAGAGAAATCTGCGTCATGGCGGTATTGAACAGTGTGCGTAAGAAGGGGCATTGCACCGGCCCTGCTAGTCGCTTCGGGGTCGACTGGTTGTAAGTATCTGCGTAAGGTAATCATCGCCTGGCATTTCGGGTGTCCAGTTATGGACCATGTTATTAAAGAAATTAGTGGATCTCGTCTGAATGCAGCTGGTCCAGGAAGTGTCCAAGACTCCAAATGTTTTTAGTTACAGACCACGTTATTAAAGAAACTCCTGTATCTCGTCTGAATGCACCTGTGGTCCAGGAAGCGTCCAAATCCATGTAGAGTGTTGTGTAGTGGAGTGAGGCCCCTATCCCCATAGGGGTATTCTTCTGCTGTTGTCATAACGATTGTTCCTGTGCATGCGACAGAGTTCCATGGCTCAGGATAACTAAGATTCACTGCGCTTATCCTTTCTTGTTGTCACTGCTGTGAATCTATCCTTTATTTTGTCACTCTACTTAGCATCTCACACCGTGGTGAATCTGCAGCAGCTGCAACTGTCCAGCAAAGGGGAGAAGAAAGTAGGAGGCACTTCACTCTCGTAGTGTGGCTGGTTCAACTCCAAATGAGATCCAACAAGGGAAAACTTCAAAACAGAAAATGCAGTGGACTCCAGGAATTCCTTCAACATCCTTGACAAATTTTGTTGCAAAATTCCACTGATTTGTTTGTGTAACAAATTGTTTAGGAAGGGAAGTAACGTTGTACCTGCTGCCTGCGGGCTGCTGAATGGTGCTTGACGCTGTTGATGAACAGTTAAAGGGCCTCACTCCACCACACCACATGCACAAAAGACAAACAATATAGCGGTGTATCTTGCCATGTTCTAGTGGAAGGATCATTTGCATTTTGCACATTTGGTGAGTAGTGGATCGAGGCCCAATGAGTTGGAGTGCGGGGGGGATACATTGATGTTCAGCATCAATTATCCCGTAGCTTAGGGGGTACCTCCTTTGGTAGAAAAATAGGAGGGGAACGTGTATCTTTCCGTGTTCTCGCGGAAGATTCATTCTCATTTTGCAGATTTGGTGGGTAATGGAGCGAGGCCCAAAGTGCTGGGGGGATACGTTGATGTTAGGGGGTACCCCCTTCGGTAGAAAAATAGGAGGGGAAATAAAATCTAAAACCAAAAAAAAAGACAAATCTGGCCAAATGGCTAGTTGCTTATGGTTGGATGTCTGGCTTACCGGATGATGTGTGCAGGGTTTCAATGCCACGTTGACTCGGCCTGTGGAAGATTCTGGCAGGAGGGGTCCAGATCAAATCAAGGAGATGAAGCCAAGGCTGCACCCACTTTCCAGAGAATATCTTGACCTTCTAAGTCGGGACCCCAACACAACGATTGTAATTCTAAGTGGCAGCGAGAAGAAAGCTCTTGATAAGGTACTTCGCCTCGACTTGGCTATTTTTTTCTTTGTTTGTTTGATTGTTATCCCTCCCATTTTCTTTTGTTTAATTTGTTATCCTTGGTGGTATCCCCTCGTTGGCAGCGGGAGATCTTATGTGCATTGTGATGGATCGTCATCTTGAGTGCCCTGGTTTTCCATGAACCCTAAGGAAGGGCACCCCAAGGAAGGGCAGCGGGGCAGTGACCTTGTTTTTTTAAATGGGCGGTGAGCTTTTCTGTAGTCAGATGTCATCACTGACCGATGTGATACGTACCATTTGTAGATCTTGTGGGCTTAATTTATCAGATGTCATCACTGACGGTGAGATGTGTAACATTTGTGGATCTTGAGGGTTTTCTTGGTTGACTGGTTGATTATGTGCCCCGCTCCCTCCCTCACTCTCTCTCTCCCTCAGATTTGTCTTGTTCCCGATGAGATGTCTAACATTCATGGATCTTGAAGGCTTTCTTGGTTGACTGGTTGATTATGTGGCCCCCTCTTTCCCTCCCTCCCTCAGATTTGTATTGTTCCCGGCCATTCTCGTATGGGGTGAACTCGCCTTGGCAAAATGAGGCTCGGAGGTTGTTGTGTGGTCTTAAGCGCTCATTTTGACTATACGCAATATATGTTTGTTTTTGTCTGATCATCGTGGTTAGAGTCGGATTTCAGGCTTGGGTTGATGGGATGTGAATTGTTGATGCTTTGGGCTGACCCGGATCCAAATGCGGCTGTGTGGTACTTTCGGCAATGGTTGCAGGCCTTCGGGGGACTCAATGTGTGGTTAGCGGCGGGGAATGGCATGTTTTTGAGGCATGCAAGGAATGACAAGTGGACGGCAATAATGCCTGAACTGGAGGGGGCAGATTTGCGGGAGAGCGTGCAGGTTGCTCATGCCACTCCTTTGACCCACCCTACCAACCTTTGCGGCCGCAGTGGAAAGCCCGTTCTACGGGGTGATAGGATCTCTCACCACCATTCTTCTATCGTAATCGTCCTCCTGTGTTTCCTATTGGGCATTTTATGGAAACTCCTCAAGGTTGGTGATGGAGCCACTTGCTGGCTCATTCACTGCCCTTCCAGTTGCCTGCTGTGGCTCATTCACTGCCCTTCCAGTTGCCTGCTGTGGCTCATTCACTGCCCTCTTTCGATGCCTCATCATCCGTGATTGTCTACTCTCTTTTGCTCCCTTGCAACTTGCAGAGGACTCTTTGCTTCGTTCATGATTGTGGTTGCCTGATACCGTTCAATTTTTTCTGTACGTGTACCTTTTCCCTGTACATGGATTCCCTGTTCAAAGGACTTTCATCATTCTCGTGTCCCCAAACCCTTCTCCCTCTTTCCCCCCCCTTTTTCCCCCCTTTCCTGCCTCCCCCTTTTCTTTCCCTCCCCTCGCACCCCCACCCCTCCCTCTCCCGCCGCTTTCCTTTTTCTCGCTCTATTTGAGTGTCTTTGTTGTTATAATCTCACCAAGATGTATGTCAAATTGCCATTGAGTTAGTTTCATTTTAATCGGTAGTACTGGTCTGAATGTCATGAAGGTTTTTGACGAAACCTAGCCAGGTGATGAAAGGAAAATGGAGGTGTAATAAAATCTTATAGATGAATACACCTCCACTTTCCTTCCAGTTTATGTTGGTATATGCTATTCTCTACGAACATACAACGGAAGGAAAGTCGATGCGTATTCTTCTAGAAGATGTTATTCTTTTATACTATGTTTCTCGATGGCCGTGGGATTGATTGCTGGACTATCAACGTAAGCAGAGGTCAAACACCTTTTTCTGGGCAATAGCTACTCCTAACGCATCAACAACCTGAACCAAGATAGATCTACCTACAGGGACATCTATAAGAGATCCATTATGTTTCACCAGAAGGTCCTAATGCATCAACAACCTGAACCAAGATAAATCTACCTACAGGAACATCTATAACAGATCCATTATGTTTCACTGTTTGGCTTTGACAGCGCCGCCTCCTTTAATGACAGTATCTCTGCCCAAAAGCCATAATTATATCACTAACCAAAAGCCATGGTTCCTTCTCCCTCTCATTTTCTAGATTCAATGCCAGTGTTTTTGATATACAGGTTTCCCACTCATTGAGAGTTTTGGTGAGGTTTCACGAACTAGGTGCTTTCACTTGATTGGTGATGAGATTTCACAAAGTAGGTGCTGTCACCTGATTGGTGATGAGATTTCACAAAGTAGGTGCTTTCACCTGACTGATGATGGAGTAGCAGGGGTCTTTTATGACAGAAGGACAATACAGCGAGTACGAAGGAAAGGGAAGGTGGAGTTGCAACTCACAAGTCTGTGCCAGCTTTTCCTTTTTTTTTTTTGTGCCAGCTTTTCCTGACTTCTCTGGGATTGTTGTATGAATTGGACATTTTTGTCTTTTTGTCTATTTTGTCATTTTCTATATTTTAGCCTGTTTTCGAGTACTTCTCCAAGCGGACTCCTGGATCGTACCTGGAGTCGCGAGAGACATCATTGATATGGAACTACAAGTATGCAGGTGATTATTATGATTGCACTTGGTCTAAAAATTCACATTGGTAAACTCCTGCGCTTCGTCGAGAATTCACACTTTGTCTAAAATTCACATTGGATTTTCCTTTCCCGGTTTCCTGTGAGGTCTGTTTTGTATTTGGTATGGATGCATGAAAGTTGATGGAACTATTCATCATTCAGACGATTATTCATGTCGCACTTTGTCAAGTCCATCAACAATATACATTGGCATTGGAATATTCCTGTTTTTTTCTGGGTTAGGCTGACGCCCGGTCCAGACGGACGTGGGGGGTCCGTCAGGCAAAACCAGATGAGCCAGGATTTTTTTTTTTTTTTTTGAAGACGGGTTTAGACTGCGCTCGCTGAAAGGAGCCCAAATCCGCAGAGAAACTTGGGGAAGGCATGTTTTTTTTTGGT
>BFEA01000119.1:1027063-1046938 GCA_003427395.1 Chara braunii
AAGGACAATATTCTAGCTGCCGAAAAGTCCTAACCTTCATGTTAGGTACCACTTCAGGGTTGCAATGTTCCTAGTTGGACAGAGGCAATCACGGTGGGAAATGTACTCTTCAATCCTTGGAGGGGTAGGCCCTCCAAACCTCTATAGAGAAAGAAAGCAAGTGTTGCGGAGAGTCCGAACCTTCTTACTTGCCGTCAGAAGTTGAAACCAATGAGGCTGTTCAAGAGATAGGGACCAGTCCTCCTACTGTGGGATAGCCCTATAGGATACTGCCAATGATGTTGGGCAGTGACTGACAAAGCTAGAGAAGGAGTGAGTAGTAATAAGGGCATATGCGTCTTCCAATCAATCCTCAAATGTATGCATTGATAAGAGGAAGAAACGGGGACGTAGAGACTGAGGATCTAAAGAACAAAAGAATACAAAAATTAATAACATGAATTTATAGGAGTATCCTATACACAAATTATCTGAAACCAGATAGGTGACAAGAACCGGATGGTTACATATAGTACTTGTTCTGAAAGTATGACAACTTAGTCGATGTCCTAAGAACTGGGTGGTTACATATAGTACTTGTTCTGAAAGTATGACAACTTAGTTGATATCCCTTAGATTGTGGGGGCCTAGTCATTTATAGACACATGTAAACATATTGCTAGACCCCTTGAAAATCGTTAGTACTAGAGATGATCCTCTCTCTAACGAAGGTGGAAGAGAATCAGTGGACAATATCACAGTCCACCATCCACACTTCATGCAGGAGAATGAATCTGAGTGCTGCAATCTGCACTTGGAAGTAAACTAACATCTCTGATAATATTATATTCAGATTATTTGGGTGTCCTAGTGGTCGTTTCATAGGGTGGATTGCAAATGGCAGGACAATGACCTGCATAGATGGAGTCGCCAAACGATTCGTCCTCTTTCCTGTGATGTCCAGATCATTAATAACCCAATCATCTATCTTACCATCCCTGTCTTACAACTGTCCCTGACTCTGTACCTGCCTGAAGAAGGTGCATGCTGCCCCCAACCATAGCTGAAGACATCAACGACAAGCCCTGGAGCTGTGGAGCTGTATATTCCGAACTTTAAACCAGGGAGAAGGCTTGCAATTACATCAACGATTGGAGTGAACAAACGGCTTTCTCACGGGACTTTCAAAGCTAAGGGGGAAGGTATGCGAGGATTTAGTTCCGCGGCAGTGTCTGAAAGTGCCGTGCCCGCCCTAAGTGAAGGCGGGCCTGCAAATATGTGCCAATGCCTCTGTTTATAGGGCTCTGAGACCAGGCTGAGGGGCCCAAGCAGAGCCTGTTGTAAACCCCATGTGGGCATGGATCTTCGACGAGGCCTTGTTACGAGTTGGCTCCTTGGCATGCCCTGTAGGGCCCTATCAGCAAGCATGAGCCCGCCCTAAGTGAAGGCGGGCCCCTGAAATTTTCGTCAAATTTGGCAAAGTTGGTGGGCACCAGACAGTTGTCATGCGCCAGTTGGTTACATTCTCCATACTCGTGAGAATCAGAATTCGTGAGCCTTCTACAGGGAGAACCTCACGTTTACTTCTGGGTGGTTGGGCAGGCCTAACCAATTCAGTCCCAGGCCACTGTCTGAATGGGCCTGGGCACAGAAGCTACTGGAAACACACGAGGCCCCGCCACACAGCAAACGGGGCGAGCACTTTCCATAAAGGAAAGAGCTTGTCACTGGTCGGACATTCAGGCACCAGGCAGTGCATGCGGCAGCGCTTCTTGAGCGTGCGCTCGCTGGCTGTGCGCTGGGCACTAGCGCTAGTTGCCAGGCAGTGCGCACAGGCGCTGGAAGAAGGCAGGGCGCTGCTGAGGGCAGCGCCATAGCCAGGGCTTGGCTTGGACAGCCAGTGGAGGTGGTGGTCGTCTTAGTGCATGAGGGAGAAGACGTGGGAGGAAGACAAGGATAGGGAGAGAGTGACAGAGATGAGGATGATGATGCCAGGGGGCATACCTTGTATTGGCGATGGTCTGCATTGGTCGACATCTTCAAATACTTCGGTGGCTGCTGACGTCAGCAGTTGCATTGTCAATTCGTAGGCAGGAAGTAGCTGTGTTGGGAGTAGCCTGGGCGCTGAGCGCCAAATAGGGAGAGAGGGCCTGGATACATATGTTGGTGGGGACGAGAGCAAGCTGTCATTGACATTCGGTTTCAGTGTTTCGATTCTCCATTGGTGTATTATTGGGGCAATGCTGCTTTCTGGACACTGTGGGACTTTCTTGCTTTCAATGTGATTGTGCTATCTGGATTCTGTCATCTCGATATCTCTCATTTTCCTTGCAGTTGTAAGCACTTCGATTCTGGATGGCTCAGTATAACTGCCGACCCATCACGAACGAAAAGTAGGCTGGTCTCTCAAAATTGTCCACATGATTTTGAACTTCTATTTTTCCTCTTCTTCTTCTTCTTCTTCTTCTTCTTCTTCTCTTTTTTTTTTGGACCATTTGTCAATTTATGCATGTCATACTTGCACAGGGGCCATACTAACCTTCTCTGTATCGTTCCAAGTGTCATTTTGATCGGGCTGAACTGAGTGCTCGAGTGTCATTTTGATCAGGCTGAATCCAGCTTAAGTCCTAGTGTCATTTTGATCACACCAAGTGCTGGTCCAAGTTGAGCACCAGCTGCACCACTGTATTCCTTGGAAGAACGGACGGTCATTATTTGCTGTATCTAGGCTGAAAGTTGGCCCAAAGAACAGGCAGGCATAATTACCGTACGTCCTACTGGGGTGAGGACGGTCGTGACTAGTGATTATGTCATGTTGATCAGACTACGGTCCAACTTAATAGTGACTGCTATTTTGTCATGTTGATCAGATGGTGTCTTTTTTTATCGAACTGAAGTAGTGATAAGCCCAGTGTCATGTTGATCAAAATCCGTATTCACATGAATAGAACACTGTTGTTATCCCTGCAACTGGATTGAAAGTTGCACCAAATGCAGCTATAATGCCCAGTCGTTCTCGCTGGGTGAAGACAGTAGTGTCACGCCGATCAAACTAAATACTGGTCTAAAGCAAAACGGTTGATGTAACGCAAATCCTAATGTCATATTATTTGCTGTATCTAGGCTGAAAGTTGGCCCAAAGAACAGGCAGGCATAATTACCGTATGTCCTACTGGGGTGAGGATGGTCGTGACTAGTGATTATGTCATGTCGATCAGACTACGGTGCCTGCAATTTGGTTCATATTGATCAGATGGTGTCTTTTTTATCGAACTGAAGTAGTGATAATCCCAGTGTCATGTTGATCAAAATCCGTATTCACATGAATAGAATACTGTTGTTATCCCTGCAACTGGATTGAAAGTTGCACCAAATGCAGCTATAATGGCCAGTCGTTCTCGTTGGGTGAAGACGGTAGTGTCACGCCGATCAAATTAAGTACTGGTCTAAAGCAAAACGGTTGATGTAACGCAAATCCTAATGTCAGTTAGATTAAACCAAGTTTTTGTCGCTATTGATTGTGTGTCGTTTTCCATGGTGGTGCAACTTTAGTGCTGTGTTCATGTGTCCCTCGGGACATGCGTTGAAATTGGAACGATTCAGAGAAGATTAGCATGGCCGGTGTGCAAGGATGGCACGCATAAATTGAGAAATTGTCCAAATTTTAAAGTGTATATTGAGTGGCATATATAGCATGGCCTGTTGATTGAATGGTATGTATAAGTACTTTGAAGGTTATTTATAAAGTAGATGTCAGTTTGACATTCACTGGGGCGGAAGTTCAGCATCCAATACTGTGGTTCGCATTTTGCAGGGGGCTGCAATGGAGAGAGTTCTGGCAGAAATTGTTCACAGGAAGCGCATGAGAGCACCGATTGACTTCGTGTTCGTAGCAGGCAAATTCCTCAATAAGGTAAGAAAAGCAACATCGATATGACTCGTTCTTCCTCCTGTCCCTCCCTCCCTCCCTTACAGGAGAGGGTAGATTTCTTCATGCACTGTTCCTTTTCTAGTCCCATGCATTTTCAACCTGTCATGAATGCGATAATCACGAGGGTGAGTCTCCCTCCCTGTCATCCAGCTCTTCCCAATTGCACTGGATAGTCGCTCCCTTCATCCCTCTCCTGTTCTGAATTGGGCGGGGTAATCCGTCCCTTGATCCCACTCCTCTTTCCAACCATGCGGGAATACAGGCAATCATCATCCCTTCGTTTGTGTACTCTCTCCTCTCTCCGTCTCATTCACTTCTTTTCCCATGCGCTATGATGCAGACTATGGTCCATTCGTGCAGCTTCTCTTCCCACGGGTAGTTATAAGCTGGACTGTTATCGGAACTTCACACACTTGCTTTTCCTCGCAACCCCTCGCTTTCCCCGTCTGGTGTTACCTCGCACAATGTGGAAGTTACCAATCAGGCTAGAAAATCGTGGAGCGTTCCACTTCCAGTTTTGGCATGCTCTCTGGTTCACTGCTCCAAGGAATTCTTACCAAGACGTCCTCCAGATCACCTGATGGCAGTCGTTGCATACCTGTCTGGTGGCCGCCCTGCTTCTAGCAGCTAGCTGCTGCTGGTGAGGGTTTCCTCTTGGGAGCTGAAACTCTGAGCATCATGGCTGCAAATGGGTGTAACATCGTCATTTCTCACTCTAAGCATCATGGCTGCAAATGGGTGTAACATCGTCATTTCTCTAGCACTTGTCCTGGCGGTCTTCCCCACGCTGATGTTAGGGGAACTGATTTCTAATTTCTGGGGAGCAGTGAAGGTGGCTGGGGTCTTGCTTGTGTAGTGGGTACCTCAACTTCTCATGGCCTGTCATTGGTGGCTTGCAGGATGAAGATCTTTACGAGTTCTTTGAGCCACGCGAGTCGTCATCATCATCTTCAGAAGAAAATGAGTGTGCAGCTCACCATCAGCCTTTCCTGAAGTTTGATAGCAGCATGAGCAGCTATATCAATAGTAATGAAGGTGGTATAAAGGCGAACCGCTATATGGAGCAGAAGGATTCTCGGAAACCATGCTTGAGAAGGTGCAGCAGCATGGGAGGAAGCCTTCGTCAGTGTCACAGTCTGAACTGCAGTTTGACGGGCAAGTACAACCCTCTCAAGGCGGGAAGGAGGAGCCATATGAAGCTGTCCCCGATGCTCAAGCGTTCCTTGTCGCGAGACGGTGCAATGTGGAACAGTGGGGATCCTGCCGAAAGCCTTTCGGATGGGGATGACCAATGCGATGGCGGGGTGGCTCTAAATCTCAGGGATGGGACATCGTTTAGCTGCTCTGTGGGTAGAAGCAGGACGCTAGCTCGGCATATGCTCGGGAGTTCTGATGATGTGGTTGGCCTTCTGAAGTTGTTTGCTGAAAGCTGTGGCAATTCGCCGAGTGATGATGTATCAGTGGGCATCCAGTGTCGGCAAGACAGGGAAGGTGATGACTCCAGCTCTTGGAACGTGGGCCAATTTCCAGTGCAGTTGTCAAGCGTTAGCGTGAACTCGGATATGAACGGTAACAGCTATTCCTTGCCACATGTGGGCTCGTTGCAGTGCTTTAGCACACCCGTAGGAAGCCCTGTCGGTGGCAGCAACTTCGGTGGTGGGGTTGTGGGGACCCCTGGGCATCCGTTCGGGCCTGTGCGAACAGCACCCCCTGGCTCTGGTGGAAAGGGTGAACCTGGTGAAAGCCCAAGGATGCAGGTCCACCTAGGGAGCGGCACACCAGGGAAACCTGGGGGATATCAGGGTGTTCCTGGGCGAGGGGTTGAGAGTCCACGGCATCATTTTGGTGGGATGTCTTCTGGCCTTTCGCATGACAGCACCCTTCACCCGTTTGGAGGTGGGGTAAGCGCACCGAATGGTGATAGGGATAGTACCAGTCCACGAATTCACTACAACAGTGCTGGTGTGCCGGAGAACCTCTACTACTCATATCATCCCTATGACAACCAGCGGGATCATCAATTTGCTTCTCTCCATGAACCCACTTTTCCTTATCCTCCCAATCGCAATGGCATGAGGTCTATGAATGGTAGCGCCATGCCGAAGCCTTGTGAACCGTATGCCTTGTGATCAGGAGGTTGAGGTTCGCGAGCGATGTTACCCTCATGGCATGGTGTGGCTTTTGCTGCTGCTCGTGCACATGCAAACTCTGGCACAGCTTGGCAATGGAAGGTCTGTCCCTGGCCATGTCTGTGTTAAGTCTTCCATGATGCATTCCTGCAGCATCCATCGTTGAGAAATAAAATAGGGCTCAGCAGCTGCCATCCACTACCGAGGATGTGGTCGTGTGTGTGTCTCACAGTGTGTGTGTTCTTTTCTTCTTTTTTTTTTTTTGTGTGTGTGTGTGTGTTTTGTGTGTGTACGTTGTATGCTGCACACACACACACACACACACACACACACACACACACACACACAAACGCACGCACACACACACACACACGCAAACAACACAAACAACACACACACACACACACACACACACACACACACACACACACGCACACGCGCTGAAGCATAGAGGGAAATGTATCGTCTTTCCTTATGTGACTTCAACTTAACGATGACTTGGAGCACACACGGCAAAAGGTAGAGAGGCTCTTAGAGGAATTTGTTTTAGGGATTTGGACCCGTGACTTCATGAGTAAACCTCATAACAACAACAATAATAGTGTTTCCTGCCAACGAGTCCATGATGCTTTTCCAGACTCCGTTGCGCCGAGGATGCAGGCTACAGGCCTTGTGCTAAGAAGAGAATTTGATGCTCTTCACTTCCCTTGTGCCCAAGATGCTGGCTACGTTCCGTGCCAAGAAGTGAATTATGCCCAGGATTCGGGGAACTTACATGCCGTGCACCCAGAAGATAATTTGTTGCTTTTCGATTCCTCGTGCCCAAGACGCTGGCTACGTTACTTGCCAAGACGTGAATTTGGCTCCGTTCCCAAGGAGGTGGTTGGTGTTCCTTATGAGCAGTTGACAAGGTCAACCTCGTGGGGGTGACGGGGGTGCATGGTAAAAACAATATAGTTGCATGTGGTATAATGCGGCCAAAGGGCGAGAAGAATGTTTATGGCATTCTTCTAGAAAACAGGTGTTGCTCATGATGGATTCTGTCGAGGAAGAGAGATCGCACAGGGGCAATAATATTTTTTTTCTTACTAGAGATTTGGGTCAACTTTTCTCCACGCTGGTTGTGTGGAAGGTGTGGGAGCAAGCGCGCGACTTCTTTGAACGATGTGATTCTCCTGGGAGGCGAGGGAGGTTTGTGCTGATCGAGATAGAGGCAGCGAATGGCAGAACTGTGCCAGTCCGCATTGCTTCGTCATTCCGTTCTTGTTTCATCACTACATTTACCTCACAGGCTGTCAATCGTCCACCACCTTCCCAGGGAACAACGATTTGTGTGTTGCCTTGGTGATTCATCGTAACCCACTCGCTCTTCTGCATGTTGCATCATATTGTATATACTTCTTAATGATCACACAATTAGAATGCTCTCATTCGTCACCCCTTCCTGAAGTCCCTGACTCAGTCGGGTTCCTCTCTCTCTCTCTCTCTCTCTCTCTCTCTCTCTCTCTCTCTCTTCTGAAGCATACCAGACAGACTGGGACTATTTTGCAGCTGGTCTGTAGCGTTTGCACAGTCGTCTGCTTCTACAGTTTTGTCGTTGTGAGTGGCAGCTTTGCCTCACATGGCAGCTGCAACTCTCACTTGTATAGCCTTATCAATGAGATTGCGGGACAAGGAAATCTCTGGTGTACAGTTTGTCTGCGTGATAGTGTTATATTCATTGTATTAGGACTTTGATAGCAGTTCGTTCTGACCGCTTAGAGTTTGATATCACTTCACCACTTGCAGTGACAGCAGGACATTAGGAAGGCATTGAGCTTACAATTGATCCAAGTCTTCGTCCATGTCTCATTTCCATAAGCCTTGCTAACTCTTCCCTGCCGTGATGGCCATCCAATGACTAGTCTCTTTTCCCTCTTGTCCATGTGCAATCCAACTGAGCATTCATAGGCAGCACTTTCGTTTTGTCATTCTTGCTGTTCTACTCTAGTTGGTGAGCAACCATTGCCGCAAAATGATGAACATGGAACTAACCTCTTCTCCTCACTCATCACACTCACTGCATTCAGTGCAGCGAGCTCATCGGGCACCTTTCCTTTCAAAGGGATGAAGGATGGTGGCGATATGTAATGAACGTCACCCTTGCTGCGACGATCACTGAGCATTCATAGGCAGCACTTTCGTTTTGTAATTCTTGCTGTTCTACTCTAGTTGGTGAGCAACCATTGCTGCAAAATGATGAACGTGGAACTAACCTCTTCTCCTCACTCATCACACTCACTGCATTCAGTGCAGCGAGCTCATCGGGCACCATTCCGTTCAAAGGGATGAAGGATGGTGGCGATATGTAATGAACGTCACCCTTGCTGCGACAATCACTGCATGTGATCTCGCAGTTGAATGGTGGTATATGAGAAGAGCACCATTCAGTTAATTCAGGCCACAGCCAGGAGCTTGAAAATCGAGGTTAGTGGGACCCCACACCCATGATGCGGGAGAGAAAGCTGGTGTGCGCCTTGCGGTAGGTAGGTGCGTGAGGGGCACCATTTGCGGTTATGGTGGTTTGTGCTATGGCCAACCCAGTTTGTCAGGTATTTTGAACTCGTGGGGCATTGCTTGTCATCCGTCTGCGAGATGTGGCAGACTCCCACTGCCTGTAAGCGCTTATTGTGCGAGGCCGATAGATTAAACACGATGGTTATTAGAGTGGGGGATGGAGAAGGTCATCATGCACACACCATGAACCTTCTTGGAGATTGTCAAGTGCACACTATGGTCGTTCTTTGCTGATTTGTGTATAGAGTCCACCTTGCCGGGAGATTGTCAAGTGCACGCTATGGACGTTCTTTGCTGATTTGTGTATAGAGTCCACCTTGCCGGCATCCCATTAGTGCACCTCATCCTTGGTTCTATCCATCTTATGTTGCACGGATATCTGTATGCATGATGATGCAGTGGTGACGAGTTAGATGCAAGGGGAGCTGGCAAGCAATCCGCATCGATTTCCACCTCACTAGAAGTTTGTGCGCTCCGGTGCACTCTCCTGGGACTTCATTCGTATTAGATCTCTCTCCCAAAGGAAGAACAATATTCAGGTCTTTGTTCCTTTTCAAACTGGTGTGCACGTGTGCACACGTCTCTCTGTGTTTTTATGAACGTGTCCGGGCATGCATGTGTGTGCATGTGTGTGTGTGTGTGTGTGTGTGAGAGAGAGAGAGAGAGAGAGGCAGGAAGACGAGAGCATCATTCATGATTTTGTCAAGGTGTTTGGTGCGGTGATTTTGGAAGTCTTCTTCACAACACTAGGATGTGAGGGAATTGTATCGTTGTGTATCATTTAAATGTGAGAGAAGATGGGTATGAGGACGTGTGGTAGGATGACAAAGGAAGTCTATCAATTTTCATGGCGAGCAGACTTCATAGTGCTGGTTTGGCATGGGTTTCACATCTCGAACTGACTATAGATAGTACAGGAAGGGTGGCTTGAGGGGCGAGGAAAGGGCGGTGGGTTATTCCGGATGATAGATTCCCATGAGGATCGTAGGCTGGATACTTGACAATTGCTTTCAGTCCTTCGTCAGCTGGAGGGATAAGATTTCTTAAGAAACAATCTGCGTTATGCTGACTATTCATTGTTGCTGGTGACGTGGAAAAAAAACAGTTGATAATATGTCAAGTTGAACTGGATTCATCATGGACGTGATGGGCCTATTTATATTCTTTTTTAGACTCTTCGGTGTTTTGCCTTGAGATTGCTAGTGGTTTAATTTGGCTTGTCCTCCCTCACTTCAATGTGTTTGCATGCTCTTCTTCTAGTGCTTGTTTTGTTTGGTTTTCCCACTTTGTTGCTGAAGCTTTTTTTCTCGTTTTTAATATTTTCCTGTATGTCGAACCTACTCCAACCTACGCGCTTTTTTCGTCTAGTCAAGAGGTAAAAAAAAAGGAGACCACTGCGCCTGTGACTGGTGCAGAGTTCTGAATTCGTGGAAATAACTGCACACTGCAGGTCCAGGGAAAGAGCAGGTGCAAACTGCGAAAAAAACAAAAACTTGCTTCCAACGGCCTGCCAGTTTAACAACTGGCAAAAATTGGAGGCACGGGTACCCCCGCAGATCATTTTTCCGAGGGCTGGGCATGGGAAACAAAAACTAGACAAGACAAGACAAAACAAAACAAAACGATAAGCAACAACAAGTGGCCGCCCGGCACGGGCGTGGAAGAAAAAAAGCATCAACGAGTGGCCACCTGATTTTGCCACTTTCGAACTTCGTACTGGGTACCCCACCCTACTCCCTGACCATCGCCGATGAGACCAGGGGCATGGAGGCGGGTTGGAAAACGACTCGTGGAGGGGCGGGGGTGGAAAAAGACTTGTGGATACCCCTTTTTGTCATGGCCGCTTCTGCACGACCGTCGTTAAAACTAGGGCTTACGCTGCAAAAATTTGGCAGTGCTTTCGCACCACAGCTGTTAAAACCAGAGCCGCTGCCGCAAAACTTCGGCATCGCTTCCGCACGACCGCCGTTAAAACCAGGTTTGTCGCCGCAAAAATTCGGCAATGCTTCCACACAACCGTTGTTAAAACCAGGGCTGCCGCCGCAAAAATTCGGCAGCGCTTTCGCACCACTGCTATTAAAACCATGGCTGCCGCCACAAAAATTTGGCAGCCGCCGTAGTCCCGCAGTGTCCTTGGCTCCGTCCCGTTGGACCAGCGCCAGCCAAAAGGGAGGGGAGAAGAATGTTCCCCGCCTTGGCTATGGCTGTCCTCCTTGTCCAGCGTTCCTTTGCTGTCCTCCAGGCTCCGCCGGCAGCGCTCCTGCCTCATCTCCAACACTCCATCAATGAGGCAAGTGTGCTGTCACACACTGACAGCTGGAGGCAAGTGTGAGGCAACTGGGGGACAGTTGCCTCTTTTGTAGAGGCTGAGGAGGGCAGCAGCAGCCTCAACTGCCTCCAGGCAAAATTCGTCATTTGTCTGGGACCGTTGATCTGAGCCAGATCAACGGATTGAGATTGTCTCACCTCAGCCACACATCTAGGGTGGCAGTTGTACTCGGGCCCAGGTTCGGTGGGGAAATGGTTGTTTCCAGCCAAGTTTCCCTCACTCACCTTCCAGTTCCCAAGCCTCTGGCCTGAGTCACATTCAGGCCAGTTGGGACTGTATCTGATGATAGCCGTGGCCGTGGCTTTTTCTTTTTCCCTTTCTCCCTTCTACCTTTGCCGTCCCCTGAAAACGGGGAGGATAGTTGTCAGGTTGGGAAAGGTAGGTCCTCGCTTTCATAGTCTCCTGTTTCCCTCCTCTGTCTCCATCCAACTCCCTCAACTTTCTGCGTGTGCACTGTGGGCCGCAAGATCTCAAGATCTCACAACTGTTTGTCCTCCTCTGTCTCCATCCAACTCCCTTAACTTTCTGCGTGTGCACTGTGGGCCGCGAGATCTCAAGATCTCACGGCTACAGTCATTAGTTTGAAGTGGAAGCCTGTGTGCTCCCACACAGTCTGCAAAGACTGTTTTTTCGTTTGTTCCCCCCCCCCCTTTTTTTTTTTTCCGTTTTTCCAACTCCTTGCACATCAACAGCCACGAATGGGGAGGGGGAACCAATTGCGCACCATGAAAGGTACCCATTATAACATTAAGACATCGGCCCATCAATCCCCTGGCTTGGTGTCAACCCCCACGGCTCGGGAAATAAGACCCTTCTTCCTATTTCCCCTACACTGCGGTTGTATAACCGGTGCACTTCTCTTTTTAGCCTACTTAGGCCCTCAATCGCGCGGCTGTTATCGAAAACTGTGAACAACAAGTCGTACCGACGACTCCCTGAATCGCGCGGCTGTTATCGGATGTCAATGAAGTCATACGTCAACGACGTCAGTTTTTAGTTGGTCCGAGTAAACTTTTGACAAACAGCAGTCTCATCAAGTCTCCTTAATTTAACCAAAAACGTTGGACAACGTCCGACATTGAAAAACCCGAGCAGACACCCTTGTAAGGGTTTCTGCTCCGACATCGGGACCACAGCGTTGCCCTGGCTTCCGAGCTCCCTCACTTTAGGAGTCATTTGCATAATTACCTTACCCATCACTTTTTCTACCCTTTGATGGCCTTCATGCCCTAGTTAGGCAGCCTTGCATGCTTCATCTAGGTGCGCCCAGTATACCAGGCTCCCTTATTCCCTTGCATGGTCGACCCTACATAACGGTCATCCCTGTAGTCGAGCATTACCCGCCCAGATGGTCTATCTGTTAGGGTCATTGGTTATGTTCGCTCCCAGTTCCCTACCCTCATTGAGCCTAATGACATATGTCTTCCCGTCATTATGTGTGTCTACCCCTAGGCTGCATTCGCCACCCTCAGAGACCATCCCACCCTGTGGTCTTGCGACACACCCTTCTTGTCACTATGTTTTGCTTTTCTAGGATATGTATGCTAGTTAGTTGCTTTCTGCTTTCACTTAGGCTGTTAGTTGTGATATTGCTGCTTTTATGACATTTTCTATCCTAGGTTGCATTGCATGGACTCAGCATGGAGCTTGCTCCGCATCCTAGACTACTCGGGTTTTCTTTTTCTTTGGTAGAGTTCCGCTTCTTGGAGGAAGCGTGCTTGTATTTCGACGATCCATCACAGGCCCAGGATCGTGTAGTGGACCTCTGGTTGGCCTATAAGACCAGCGCCTTGGCCTGTTCTCACAGGCCTGTGTTGTATTCGGGGTAGTCCAGTCCAGGCCGGTACCTCTGTCGGTACCAGCCAGTCCAGTCTTAGTCCAGTCAGTCCGCTGTGGTATACCCCAGCCAGAGTTTGTACTTGGATCATTCTACATTCGCACAGTTTGGAGTACGTGTGTTGGAATCTCGCGTGGGAGCTGCGCTGTGTCATCTTGCTCCACCCTCATCCTCCATCTCCATTTCTATCCCAAGCGGAGCACCACACCTGGTGGTCCGCCACATGCTTGCATGTGGGACTTGTCATCTGAGCTTTGTTTATGTTTGTTTCCCCCTGTTTCGTTATATTTCGCTGTTCCCTTCCTCTTTCTTTGCCTCTTTGTCTTTTGTCTCAACCTACATCCACGTGGGCGGCCTTGTACGCAGGAGGTTCTGAACAGGGGGAGTTGGAAGGAAAAAGATAGAGAAACAAATTTCTTTTTCTTGTTTTTGTTTTGTTTTCCTTTGTTTTTGCGCTCTCATATCCTTGTGAGTATTGTGACGATATATACATCATGGTCAAATGCCTCCAACGAGTTCCTTGTGGATGTGTAGCATCATGTGGTCCAGTGGACATATGAACATTTCAAGAATGGTTCACTGCAGCATCATGTATTTTCGAAAAAAAACAAAAGGAGGTCTAGGTTTTCGTTGCATTGCTCGGCCCATGAAAAAATTGAGCAGCACTCAGACTAGAGTGTATAGCTCCGTTAACGCTAATATAGTCTCAAATTTTCACGGCGGTGAGTGGTGTCGTTTTTTTTTTTTATAATGATGAGGACTTTGGTGCTTGAGAGGCAGCGGTTAAACAAGTGAACCACTTAGCCGCCGCCAGAAAATACTTGGGCATCATTGCATGCATGGTACAAATCATATACCTTGTTGTCTGCATGTCGAGGTACATCACCATTCGGAGGCTGCGAAGGAGGGAGGAGGGGAGGGGGGTTGAGGGACGAGGATGAGCACAAACCATGCATGTCCTATTGGGGGAAAGTGAGGAGAGGATGGAGGGGAGGAGAACGGAGTGGAGGAGGGAGAGTTGGCCGGTAAAGTGTAGGCAGAGAAGGAGGACAACGAACGAGGGTGTGGCGGACCCACCAGGTGTGGTGCTCCAGAGGCGGCGGCTAAACAGCAGTGAACCACTTAGTCGCCGCCAGAAAATACCTGGGCATCTTTGCATGCATGGTACTAATCATATACCTTGTTGTATACATGTCCAGGTACATCACCACTCGAAGGCTGCAAAGGAGGGAGGAGGGGAGGGGGGTCGAGGGATGAGGATGAGCACAAACCATGCATGTCCTATTGGGGGAAAGTGAGGAGAGGATGGAGGGGAGGAGAACGGAGTAAAGGAGGGAGAGTTGGCCGGTAAAGTGTAGGCAGAGAAGGAGGACAACGAACGAGGTGTGGTGCTCCGCCTGGGATAGAGACGGAGATGGAGGATGAAGGGGGAGCGAGATGGCACAGCGCAGCTCCCACGCTAGACTCCAACGCACGTACTCCAAAATGTGCTGACGTAGAATGGTCTAAGAAACAAACAAAAGCTGGGGTATACCCCAGCGGACTGACTGGACTGGACTGGACTGGCTTGTACAGACCGGCTTGGACTGGACTACCCCGAATACAACTCAGGCATGTGAGAACAGGCCAAGGGGCTGGTCTCACAGGCCAAGCAGAGGTCCGCTACACGATCCTCGATCTGTAATGGATCGCCTAGATACAAAGCACGCTTCCGCAAAGAAGCAAAACTCTACCAAGGAAAAAGAAAACCCAAGTAGTCTAGGATGCGGAGGACTGACTGGACTGGACTGGACTGGACTGGCTTGTACCGACAGAGGTATTGGCCTGGACTGACTACCCCGAATACAACTCAGGCCTGTGAGAACAGGCCAAGGGACTGGTTTCACAGGCCAAGCAGAGGTCCGCTACACGATCCTCGGTCTGTGATGGATCGCCTTGATACAAGCACGTTTCCGCCAGGAAGCGGAGGCGGAACTCTATCAAAGAAAAAGAAAACCCGAGTAGTCTAGGATGCGGAGCAAGCTCCATGTTGAGTTCATGTGATGCAACCTAGGATAAAAAATGTCACAAAAACAGCAATGTCACAACTAATAGCCTAAGTGAAAGCAGAAACAACTAACTAGGATACATGTCCTAGGAAAGCAGAAAGTAGTGACAGCTAGATCCTAGAATGTTGGAGGCAGTCGCCTCAAGCTGGAAACAGCTGACTAGTGCATAAGTCCTAAGAACAACAAATGCAGAACAACTAAATCGTAGAAATGTCAGAGGCAGTAGCCTCAGTCTGAGAGCAACAAAGCAACAACAAGACAATCATATGTCACAGGAGGAGTGTGTCACAAACCAAAGGGTAGGATGGTCTCTGAGGGTGGCGAATGCAGCCTAGGGGTCGATAAACTTCTAAGGGAATCCACACATAATGACAGGGAAACACATGTCATCCGGCTCAATGAGGGTAGGGAACTGGGAGCGAACAGAACCAATGATAGACCATCAGGGCGGGTAATGCTCGACTAAAGGGGTGACCGCTATGGAGGGTCGACCATGCAAGGGAACAAGGGAGCCTGGTATACTGGGCGCACCTAGATGAAGCATGCGAGGCTGCCTAACTAGGGCGTGAGGGGCGGCAGAGATTAGAAAAAGTGATGGGTAAGTAAATCATGCAAACGACTCCTAAGGTGGGAAAAGTCGGAGCTGATCCGTAGGTTGGGAAGCCAAGGCAACGCAACGGTCCCGATGCCTATGAGTATACCAAGGGAGAGCCTAACTCAGAGGAACCCGGCGAAGGGAGACCATCATGCGACACCTATGAAACACCCGCGGATGCGTCCACGGGGCCGAGCTCGAAGGGCGGCCGTATATACGGCCGCGTCCGTGGCCGACCTCGTCCGCGCCGCGAATGTGAATTTGCCAGATTTTTCCTTAATTAAATAATTGGTAAAAAAAAAAAAAATGAAGTTGTAAGGATTTTTAATCCCTACAACCTCATTTTTGTTTTTTTGGAAATATATATTTTTTTGGAATTATAAAAAATAAAAAACAGAAAAGGTGGAGAAGAAAAATAAAAAAAATAAATTTATTATTTTTTCTTTTTGGGGGGGGGGATTTTTGGTTGGCAGTTTTTTATATTCTTCGTTTTTACGTTTTCCGTTGATTGATTGATTGATCGAGTCGTGGGGCAGGGGTCGCCCCACCCACCACGCGCCCGCACACACACACACACACACATACACACACACATACACACACACACACACACACACGCGCGCGCGCACACACACACACACACACACACACACACACATACACAAGCAAATATTAAAAGGCCCGAAAAAAATATATATGTATATTTTTTCGATTCCGTTAATTGTTTCCTTAGTGAATCTTCCGCTAGAACATGAAAATATACAGTACTGCGTGAGTGTGTGTGTGTGTGCGAGCCTGCGGGGGGTGGGTGGGCGACCCCGCCCCCACCGATCAATCAATCAATCAATCAACGAAAAAAGAAAAATCTTCCGCTAGAACATGAGAATATACAATCCTACCTGTGTGTGTGTGTGTGTGTGTGTGCGTCTGTGGGGCCAATCAATCAATCAATCAATAAACGGAAAAAAATAAAAAAAGAACGCATTCTTTTTTTTATTTTAATTCTTTTTTTAATACCTTCACTCACCCAACCCCCCCCCAAAAAAAATTAGGTTTTTTTTTTTTTTTTTTTTTTTTNAAAAATTAGGTTTTTTTTTTTTTTTTTTTTTTTTGAGGGGGTGGGGCTGGGGATGCGCCACCCCATGGCGCTTCCCGAATCCCGAACCTTCCTCCCCACTGGTCGCTATGCGGCCGCAAAGGCCGCGCAGCTGTGCGGACACGTCCGCGGGGTCGCGGCCTAGGTCGCGGCCGCGGACTTGTCCGCGGATGGCCGCCGCCGAGGCGGATTTATAATGCGACACGACCAAGGTACTGTACAGGGTAAGGTGGTAAGAGAGTGACGACGTCTGAAGTAGGCAGAGTTGATTGTGACGAAGTACATGAAGCTGTCGATGACGTCCATGATGAGAAGTCCGGAATGTCGTCGAAGAAGAGCCGCTGTCGAGCGCATTGGTCCCACACGGGGACCCTCTCGGCCTCGTCATGCAGGATTATGCAGGACTTGCCGCTCTGGCCGAGTGCGCCAGCCTTACCTCTCGCGAGCCCCTACGATAGGACAGGGTCACGCGAGGCACCGCTTACCTCCACCTGCGGGAGTTGTCACCATCCCTTAGGTGGGCGTATCCCCGCCAAGCTACTGAACCACATGCGAAAGCTTTTCGTATTCAATTGCAGAGGTGGCCCAGCTGAGGGCGTTTCTCGTTCGCTGTAGCATAGTGGGTTACGCGCGGTCGAACGCCCAAAAATCGAACCAGTACGCGAGTCACCGTATTTGGGGGTTGAAGTCCCAAACGCGACCCGACGCCGGTCGACTACGACGCACTACTCACACCACGCGTTACGCCACAACTTTCACACTTACCACACATAACACTCAAAACACCACAAACAACACGACAACACAACAATACTCTTAGTCCCTTCAGTATCCGACCCGTAACTCTATGCATCCAAGTCAGACAAGTATCGTATGCTGGACTTTAGTATAAGAGCCGAGCAAGTGCATGGTCTTAATATAAGATCGCGCGAACGCAGTGCCCACACATACCAATTCATTATGCAGCTCTACGTGAGTCCTTATGCCGGCGCATTATGGGGTGAGCGCAAAACCGGCCTGAGGGCCTTACCGTCTCCTTCACCCTGAGGTGTTCCAAGGGATGCGGGGTAAGATGATCCCGCCCAAGGGATGCGAGGTAAGATGATCCCTAGGGCGGGAAGGAACTTGGAGCGGTGGTGAGTTGTCTGACGCACCACCACGCTAGCCCTTCCGCCTGAAACTTTATCGTTCCACCAATATAAACTTCAACAAGAAAAAAAAAAAAAAAAAAGCAAACTCTTAATATCATCAGACAGTACGTCGTCGAGATTGGCCCTGAGGGGTTACCCGAACGTACGCTTACTGCATCAGGACAAGCACAGAACAGTTTCACTCAGACACAAAGGTTGTGGGGTAGTTCACTCTCACGACAGTTGTATGGTTTGCCCATCTGACTCCAAGACAAAATCACTCAGCAGAACCCAACTGGGACTCTTCCATACATACCTGCAATCACATCACAGAATCAAGCAAAGATCCACGCACTACACGGGGTCAACTCCAACCAACCTCTCCACTCAAACCTCTTGCTTTAGCCATGCAAGCCCCAACCTCCAGCCAACCAACCATCATTAAGTACTCAGTACCTCTGTTAAATGACCATTGAATAAAAGTATGGGTGAAACCATAACAAAACAATAAAATCACCAGGGCTAAAGTCTTTTTAGGTTGAGTATTGAGGGTGAGTTGGGGTTGAGTCGTAAGCCGACGAATCGGCAACCGACCTCTTATCAGCGATAACAGAAGAATAGTCAGGCTGACCAAGTCAGACCTTCAATCAATACGCACGGTCTGCACCACAACACAAGTCAAAGAGATTCCACTACAGCGTTTAGCCTCAGTAAGGAGTAATCCTCCTAAGTCACATCCTAACTCCTCTATTAAGTTCCTAGTCAGCTTCGGTAACACCTCCCCTACTCAGGGTTGAGTTGCTAAGATTGGTCTAACTGAAAATATTCCAACTCTCCAAATTTCTCAAAATTTCAGCAACGCTTCCCGTAGGGAAAGTGCCTTTTCAGAATTTCTTGGAACCTGAATATGACCAACTTTTTTCAGTTTTGCAGAAATTTCGGTAGCGCTTCCCGTAGGGAAAGTAGGCTGCCTAAATTTATACAAAGCTGAAAGTCAAAGTGCAAAGCAGAACTATACTTGGGGCTAACTCCTGATCCTTGCTTGACAACTTAGTTTCAACATTGGTCTACATGCCCTCTGAATGAGACCATGAGCCAACGCTGATCCCAACCCCCACCAGAGTTAGTCCTATCTCATCCCAAGCTTCCCTCTCATCATTCATCTTACCTACCTATCGCTTCAGCACTCGACGAGCATCTACAACAACTACTCTATCAAAAGATACCCCAAGTGAGAGTCTACGAGCATGCAAGTGCAAACATCTCTCACAATCCCACATGGTTCTTTTCCCGGTCACATAGTTCGTTCAAAAACCCTTATTATTCCCTTTTTACCCTTCCTTACACGAGACATAGGGTCAGCCAACCCAACTTGTGGATGTGGCTGACCTGCCAGTTTATATGACTAGGCCACACGAACTTATGGTGCCCTAGCCTGGTAACACAAATATACGTACGCTTAAGACCAAACCACACCAACTTATGGTGTGACCAGTTTCTGCAAAACGATCGACATAAGGCGTATGACCGAGCCACACCAACTTATGGTAAGGCTGGTCAGCCTGAACGTTTGGCATTTACATAGAACTGAACCTCCTCAACTCATGAGGGGTCAGCCTTTGCCTAAACAATAACAAAAAACATTTGACCAAACACAACAACTTATGTTGTATTCGGCCAGCCCACACGGTTACATACGGCGTAGAGTCAAGCTACCATAATCACATGCGCGAAGAACTGAACAGCCCACAACTTATGCGTTCGCCCAGCCTTCGCAATACAACCATGTTCAACTTATAGACATAAGGCATAAAACTTACCACAACAACTTATGTTGTGATAAGTCTCTGTCTGAACAAAATGACATAAGGCATATAACCAGGGCGCACCAACATATGGTGAGACTTGATCAGCCTAACTCTCGACATATACAAAAAAAATTGAACCTCCTCAACTTATGAGGAGCCCAGCCTTTGCCTGAACGAACGACGAAAAGCATATGACCAGACACAACAACTTATGTTGTTCCTGACCAGCTCACACAGTGACATATATCATAAGACTAGGCTACCCAATTTATGAGTAGTTTAGACCCGCCTAAACAACAACAAACGCATATCGATCAGCCCGCAACTTGTGTGTTCGCCCGACCCCTGAACAAGGCTGCTGGGCGTCCGGTACCGGACCTTGCTCCAAAAAAGAATAAAAGTAAAAAAAAAAAAAAAAAAAAAAAAAAAAAAAAAAA
>BFEA01000119.1:1054509-1071660 GCA_003427395.1 Chara braunii
GGGTAGTTTTTCAACTTTTTTTTTTTACTTTTTTTTGTTCCACACGTGTCCCGCCACGTGTCCGAGCCCCATTGGGCTCCACCCGTTGATCGGAACTCAGCGGGAAACCGTCGTTATACCGTTCAACGGGGATTCAACTCGGGCCTCAAGGCCGTTCAACGGGTTCAACGAAGTTGAATAAATCCCATTGCGAGTTGAATGGACACACTGTGTGTGTGTGTGTGTGTGTGTGTGTGTGTGTGTGTGTATGTGTGTGTGTGTGTGTGTGTGCGCGTGGTGGGTGGCGGGGGGGTGTCAATCAATCAATCAATCAACGGGGGAAAAAAATTAAAACCGAATGAATCTTCCGCTAGAACATGGAAATATACAATACTTTGTGTGTGTGTGTGTGTGTACTTCGTGGTTGGTGGAGGGGGGGTGGGGCGACCCCTCCCCCACCAATCAATCAATCAATCAATTAATCAATCAATCAACGGATGAAAAAAAAAAAAACGTTGTTTTTTTTTTTTTTCCAAATATCTGCGCTCGCAGCCCAATCCCCTGGACCAAAAAATTGTTTTTTTCTGTTTTTTTTGTCTGAGGGGGTGGGGCTGGGGTTGCGCCGCCGCATGGCGCTTCCCACATCACCAACCCCCCTCCCCGCTGGCCGCCACGGGTCTGCGAAGCCGCGCGTCCCGCGGACTCGTCCGCGGGGTCGCGAACTCGTCCGTGGTTGTCCGCCGCCGGGGGGGATTCACTGGAGGGAGGGAGGTAGAGATGAGAGCCATGGAGATAGAAGGAGGATCTGCCTCCAGATAGATGAGCTCGGCGTCGGGACAGGGTGGATCATAGTGCAAGAGATCCGTAATGTTCACCATAAAGAATTTGACGTCGTCCTGTCGGACGATGTGAGCGAACTTCCGAGGCAAGGTGACGGTGATAGTAGGAGATGGTGTGGGTACGGAAGGGCTCCGGGAGAGGAGGATTGGGGCTTGGTGTCGCAGTGGTACCTATGAAAGGTATGTTATACATCTATACACACTTCGTTTTGAGAATGAGAGTGTTGGTCGATCAATCGGCCTCGGTGCTTCGGAACCAATGAGACCACGGAGTACCGAGAATGAAATCGTACCCCGTCTCCATCACATCGAAATGTGCAGAGGAGCGGTGGCGACGAGACGCCGGGGGACGATCAGTCGGCTCGAGAGTGAGGCAGAAAGGGAGGTCGGTGACCGTCTGGTCGAAGAAGCGTTGAGTCTTGTCATCCCCTAGGGTGATAGAGATGGGAGTCGGAGACCCTGTCGTGGGTAAGCGAGCTTCTTTCACCACACGTGGGTGAATGAAGTCACCTTGATAACGGGAATCCCACAACGCTAGGTACACCCTCGTGGAGGTCCCCAGCTATACTGGAATGATCGGGAGGGTGCGATCAAGGTTAGAGAGGATGGTGAGAAGGCGACGCGGTGCAGCCACACAAAGGGTGAGTCGCTCCTGACGAGCCTGGAGCATGCCCAAGTCCAGAAGAGATGGCACAACGTCCTCGCGAGTCGCAAGCTGCTCGCTGCAACGGGTTGAACGAATGGCTCGACGCGTCGGTAGTCGAGGAGGGGTAGGAAGGGAGACGGTGGTCTGCGGAGGCGCAGACGGTATTGCAACAGAGGGCTGGGTACACTCTGTCGGGTCCTGCGAAACCTCAGCTCCAGTAGCGAGAGGGGCAAGCCACGACGGAGAAGTTGAGAAGCCAACTACTGAGGAGGGCGTAGGTGTATACTGCACCGCGGCTAGGAGGCGCCGCGAGGATGCGAGGGGCCGGGGGGGGACTGAGCACGACGCTGGCGGGAAAGGTCAACGTAATGGCGGTCGAGGACGGCGGTGTAAGGGCACCGTGAGGAGGTATGACTGTCCTGGCGGCATCGCAAACACCCACGCCGGCCCAAAATGGTCGTGCGCTCCTCGGAGGAAAGGACAACGCGAGGAGGGACAAAGCCCTGAGGGAGGTCCTATTGAGGGACCTCTGCGGGCGACGCGCCAGCGTGACCAGGGCGGCTGCGTGCCCGAGAGAGGGTGGAGAGGGCGAGCTGGAGGTGCTCGGCTATAGGCAGGGTAGAGTTCTCCAGGTGGTAGTGGACGGCCTCGCAGAGATCGAGGTCGTCGCTATGGTCACCCTCAGGCGACAGCGGGGCAACAACGTCCTGCTCACCATACTCGAGCGAGCTTAAGCGGCACGAGAAGTGGCAGCCCTGCTGCGCGGAATGGCGGGGGCGGTCGCAGAAAGGGGAACGACGTTGGGAAGTGTCATGAGAGGAGGAGGGGGCGTAGCCAGTACGTTGAGGCTGGGAGGAGGGAGTGGGGTGAAGACGGGCCCGCATCCGGTGATGGGTCATGGCGGCCTCGTAAGCCTACAGGGCCGATGTGAACTCGTACTGCCATAACTCGGAGCGGTACTCAAGGGGAAGGCTGACCAAGAAACGATCGATGAGGGCAACCTCGAGGAGGAACGTCACATCACAAATGAGGCAGGTATCATGAAAGACCTGGATGTGGCCATCCAGGTCGACAGCGGTACCAAAGCTGGACCATTGTGTGCTGACGACATGCTCGAAGGCGTCAGTAGCGTCATGTCGGGCTCCGAAGAGATCCTTGAGGAATGCCTAAAAATCCATGAAGGTCATGGTCCGACCCTCACGAAGGGAGTGCGCGTAGAAATCCTTTCAGACGTCGAAAGGACCGCCACGCAGGCGCGTGGAGAGGTGAGCCACCCACGTGTCGGGTGGCGTGCCCATGAGGTGGAGCGTACGGGTGGCAGACTGCAGCCACCGAGACATGTGTATCCCTGTACCGTCGTACAAGGCAATGTTCGTCAGGTGGACGAGTGGTGCGCCATCGTTTGGGCGGCGAGGGGATCGAGGAGTAGAGGTCTGTGCGACGGCTGAGTAACTCGGCGCAGGTCCTGGAAAAAAGGGCGCAACAGACTGTATGCCCGGGCCTCATGGGGGATCGGTTGAGGCAACAGCAGTAGGCTGCGAGGAAACTGCGGTAGAAGGTCGCAGCAACCCAGAGAATAGGAAGAAGGTAGGATGGGGGTGGGTAGGGTGTAGGGTGAGGGAAGCGCGCCTACATGGAAGGAAGAGTAGAGGAAGAAGGGGTGCGACTGAAGGCGGTAGGGGTGGCTGAAGGCGTAAGAGGACGAGGCCGGCCTGGATCTGGGCAAGGTTGTCCTCGAGACGACAGACATAGATCGAGTGAGGAGTAGTAGGAGGAGGAGTGAGGGAAGTAGACGCACAAGCGGCACGGGGCATCCCACAGGGGGGTGAGCTAGATGGCGCGACGGTCGTGCGAAGGGGAGGGAGAAGTGGGGCACCCAGAAAAGTTGAGACCACTGCAGCGGGTTGTGGTCCCGTGGCCGTAGTGACCGGAATCTGGGCGGGTGCGACCATAGAGTGAGGGAGGGTTTGGCCTGTGGCGGTCGTCACGCTAGGCGTGGACGGTCACCAGGATGGCCGAGTCGGGGGCAGCGGAGGAGGAAGCTCCGCCGTGGCCACCATGTCGGAGGACGGGGGACCCAGACTAGGAGCTAGGGGAAGAGAGAGAGAGAGTTGGGAGAGGAAGGACGGACAACGTCCTGGAGTTGTCGCATGTCAGCGGCAGGAGTCACCACCTGCGCCTGTAGAGGCGCAAGGGTCGCCAGTTGCGCCTGGATGGGCGCGAGGAGGGAGGTGAGGAAGGTGTGCAGATCCCCCTGGGGCTGATGGCCCTGGTCCGCCGACATGGGTATAGAGCCCGGTGCCGAGGTCGTCGCCACGTCCGCGACTTGTGACACGTCATCGGCCATGGGGAGGTAACGGGTTGGACTAGAGGGGGTCAGGGGAGGTCCGAGTGAATGGAGGGAGTAGGGGTGGGTTCGAGGTAGAAACTGACAGGCGGATCTGGTAAATCGAGGGAGTGCGCCCGCAAAGAGAGAAGGGTGGTTCGGGTCCAAGGTGCCCGAATGGAAAGGGGGAGTATGGGGGCTTAGAAAACCCTAAACCCTTGAAAAACCCTAAGAAAACCCTAACCGGGGTTTGAGTGGTTAGGGTAGGGTACCGGTGACCTAATCAAGAAAATAAAATAGCAAGCATGGGGGGGAAGCGAGAGGAAAAATAAATAAACAGTAAAATTTTAGGAGAAAAATATAAATAAATAAATAAATAAACGAATAATAAAAATAATTAAAGAAATAAGGAAACAAAATGTGAAGAGAGAAATAATATTTATTTTTTTGGAATTTTCGACAGCATTTCGCTACCCCCCATGGGGTGAAAAATATGCCAAGAGGAAAGGAGAGACCAAGATAAGCACACGAAGTTTCAAAATGCTGCAAATTAAAAATTTCAGAAAACAAATAAATAAATAATAAATAAATAAATAAATAAATACGTAGATTGCAATGAACTAAGATCGTGAAGACACTTGTCAACAATGCAAGCCCAGATAGATATCATCCTGCTGATGATTGTCAATAATCATAATCGTGTCCAGATAGAATGAGATGGGGAAAACATACACAGACGAAAGAGAGAGGAGGGATAAGAGACTTAGAATGGAGAAGAAGACAATGCCCACTCCTGCTTCGGGCTCCCTCCTCGATAGCCACCTCAATACTCAATAGTTCGAACACAAATTTGAAGTTCTATCTCAATGTGCCATGTGGCACGTCAATCAATCCTCATCAGCAGCTGAAGCAATGTCCACGTTGGAATAACCAGATACGTATTTATGATCGCCCCACAGTCATGATCTCTTTCCAAGTGATGATGAATCAGAACAGCAATACCCGTCACGTAGTCTTGCCACGTCAGCAACAGTATACGTGGCAGCATCCAGGTCAGCGGCGGCGTGTGGCAACTGCCACGTCAACATGCCTAGAAGACAATTACCAGCCAGCCACCATGTTGAGCCAGCAGCGCGTCGCCGCAGTCGTCCAAGTGCCAACGTAGAGCCAGCGTCCAACCAGCGTCACAATGTGGTGCTAGCGTCGTAATCAACACGTGAAGTCAGCATTGATGCAAGACAAAATGTTCTCCAAGCCAAGAGGTCCAGACTTTTGTAGCTTTGACGCAGGGTTTGGACCCCGGTTGCTGCTTCCCTCGACTGTCGAGATCTCAAGGCAAATGACGGCCCAGATAGGCCTGAAACCGAACTCCCTGTGGCCTTGATGTTGTTTGGGTACCTGCACACAACAAGTGAGCGTATCCAACTAAGGGTCTGTGCGTGGTATCTTTGACAGTTGACTTAGACTGTTGATTTTCCCAAGGCAGTGTGTGGTCACACTGCCTGGCACAGGTGGAGTTTGGTCTGTGTGGTCTGGGCTCCGTTCGAGGCCGAGACTTCTGTACACACCGGTTATTGCATTCCTGCAGACCTAATTTCGAGTTTCATCGCAAAAATAATTAAGGTCATTGGGGTCTTTTGGTCGTCGTAGCCTGACCTCAGGCTCTGGATCCTGACCTTGTTGGAACATTGTTATTGTAACTTTTGTCTTTTGCAGCGTGCATACTTACATCTTTTGACATACTTCAAAAAGATGGTTGGAAATGCGGGCTTCACTGAAATAGAAGTGCCTGAACGACTGACGATCATCACAAAGGGGGGAGCGTTTCCTTTTCAATGTGAGAAAATATTCAAGTGCGAAGCGGGCGGACGAACAATGTTTATCATCATGATGAGGTTTACTGATCTGGACTGTTTCGACATACGAATATATGAGCGTCGAGGAGAGAACTGGATGCTAGGAGATGTTACAGCAGCTTATGCACAAGTTGGAGATGTTCTTTTGGCCTTGAGACGTGTTGTGCTCAGAGCTGGGGGTGCCATTGAAGGTCTCTCGGTTGCCATTACAGATTTTGAAGGTTTGCCTCAACCTCCAATCCCGGCTTGCATGGTAGACGGTTCAACATGGAAACTGATACTGAACGCTCTGCGAAGAGGCTTCATTTGAACATTTGAACTTTTTGACATTTCGAGTAATGAGTCTAATGATTTTAGAGTATTGTGTTACGATGTCAGATTAGTGAACATTTTCATAGTATAGGCTTCTTCTGATCATTTCGAGTTTTCAACACTTTGAGTGACAAGTATCGCAGTTTTCAAAGTTTTGTGTTGGAATGTCACATTAGTTAAAATTTTCGTAGTGTAAGGTACTCAGGGTTTTTGATTCAGTCTAGGTTCTTGCCTTGCAACCTGTTTCGTTATGTAAAAAATGTGGCACAGTTTTGCAAGGTGTTGTTGACATTTTATACCTTAGTAAGTATTAGTTTGATTTGGATAGCCTTGCCAATTGTTTGGTTATTGGAAACTTTTGAAGTAACTGTTATAAATTCATAATATATGGACCACGTAACTGTTGTCATTTTTCAAGACTTAGTTCTTAATTGTCTCGATAATGATTGTGTACCTGCTTAGTGGAAGCTTTTGAAACTATTGCAACAGTTATGACTTCCTAATATGTGGACTAGGTGGCCACGAAGTGGGAGACTGGAGCTTGAGTGGGAAACCCAAACAAAAACGCAAAACAGATGAAAGAAAACATGCACAGACCCAGAGTTGTCGAGCCTCAAGTTATATCGCCTTTACTAGCCAACATTGCTTTGCACGGAATGAAGAATTGTGTACTTGCTTAATGGAAGCTTTTGAAACTATTGCAACAGTTATGACTTCTTAATATGTGGACCGGGTGACCCACTCTATTTTTCATTTTTCTTCGCTTTTGAATGAAGTTATCATAAGTTGTCAGTTGTCTTCAAAATGATTGTGTACTGTATCGGTGATCGTAGTGGCTCCTAATGTGTCCATGGTATTTGGTATCGAAACTTCACAAAGTTTAGGTTTTTTTGCTCTTGTCATCAGTTCATGTCATGAGTTCAAGTTGTTAATTGTCTTGTCAATGAGGATATAGACTTGTCGAACTGTGATAGGGTCCTCAAACACATAGTCCTTGTCATCACTTTCAGCATCTGATAATCTCTACACAATTTGATTCGGATGTATCTTACTATTCAATCTAACTTCTGATGTGTCCATTGTATTTGGTATCGAAACTTCACAAAGTTTAGGTTTCTTTGCTTGTCATCATTAGACGAACATTGAGTTTAAGTTGTTAACTGTCTTGCGGATAATTGCTTGTCGAACTGTGATAGGGTCCTCAAACACATAGTCATTGTCATCACTTTCAACATGTAATAATTTGTATAGAGTTTGATTCCGATGTATCCTACTATTCAATCTAACTTCTCAAAAAATGTTTTGCGTGTCACTCCTATGCGTCCGTTTGAGCCTCTGCAAAAAATCAACTTCACGTCACTCCTATGCATCCCTTCCAAGAGGATCGTTACAGTGAGGGCTTGAACATTCAGTACTTGAATGGTCATAGTGAATGTCTGGATGGGTGCCAGTTTAATTAAGATGTATCCAACTTCGGTAATTGAACTTGTACAGAACAACGTTTTCGAAAGGAAATGAATTTGTTTAGGATTTATCCACTGAACAATGACTTTAATGCATTGTATATTGATTGATAATGAGGATCTCCTTCGTCAGCCTCGTCTACTGCCGTCCTGTTTCTCGAACAAAAATGTACTTTTTAAAAAATAATGTATTATTTTAACGAATAACATGTTAGAGTGGATTGTCAGAATCACCACTTGTCAAAATATAATCTAACTCCTCTAAACTAAGAAAATTTCGACACCGCTTCCCGTAGGAAAAGTGCCTTTGCATAATTTATACTAACTCAAATATGAAAACAAAAGCAATCCCTAACTCTGAAAAGTCAAAATTTGTCGAACTCCCTAAATTAGTAAAAATTTGGGCAACATTTCGTTTAGAAAGGTAGACTTCCCAGATTTATACTAAGTCTGATATGAACTCAGAAACAAGACCCGAGTTCAACTAAGACAAAATTTAACTAACTTCTTAGACTTGTAAAAATTTCGGCAGCGCTTCCCGAAGAGAAAGTGTTATTCCAATATTAATACAAAGTGAAGTTCAAAATCTAATAATGACTTTGACCTTTCAAGGTCCAATTTTGTCTAACTCTTTGAATTAGCAAAAATTTTGGCAGCACTCCTTTTAGAAAAGGAGACTCTCCAGATTTTTACTAAGTCATAAAAGTGAGACAAGTTAAACTTTGAAAGACAAAATCTAACTAACTTCTTGTTTTTTGGAAATTTCGGCAGCGCTTCCCGTAAAAAAAATGGCTTACCAAAATTTATACAAGACCAAGTATAATAAATGATCCCAGCAAATGCAGAATTCGACCTAAGTAAAAATAAACTTAGCCTAAAAAATGCAGGAATTGAAACTAACTACTATCGCTTTAGCACGTGGCGAGCCTCTAAAGCAACTACCTGTCAAACTGAAACTCAGACCAAGTAGTAATCGCACTTAGTCACATGCAGGCCAAACTACAAGGAGTAAGTACTATCACCATCCCAAAGTCAATTCATATAAGATAGTTCATGAATCCTCAAGTAATTAAACCCTTATACGGTTATACCCAACTTACTTATGGCATAACGCTAGACCATTCGGCTTGAAAACAATGTCCAGCGTGCCTTAAGATATACACGAACAATTTGCACAACTACTTCTCTCTTCTTTTGACATTTGGCTAGACCATTCGGCTTGGAAACAATGCCTAACCGCCCTGGACTATTTAATATCCAAAATTTAGTAACTTTCTGATTTTGTTCTCAAAAGAAAACGCAAATATGGCCGGGGGACTGAACCATTCGTCTTGAAAACAATGATCAGCTTGCCCAAACTACTTTCAATTATACTTTGTAATTTTTCTTCTCTTCTTAGCGATATGGTTTAGTGCTGTACCATTTGGCTTGGAAACAATGCCCAGCTGCCAGTTCACATGCAAATATAAGTATAATACTTTATTTTATACTCATTTTATACTTTTGTGCGTGGTTTTCAGGCTAAACCATTCAACTTAGAAACAATGCTTAACCTTACACTAAAATCCTCCCTCAGAATAAAACAAGACCCTTCAAATCAGGCAAACCCTCAGAAATTAAACACAGCAACTAGGTCATTAAACTTAGAAACAATGCTCAATCCTTGGTTGACCCAGTCAAACGCATGCAGTCTGCCTTCCTCCTACCTTCCCCCAGTGCATCCCTTAGCTGCTTTCAATCAAAATAAAGAGAAACTTAAGTTTCACACATACACACACACATTCTTTCCTTTCGGTCTAATTAAATCCAGAAAATAAAACGAAGTCATAGGGGATCACATGCATACAATCACTCAAAACTAGAGGGAGATAGTCAAACAGGGTTATAGTGGGTTTATATAGATAGAGAAAGATATACCTGATGGTTCCCTGCCTCCAAACCTCGCCTAGGTTTCGGCAGAGCTCCCGCAATCGGTGGGTTGACTCCCCACAGAATCTTGCTGCGGTCCTACGAGTTGCAACCCCGCCTGCCGCCTTCCTCTCATAACTAGACTAGACTTAGAGCAAGAAGGGCAAAAGTAGGGGTTTGAGACTCTCGAGATATAAGAGAGGGACTGACGCAACTCTCAGGAGAGGACCTTGATACCTTCATGCACCTGCGGGCCCTGCAATGGCAGCCAAATACACAGCAACCTCGTCAAGAGTGAAGTCAAACCGCCGAAGTCAACCCTCTGATGACCTCCCAGTTCACAACAATAACCCCCGTATGCAGGCCTTATCATGCCTCCAAGTCTCACTACCTCGATCTCAGATAACACCGTCGCCTGGCAATAGTCCACAATTCCCTCACCGTTTGTCAAATTGTTGGCGACGTGTAGCAACATGCAGCAAACGCAGCCTTTGAATGCTTCGTTCAGATAGAGGCTCCCCTCCTCGTGCTTTTCATCACAGTGCTAGCAAAGTTCGCATGAGCCTAGTGGAGTGAGCGCACACAACCACCGTACGTGGCAGCCACTCAAAAGCATACACAGCCAACCGTACGGACATAGTACTCGTACACCCACACATACACAGGAAAAGGAGGGCACCGACTGCACCCACCGCAGCAGCTGCAGCATGCACCCCATACGCCGAAACCAACAAGCGCACAGACGCTGATTATGCAGGCCACCGCCACGTGGGCTCGGTATACTACAGTAGTCCGACCCAGCTTCCCGCACAGTCCGGCACGTGGTTCGACCCTTCAGCTCAACGACACCTTATTAAGATTGCAGTCTGTACGTGGCATTAGCCTCGTAATAGCAGCAAGATCAGGGAGTCTTCAGTCTGTTAGCCTTGGCTCCTCCGCCATGTAGCCGTTCACTTCAAGTGGTTGGTTACGAGGAGCAATTCCCCCCCCTGGTTGTTTTCATAGATCGAGGGTCCGTTTGATAAGCGGGGTCTGCAGATACTCCAGCCCACCAACCAGAGAACTAAGGCGCCGACTCTGAACATCAACAAGAGCACGCCCTCGTCACCACCAACTTCGTGTTCAGAACTCTTCCTCCTGCCTCTTACTCCCGCTACCCGCTACCTCTCTCTTAATGCACCAGGCCGACTATTTGGCCAGGTTCACGTCCTTCTTCCTGCCCTAGCCGTACAGAGTCTGTCCCCACATCCACATTCATTCGAGTCCTTTCCCTCTCCTTTCTCTACTGCGCTCTTCCGCTCGCTGCCCAGCCCTTAGTTTATGAACGCACCCGGCCACTCTCGGTTAGGTTCGTTCAAAACTCTGGAGAACAACGATTGCGAATCGGAAAGGAAATGGAGGTGAGGGCAATGACCGGAACAAGCCACGATTGGCATGTCGAGGGTTGCTAAGCAGATGGGCAGCGGCTAGAGGGGAACACGAGCTTCAAGCCAAACACACTCGTAGAAATGAGAATGAACCTTCTGCTTTAATGTGGGTAGGTTCATCCCCTTCTATCCTTCCTTTCTTCACGCTGCTCCCATACCCCGTACTGCAAAAAAACACTGTCTTTTCTTTCAATCCACTTTTACTATCATGTTCGCCTGTCACCAAACTTCAATCTAACCCCTCCTCTCGCTCGAAGAACGAGCGAGATTCTCAACTTTCGCTTCCGTTTTTTTCCTCTCACCATAGCTCCGCGCGGTAAGTTTTTTGACTAACATTATTTCTACTATTCCAACACTCAATCTAGCCTCACCAGTGGATTCGCTCGGCCAAAGAACCTCGATTTTGCCTTTTATTTCACTCGATTCCTGAATCGAGTGAAAACTCTGTTTTCCATAATTTGCCATATCTGCAGTCTCGATATCTTCGTGCATCACTTCTTTCTTCTATCAACTAACCTACTAATTTTTGGCTCATTTTATCAACATATTTCGGGTCGCCCGCTGTAGAAACCCCAGAAGTGAGTCTTGGTTCGCTCGATCTTGTCAAGAATCGGGCGAGCTACTCACTTTTCGCTCCTCCCTACCCATTCACTCATCCATCTTCGCGCAGCCCGTTTTACACTAACCTCACTTTCTACTAATCTTCTTATAAAACTAACTTCATAATGGAGTCCGCCACCCTTCAAAACCCCTATATTATATCTTTCCCTACCTGATTCGATAGCTGTTTTCTTTCCTCGTTGTTGCACGTGCATCCGGCACAAATACCCGTCCGGGTTCACTCACAACTCCCTGCCTGCGTCCGTTACGCTCGTTGCTCCGCTGGTGCGCTCCTTCAATGATGTAGCGGCCGAGCTCGACTATCCAGCGCCCCGGGACCTCCAAAGGAACCAGCTACCTGACAGTTCGGTTAGCCTTTCGCCCCTATACACCGGCCGAACAAGTCGCGCGTCAGTGTGGCTATGCCCTCCACTGGGTCTCTTTCGGCCGCCTTGACTGCCCTGAGAAGACTTCGAAGGAACTTAGCTACTACGGTGCAGCAGGCCTCCGCCCCGATGTGGGGATTCGACAAGTGGCTCATACATCGGCATAACTGCAGCCCCCACCAAAGTTGCCTCTGGACCACTCTACTTAGGCAGAGTCCCCGACCTTTCGGGTTTCCCAACGGGAAAGCTTACACACAGGCTGTCGATCTTGGAGTCGAGAGTGCTGGCTTACTGCAAAGCCTAGGGGTGGGCCTGGGTGAGAGTCCGTGAGACGACCCTGGTGCAAATCTTGGTGGTAGTAGCGAATATTCAAATGAGGATTTAAAAGGAAACCGGAGAGGAGTAGGGTCCTGCCGGGCCGCCGCTACAGTGAATTCCCCAAACTTTGCCCCCAGGTCGCCCTCGCTATTGCGCCAAAGGAGGCGCGTGCTCAAGGTTGTCGGCTGCTACGATGGCCTTTAAATCCGGCGTCTCGTCCGAGTCAAGGAACACCGGATCATAAAATTAATACTACAATAAATAATAAATATTAGAAACTTCTAATCGCCAGAATATGACGAACGTAGCACCGTTTCGACGCCGCCGACGACAAAACCAACGGGGATAGCCCCACCGGACCCTAAACCCCTCGGTCTCCTCGCGCCGCTCCGATATCCTCGCATCGTCGCCGCTTGATCTCGATCCCTGAGTCTCCCTGATGAAAGTCTGACGCCGTAACCACTAGTGCTAGGCCCAAGTCTTGGTCTAGCTCTGACGGACACTTAAAATAAACCAACACTGTGCGACACGCAGACCTACCATAACAATCTCAAACTCACATGGTTTAGCCCCACCGGGCCCTAAACCCCTCGGTCTCCTCGCGCCGCTCCGATATCCTCGCGTCGTCGCCGCTTGACCTCGATCCCCGAGTCTCCCTGATGAAAGTCTGACGCCGTAACCACTAGTGTTAGGCCCAAGTCTTGGTCTAGCTCTGACGGACACCTAAAATAAACCAACACTGTGCGACACGCAGACCTACTAGAACAATCTCAAACTCACATGGTTTTCGATGTCGTCCCCCACACGTACGCACAAATCACAGGTAAGCACATCAAGTAAAAGACGAAATCTTTTTTATCCTAACTTAATCAGAAATACAAATCTGGCCGGCGATCAACACCGGTTTCCACAATCATCAATAACAAAGAGATCACGCGTGCCTTAAGTCTGCGCGCCCAGACACTCTCTGCTCTAGTCATCCATTCAGCCTAATGTAAACCATAGACACCGCCATACTTCGCGTGGTATACTTAAACTTTTAAACCAAACCTATTCTCTGTTGCTTGCAAACACCAGGGTGGATACACTTGTAAGGGTATTCGCACGGAGTCACCGACACCGCGCCTACGGAGTCACCGACACCGCGCCTACGGACGATGAGAGAGGCGACGGCGATGACAGAGGTGATGGCGGGGCTGGCGGTGACGCGGGAGGTGATGGTGGAGGAGGGGGCAACGACAGAGGTCATGGCAGAGGTGGCGGCGGCGAGGGAGGTGATAGAGGACGCAAGGGCGATGACAGAGGTGCCGACGTCGACGGATGTCATGGAGGAGGCAGCGGAGGCGACAGAGGTGATGGCGGTGGTGGGGGCGACGAGGGAGCTCATGGCAGAGGTGGCAGCGAGGACGCAGGTCATGGTGTGAGCAGCGGTGGCGACATGCATGATGACGGAGGAGGCGTTCACGACAGAGTTGAGGAGTGTGAGGAGTCTGAGGACGGCGGTCCTGTACATGGTCGTGGCCTCGTCTTGAAGCGGTTGAGACACGGGGCCAGATAGGATGATAGCATCGGCTCTCGTGTGCGCAGACGTCGTCTTCACGATGCGACCGTCACGGAGGCACGCTTCGTGCAGCACCAGCACGTTGTCGTGTCTGAGGTCTCCCTTAGCGATTGGTTGGATGAGGACTTCGTTCCTGGTGATGCTGACATGAGGGGCGAGGAGCATCAGCCCGGTTTCGTTAAGGTGTCAACCATGTCTGCAGCGGCGATGTCAGTGCCGGAGGAGAGTGGAGCAGGGTTGACTCGTTCTCTTATACACATCTAGATGTGTATAAGAGACAGCACCAGCACGTTGTCGTGTCTGAGGTCTCCCTTAGCGATTGGTTGGATGAGGACTTCGTTCCTGGTGATGCTGACATGAGGGGCGAGGAGCATCAGCCCGGTTTCGTTAAGGTGTCTCCTTAGCGATTGGTTGGATGAGGACTTCGTTCCTGGTGATGCTGACATGAGGGGCGAGGAGCATCAGCCCGGTTTCGTTAAGGTGTCAACCATGTCTGCAGCGGCGATGTCAGTGCCGGAGGAGAGTGGAGCAGGGTTGACTCGTCCCAAATCCTCGGCGCGCATTGTAGACACTGCGGACTCTATGGAGTCCCATCGCCATCTGACACAACTCACGGCCGCGGTTCATGCGGAAGCTCGAGGAGGGGCAGCGAGTGATGGGCGGAGAATTCCCGACGGTGGAGGAAATGTGCCACTGTGCCACCTCCTTTAACCATCGTTCGCACGGGCACCCACGGGGCACCCAACGCCATGGTCCCCTCCACAGGCGAGGGTTTGGAGTACGACGAGGTAGCACGTCCTCCCACGGTAGACGTTGGTTTGGAGGACGGAGAGGTTGCACGTACTCCCACTTAAGCCCATGAGGGAGAGGATGCACGTCCTCCCACAGTCGACCATGTTTGCCTCACCTGCCCCACTGGCAGTCTTCCGCCCACCTCCGAGTTACTGGCCATGGAGTCGGCCTTGGATGGTCTGCCTGACATATCGGCTTTGATATCTCCCACTTTGGCGTTTGTGGCACCACCAGAGACTGCTCGGGCAGATGAAACGGATGGAGTGTCTAGAGGATTCGACGAGTTGCCGGCGACACGATACTGCATCCCGCAGTCTCCGACACTCCCGCCGTTTTTCATGTGGGAGCACCGCACGTGGTGGACCAGGGTTTGGCGGACCAGGTGGCATGGAACCGCCGTGGCGGCCCGCGCGTCGCGGCGCAACACAGTCTAGGGGATTCATTGGAGATAGTGTCCCCAGAGTATGTGGCGCAGGAGGGTCAAAGTGCGCAGGATTTCGCAGGCGACGGGTCATCAGTCCCGACAGGCCCGCAGGCAGACCCGCACCTAGGCCCGCCATGTTCGGCGCAGGAGATGGTTTTTGAATTTGTCAGCTTGGGCAGAGGCGAGGACATGATGCAGGATCTGGCACAGACATCGAGCACAGATGGTGGCATGCCTGGTGGCAGGACAACGAGCACAGAGGGTCATCGGCCGCACAGCCTGGCGCTGACGGGCCCATCGCACGCGGTGTCGGAGGCGGGCATGCAGGTGACGGTCCACCACATCTCATGGCGATGCGTTCAACACCCCTGCACCCGTATGGCGTCGACCTTGTCGCCCAGGGTTTGGCCGCGAGCACCGCATTGCCGACGATGTCGTTCTATGACGACGTGACTAGGGACAGGAGGGCGGGCGACGAGGGATATACATTAGCATGTGGACCGACAGATGTGCCTGCTGGGACGCGATCCATAGGCCGCGTCGACGGTGGTTGTCACGACTCCATGAGAGCATACGAGGAGCGACATGGGAGGCCTATGAGGGCCAAGATATCGGATGTCCACGACACCAGGACGACAACTGCGAGGTTATCTCGAACGAGGAAGAAGGGGACAGGTACATCGACTCCATATCACCGCCGTCGTCCGCCACCTACTTTTCATGATAGAGATCCAACCAGACAAATTCCGGCAACTGTCAGGGCAGTGGCGGATGGAGGCACAGGCGTTGGAGGCTCAACAACCATTTTGTGGAGATCAAAGCGTGCGCATGACGCACTTCACGACAGTGCAGCTGGAGCAGCCCTCAGACGTGACGGCGTCGACAGTACAGGGTGAGTCGAGAAGAGACGAGGCGATGTGGTCATCTACCATGACGACAGTTCCACAGCCACGGAGGCTGGCGAGACCACAGGCGCCGACGATCCGGGTGACTCCGATTACGTGCCTAGGGGCTGGGCGGCGAATGCAGATGATGGCAGAGGTCGACGCGTCAAGCAGAGGACAGGACTCGGCCCGCACGGGCAGGGCATGCCATTGGCCCCTATACCGCGTATTGATCGACGAGCGCAAACTCAGTCTGTGTTGCGCAAACTAGGGGAACAAAGAGTTGGGGGGGGGGGGGAGAGAGAGAGAGAGAGAGAGAGAGAGAGAGAGAGAGAGAGAGAGAGAGAGAGAGAGAGAGAGTCTCTACTTCCTGTAGCACTCCTGGTCTATCACTAGGACGGGAGGCCCTGGAGGTCTTGGCCTGTAGCATCGGTCCTATAGCCGTTATAGTCGGGTACGGTATAGGCCAAAAGTGGCTAAATTGTATCATTATCGGTCCCATAGAGAGAGAGACAGACAGAGAGTGAGTCCCTACTACCTATAGCAGTCCCGGTCTATCACTAGGAGGGGAGGCCCTGGAGGCCTTGGCCCATAGCATCGGTCCTAGCCGTTATTGCCAGGTAGAGTGTAGGCCAAAAATGGTCGAACTGTATCATTACCGGACTCATAATTCGCATGGTACAGCAGGATAGACTTTTTGTACAGTGTCTTCGTTTGTCGGAGCATTTTGGTAGTTGACACTTCGTTCACAAGTTTTGTGTCGGTCTTCAGTATATCTGCTCCATTACTTTTATTATATGTACGAGGGTCATGATTATAAATATCTCTTTTAATTTGGTTGTCGCACGGTCAAACCTTTGAATGTGCTCTGCTTATGCTATTGATGCAAATAAATTCTCGCCTGAAACATCATATGGAAGATTCCTTACTAATGAAAACACCTTCGAAAAAATGAAAAAACAAAAACATCAGGACAATGTTACATTGAACGTCCCCTTTATTAATTTAAAAAAAAAAAAAAAAATCGAAAACGAGAGCACTTTCTAACCAAAGACGTCGTTGAAAGACAAAAGACGTTCACTGAAGTGAAATGATAACACTTATTTGAGTAATATATCTGGCCAGTAAGTGTGCAATATGTTTTTATGATGTATCTGACCGCTATCTGAGGGCACAGTCTCCTTACGACCTTTTAAAACGTGTCTGCCAGGCAAGCGTGGAATGTATGCCGCAGAGTCGCTGACCCCCAGTGCCCCCATCCCCCAACTCCCACCCTCCAACCCCCTCCAACCCCCACCAACCCCTCAGGGGTTGAGGGCATGGGGGTTGGTGGGGTTTGGTCGGGGGTAAGTGTGGAATGTATGCCGCCGAGTCAGGGGTAAGGGTTGAATGTATCCCTCCGAACCCCCTAGACCCCAACCCCCCTCTCC
>BFEA01000119.1:1072086-1089103 GCA_003427395.1 Chara braunii
CCCCCAGCCCCGCAACTGCCCCCTGGGGAACCCGCGCCCGCCGCCCCCGAACCACCCCCGCCCCCGCTCCGCCATGGCCCCACCCCCGCCAGGGGTGACAGCCACCTCGAAGGGGGGGGGGGAGCAACTACGACCATTTTTTGGAAAAAACAAAAAATGCTAGGGGCTGCGTGGCAGCGGTGCGCACCCCCCTGTCGGTGCCAGGGGTGCCGACCCCCGGCCCCCTGGACCCCCGCCGAGGCCCCGGGGCAAGGGGTCGACAACCCTGTCAACAGTGGACCAGCGTGGTGAGTTCGTCAAAGGCCTTGTCGGCCATCGTTTTGTCGAAGAACCCTCCTTGATTTTTTGGAGAAATTTTCGCAACCCAGACAAGAGGTGGGGAAGGCAACTTCATTGTCCTCCACCACTGGAGTGGTCCCACAATACGTCTGAATCTTGACAATCCACAATAATAAGTATTCCCCTCTTTTACTGTTGTAGGTAAATGACAATTTGATTTTAATTTATTTTTTTTCCTTTTCAGTTTCTTCCCTTCTTCCTTTTTCAGGACTTCTTTCTCAACGGGTTCGGGTTCTTTTGATTATCGGGGTTTCATGACGTCTTTCATGAACTTTTCAGAGAATTTTTCTTTTCTTCGTTTTCCTCGGATACCTCTTCATGCACAACCTTGTTATTTCCTATTATAAGTCTCGTCACCATCTGCAGTTCTACGGTGACATGATCAATCTTGATTTCTAGGTGTGCTAGGTAAAAAGGCATCACACTTTGCAAGACAGACGCCAAGTCAGTTTCTGAATCCACATAATGAAATTTGTCTTATTTCTTCAACCTTCCTTGCCTGTTGTTCCTGTTCCTTTCGCTGCCTCTGATATTTTTCCTTTTCCTTCAATTTTGTTTCTACTGCAACTTGCAACTGTTTAATGGTGTCGTCTATGATCTCTTCTGTTAGTTCGGGTTCTTCTTTTCTATCACTTGATTCTCCTTTTCCTTCATCCTTGGCCTCTGCACCGACTAGGTTCGCCAACTTCTCAGCAACAAATTGATCGAGGGACATTCGTCCCCGGTCAATTATTTATTGCACTCTCCCGCTGGTTTCCAGAATCTGGACGACAGCTTCAGCCTTTGAAAGTTCGTCTTCTGCAACACACAGATCGAACTGGCTGCGAATATGCCGCTCAGCGTCTGACCCAATATCGTGCACTGAGCAGTTGGTGGAGACGGCCCAGCATGCATTTGCTGCCGTCTTTCTTTCACTTGGCCGCGGGTTCGCATTAACCCACCTTCTTCATCAGCGAAGAAGGTGATCGAGATGGGAGAAAAAAGAAGAGGAATGAATCAACTGAGAATAGACGCACGCAAGCAGTTACAGAGGGCAGCCATTTTCCCCAGTGTGTGTCTGCCACACAATAAACTTTAAACGACAAATATAAATTCAACGGCCACACTTCAATCAAATTTCAATTTCCACGGCAAGAAAAATGAAAAAAAGTTTTCAATAGGAAACAGAATCTAAATTTCTATACATCTAATTTTGCTGATTATTCTTTTGATGATATTTTTCTATAGTCTGTGCATAGGTTCTACAGCCACGACCAGTGTGATCAAGACAACAACACAATGGTGCGTTTGCAGACATCCACAAGACATCCCATGCCAAGTGAGTATCATCAAACAATCAGCAAGTAATCAACAACGTGTTAGCTGATATTCTTCTCGCTGCCCTCAAGTAGATGGTTGTATGTCCAGACTCAAGTTCTGACGCGTGGCACTACAACATAATGTTATGCTGTACCGCCCGTCATACCACACAAGTGCAAGTAACTGTTCCCACCAATCTTCAGCAGATGACAGTATAAGTCATATCTGCCACATACTACACTCCACTCAAGCCAAAGTGAAACATCATCAAGAGAGGTGCCACATCAGCATCAAAGCCCAGTGAGGCTGTCAAGAGTGGAGGTACTTGGTAGCCACGTAAGCAGCAAGAGACTGCCCAATCTGTATGTGATCACTGGAATGATGTCATCTTCAAAATGTCATGTCAACCTGGTGTGTCGCTGCGTCTTTGGAGATGCCATGTCAACAGGTAAGTCGCGACACTTGGGTGAGTGTCACGTTAGACAATGTCACCCGCTGCTTCTGCGTTAGGTGCCACGTCAACACCGACGCGTCATGCCACGTAGACAGCGATTCCCCGATGTCACATAAGCAACTGTCTCTCTTTCTCGATCTTGTCGGTTGCCCAACGTTGTCGGGGCAAATACCCTGACAAGGGTATTTGGCGGGGGTTTTGAACGTCGGACGCTGTCTGACTCTTTTGTTGAATTGAGGAACTTGATGAGACTGACGTTTGCCAAAAAGTTTATTCAGACCAACCTTGTGATTGAGAGTCTTAAATTTTTTTAGAATTTGGCGTCATTGACGTCCGAATGAAACGGCGGGAGTTGGCGGTACGACCTGTCGTCTGCAGTTCCCGACAGGGCCACAGGGGCACATGGTCGTGGAAAGCCTGAAACTAGACTATTCTACCTAAAAGACTGACGCGCGGCTGCTAAGCCGCTCGATTCAGGGCCTAGGTAGGTTGAAAAGAACGGCGCGTCGAGTACGGGGCCCTGATGCGGGAGGAATAGAAAGTTTTTTTTTTTCCCAGACCCGCGGGTTTTTCGAGTCAGGGGGCCGACAGGCCAATGCCGAGGCCTAGCCATGGACGAGCTGCCATCTACGGGAATGCGGCGGCAGGGCCTAATGCCTCAGGCAGGCGAAGTCTGCTGAGCCACAAACTGCAGGCGACCTGCTGGGCACAACCCTTCAAGTGGAAGGGTTGTTGTTCTAGCTCCAGTGATAAGAGCTAGCACATCGGATTTTCAACCAGCAGATGCTGGGATCGAGCCGGCGATAAGCAGTCTGGGCTAGTTCCTTTTCTTTTGGAGCTGCCCACTGCTTCATCATGAAGCGCGGCCATTCTCGGTCATGAGATCATAAAACCTCACGGTCGGGAACGCCCGCGTGGCTGTAGCATGGCCCGTGTGCAAGGATGACACGCATAAATCAAAAAACGACCCAGAATTTTTTTCGATTCCCCAAAGGGAATCGAATCTGGGTCTGCAAATCGGTGGGGAAGGGGTGGATGCCAGCCAGGTTGGCGCAGTCTATAGTGGCCGTTGGCTTATGCCAATGGCATTCCTAAAAAAAAAAAAAAAAAAAAAAAAACAGCGGCGAGATAGGTGTTGTTGCTGAAGCAACGGCCACCACTCCAGAGGCTGCACGAGGCAAACAATGCCTCTGCTGTTGAAGAAAATAGTCTCTTTAGATTGTGTGGGAGCACGATAGCTCCCACCTCATGGTGACACAGATTTTTGTAGCCGCCAGATCTAAGATCTCGCGGCTCATATCACACGCGCAAGAGAAAATGGAAAGTTGAGGGAGTTGGAGAGAGAGAGAGAGAAATGGGAGGATAAGACAAAGGACCTGCTCTTCCCGACCTGCCAGCTGCCTCCCCGTTGTCAGTGGGGTAAGAAGAAAAAGAAAAGAAAAGAAAAGAAGAAAAAGAAAAGAAAAAGAAAACGAAAAACGGGATCATAGTTTTTTTTCAAAAGCTGTATTTTTCAATTTGTGCCACTATTTTTTTGGTGGCGTAAAACGATTTTTTTGACCTCGATTGTTTTTCTGTAGGTAGCCAAGCACCTAGGCCATGTGCATGAATTTTGTTAGATTTTTGTATTCAACGAATATGTTTCTAAAATTCATCAAAGTCGGGGTACTTTTTGCACCTCGCCCTGAGCCTGTCGGGATTTGAACTCGTGAATTTTCACGAGTTCTTTCCCTACTCCTCCCAACCTGACAACTGTACTCCCTGTTTTCAGGGGAGGGCAGCAGAGGAAAGGGACAGGTAGTTGACAAACAACTGCATGCTCCTGGCTCAAATCACGGCCAGTAGCATTGCAGTTGAGGGGGTTAAAGTTTTTTTTTTTTTTTTTTTTTTATTCTTTTTTTTTTTGCTTCACTTTTCGTGAGGACACTTGTCCTCACGTGGTGCTACCTCTGGCAGAAGCTGCCAGAGGTAACTGTCAGGCTCTCGTTTTTGAAGGGAGCCTGGAAATTGAAGGGTCATAAAAAGGAAAAGGTCAAGTGCAGTCTTTTCCTCGATGTATCTGCCCTGGGAAAAGGGTCCAGGTACATCGAACTGTAAGGGTTGTATCTCTCCAACCCCTTATCAGAAAAATAAAAGAAAAATAGTTTTGGAATGTCAGGAACCTAGCTATCTCGTGAGATTCCGAGATAGCTGGGGAAAAGGACAAGAAAAATAAAATGGGGCAGTTAAAGAAACTGCCCCACACTAAGGTTGTGGTTGTGGTGCAGTCACAGTTAACCCTGGATCTTGGAAAGATCAAGGGCTCACTGTGAGGCCGCTTTTTTGCCTGAGGGCTGGAGTGACGCCCAACCCTCCTCAGCCACTATATACCAGGCAGTTGTCCACAGCTGCCACACAACCTACTCGTGATGCCATTGTGTGACGAGCACACTTGAGTGCTGCTGACTGCTGGAGCTGCTGCCTGAGGCAACGTGAGAAGAGGCTGGAGACGTGATGAGGAGCGCAAGAAGGAGAGTTGGGCAGCCATAGCCATGGCAGGGAGCACTCTGCTCCCCTCCCCTCTGGCTGATGCTGGTCCCACAGGGCTGACCCAGGGGCGCTGCAGGACTACGGCAAGACGGCACTGTGAAATTTGGGCGTGGGGCCCAAATTTTACCAATTTTGGCCAGCTATTTTTCCACTATAGTGGGGAAGTGCTGCCAAAATTTTACATCGGCGGCCAGCAACGACTCCGGGTTTAACGGCGGTGGTGTGGAAGCGCTGCCGGATTTTTGCGGCAGCGGTTCTGGTTTTTTCGACGGTGGTGCGGAAGCGCTGGCGGATTTTTACGATGGCAACAATGAATTTTGACAATGCTGCTGGAGCGGTGCCGATTTTTTTTCGGCGGCAACCTTAAATTTCGGGAGTGACACGGAAGCATTGCCGGGTTTTTGCGGCGGCTGCACTGGTTTAATGGCAGTGATGCAGAAGCGCTGCCGGTTTTGCACGGCGGCAGCGTCGCTACCAGTAAGGAAGTGCCGCCGTTTTTTTTGGCACGGTGACAGCAACATTTTTCGGTGGGATCATGCCGCCGAGATTGGTAGTCGCATCGTCGTTATTTTATTGGGGTTATGTTGGCTGCACGTCGGCAGCACTATTGTGAGGAAAAATGTTGCGGGTTTCTTGCGTCACAGTGGAGGCAGTGTTTGTGTGTGATTTGGCGGTGGTGTTGAGGGGCAGCCATGGTACTGGGTTTGACGACGCAGCAAGCAGTGGTCTGCGTATTTTTGTGGTGCCCAGTGGTTATAGCGGATCTCAGTGTGGCCTAGAGGTTGGGCTAGCGTTGGTGCGTGGTTGAAACTGTGCGGTAGTGGTGCGCGGGTCTACGGCATGCAGAAAGTGCAGAGCGGTTGCACGAGGCGATAACAATTATGGGGCTCGCGGCACCTGCGGGTTTCACCGGGGGCCACCTTGATTTAATTTTGTTTTGCGGTGCGCAGGGCAAGCGGTCTTCAGTTCTGGACCACCTGGTATTGCGGGCGATAGTATGGGATTGTATTGGGACCGTCTGGGACCATCTCGGGACTGGGTGGGACTAGTTGTTGTGATTGGGACCGGCGTAGTGGTATGGTTATTGCGAGCGGACGATGATTGGAAGCGACATGAACTTGCGTTTGGTTGGAGAGTGTCCTTGGAGGACGTGATGCAGTAGGGACTGCGTTGAGACTGTCTGGGATGTTGGGGCGACATGGGATTGGATTATTGGAACACCCTCCTTGAGGGTTATCCCACTTGAGTCCTCTTTATGGGCCGACTCTTGCTCATTCAGACACTTGGTGGAGGACGCGGACCGTGATTCAGGTGAAAGGCCACAACATATGAGTTGTGCGCCGCACATTTTTCTCTTGCGATTATTTTCTTCTGATTGGAGTATTACCCGGTTTTCTTGAGTGGGCCGGACCAAACTTCACTCAAGGTCAGTTGAATGATCCAGACTTCCCTTCACTCCTGTATGAACTCGCACTTTGCTTGACCCTATTGTTTTGAACGTTCGAAAGAAAGGGTAAAGAAAGTGGTGCAAGTCATGCATGTGAATGAGAAGGTCTGACGCGAGTATGGGATTGTACTGTTTTCGTTGAATTTGTTTTCTATGCATGTTGTGTAGGTAGGTAGAAGGATGCTTGCAAAGGAGACTGATTATGCCTATTCAAAAAGATAAAAAAAAAATGTTTTATTTCTACCTCTTACTTGCCTGCTTTTCAAAAGAAACTTGTTGTTTTGAAAAAGATTATTCAGTTTGTGTCGTAGAATGGATCTGAATGAAATTAAGCAGAATAAGGTCAAACGGACTTAGTCTTTCCCCTAGGATTGACCCGTTCTATCCCGAACGACCTTATCTGTCTGTGTCTGTCCAAATGATTCTTATTCTTTATCTCCTTCGAATTTTTTTCGTCCATGCTACCCTGAAGTCGGGAGAAATAAGAATAACTGAAAGTTACTTGCAGTGGACACATTTTCTACATCTAGAGAACATCTGGGGTGGGGTTTCGTTGCTTTAGGAGCCGACCCTGCTATCGACCCAGAGTGGACCGTTCTACGAGGGGGTATTTGCCGATTCGTTGGAAACGGCCCAACTTCTGAGATCCGAGTCTTGTGCTCAGACGAGGAGGAGGAATGCCCCTGACCACTTCCTAGGGGGAAAGGCATGCAACACTTCAAGCAATGCCCCTGATCAAGAACCATCCGCAAAGCAGCCTATCAATAAGATTGAGGAAGTATAGAGACAGGTGTAAGCGCGTATAATCTTAGGTCGGAGGTAAGCTGAAATGAATAACGTTGGCAGCGCGTCTCATCTAGTCAAAACTAAGGCAGACCGAGCACCTTGTCGGTTGCATCACTGTTATTTTCAGTAAGCCAACTCTTTGTTGGTGGTTGTTTGATTGTTTTGTAGAGTTCGACCCGAAGTGGTCGGGGTTTATTTTGATACCGTATTGTTTCATATAATGATTCGATTTCTTCTAGTTATCATTTCAGATTGAATGTTTACTCGTGTCGACTACGGTCGACTCCTTTTGATATAGTTATATGTGTGGTTGTCGTGACTCTCGCTTGACTATGTGTAAAAGGGACTAGGATTAATGTTGGGTTTCGCACTTGGTTGAGACTGTCCTAGTCGACCGACGTCCGCTCCGCACCTAGGAGATCAGCGCCCTAGGAGCGGATGACGTTGGGTTCGCTTGGCGTTAACCAAGCATATCTATACTACGGCGAATGAGCAAACGCCCTCGGCTGACCTACCTCTGCAATTGCACGTAAAAGCTTTGGCACGTGGGTCAGTAGCTCGGTAGGGATACACCCCTAAGGGTGGTGACAGCCCCTTAGGGAAGGCAAGTTTATGCCCCGCGGGAACCTATCCTGTCGTAGGGGACCGCGGGATGTACAGTTGGCGCACCCGGCCAGAGCGGCAATGGGACGACGTGACCTCGACCGTCTCAGCGGCTCGCGGGATACTTTGCGTCGTTCTTGAGTTGTCTCTTGGTTTTGTTTTGTTTCACTCCTGAGTGACATGGCGGGGAGGGTTCCCGACCTTTGCGAAAAAGGTGGGAGTCGATGCGCTCGACAACGCCACGTTAGCGCTAACTCGCCCATGGATATCAAGTCCATGTGATCATCATATGATCATCATCAGGTACGTACACGCGCGACATAAACCCGTGCGCAAATCTCCAAGTGCGAGGTAGCGGGCGCTCACATTCACAAACATGATATATCAAGGTCGTGTCAAGCACGTTATCTAGAGTGCAAATCCCTTACCATCGCGCGATACCACGCACATCAGCAGATAGCGAAGATGGAGGATATTGTTCCGATACCAAATTGCAATAAACCCAGTTATAGATGGAAAGTTTGTCAATGTCGGAACACAGAATGTCTTAGCACAGTTTCAATATCTCTGAAATCGTACATATAATCAAGTAGCCCAATGTCTCGCGACCAAAGAAGAGGCAGATGAGAGGGAGAGGAGACTTAGAGGGTGGAAAAAAAAGTACCCATCAATCAGCAGATAGTTCTCCCTACCTAGCCCACTTCTTCCTTCGGGCATCCCCTACTCACCACATCAGCAGACAATCCCCTTTGATACACTCTAACAATGAGCAAATCTCATCATTGCGCATGCAGCGCAGACTTCTCTGAAGACGAACAACAATGTGCAATGTCGACACAAACGTAGACAGGTATGATTTCTTTACGATCAACCAATTTCACAGCCCTGATCCTCCTCCCAGCATCCCATCAATGTCGTAGACAGTGTGGCGAGACAGAGAAGGCGTCAACACCCTCAAGCAGTAGAAGTCTCACGTTGGCGTAATGCCAACGTCAAGCCAGCGTCCAACCAGCCAGCGTCAAGAAGCATGTGCGAGACTGAATGTCGGTCAGCAGGGGCTGGGTAGTATAGTGTTGACTCCAGTTGACCAGCCACTGGTCTCTCAAATACGATGGTCAAGATTGACTCGCAGTCAATGATCTGGATCCCATACAATTGCAGATTCCCACTTGGAGTTGATTCTGGACAGATACCTGCAAACAACCACGTGTGTGTGTATGATCTGTGGCCCGCTGTTAACCTTTGACTTTTAAACGTCAACTATCACACATTGGGCCTCTGAAGCCCAGTTTTAGGCCTTGCTTCGGGTACCCACAGCGGCAGACCTTCGTTCAAACCGTTTTCATGGCTTGGGCGTGGCCGTTGACCCCTGTTCCGGCCCTTAGACCGAAAGACGACCATGACCCATGACTATTGCATGATTTGAGCTGAGTTTTTGCAAAGGAAACCAGAAAGCCTCAAAAGCAAAGCATTCAAATAACAATGATCATTTGCTGAATTGTTTTGTTTTTACCACATGTAAATAAATTGGGAAAATTTGTCCGGCGGTCGTATATTTTCCATTATTTTGCGTCGCGCCCCTCCGACGACCGATTTACCCTGTCACGCCCCTGGGCCAAAAAATCTTTTCAGCAAGGCCCTGTCGGTAGTGGGCGCACCTTTTTAGGACGTCCTCCCTCAACTGGCGGTCCCAATCCATTGGGCGCTGCGCCATATGCCCTCATAAGGGGCAACCATCTTCCTGTATTGCCCCTGCAGCGGTGAGGCGCTTGAAATTTGAATTCGATTTCGAACCCGTTATGACACGTCGACGCAGAGAAGCTGCAGGAGTGCAGTGGACACTCATCTCCGACAGCTTGCACCGCGGAGAAGCTCATGAAGGTCAACCTCTTGTCCCGCTACTTGGAGTTTTGTCGTTTGGCATCGCTCAGTGTCACTGTTCCTCTGGTTTGTGTTCATGTCATTCTCTTCCCTACGAGTTTGTTTGTGTGTGTCGATAGGATGAGCAAAATCGAATGAATCTACCGCTAGAAGATGGAAATGTACACTGCTACACTTTCCAGGACGTCCTCCCTCAACTGGCAGTCCCATTCCATTGGGCGTTGCGCCATATGCCCTCATACGGGGCAGCCATCTTCCTGCAGCAGTGAGGCGTTTGAAATTTAAATTCGAGTTTGAACCCCGTTGTTGTTGATGCACCACCGCTATTTTTCTTGATGCTGTCGAGCGCATCGGTCCAGCACCGCACAGGGCAACGCGAGACCCTCCCGACCGCGTCACGCAGGAATTGGTATAAATCCTCGTTGCAAATGCATATGGAGCTTCCGCAAGCCGCTCCGGCCGAGTGCATCAGCCATACCTCTCGTGAGCCCCTACGACAGGATAGGGCCTACACGAGGCACGACTTACCTCGACCTTACGGGAACCTCCCTTAGGTGGGCGTATCCCCGCCGAGCTACCAGTCCACAGTACGAAAGCTGATTAGCTGCAATCGCAGAGGTGGACCAGCCGATGGCGTTTTTCGTTTGCTGTAGCATAGGGGGTACGCGCGATATTACGCCTCTATCGAACCCGCGCGCGAGCCGGCATCTTGGGAGGTTGAGGTCCCAAGCGCGACTCGTCGCCGGTCGACTAGGACGCATCCCACAGACCACGTACATACCACTCTAAAGAACATAAAAATAAAAACACACACACGCACATTCATATACATATACAGAACGACACTGAACAAACAACGCAACAACACTCCTAGTCCCTTAGTCGTCATCCCATAACTCTCCGATGCGGAAATCGGATAGGCATCGCACGCAAGACTTTAGTATAAAACCGCACGGACGCAGGGCTAACTCATATCGACTACCAATGCATGCATACGCAAGCAGTCGCAATGGTGGCGTACTATGTAGTACTCATACTCATGCGGTCCTCGTTAATCTCGAGGTTCGCATTCGACACTCAAGCGTCGGCTGACACGCGCCTTGAGGGATTGATCTCTCGACGCTCGACAACCGCCAAGTGCAGTTGAGAACCACACCCTCTTCTGCATCCTGTGGAGAGGGGGTGGTACACAGGTTCATACCTGTGGTGACAATCGTTTCTTATGGCCCTGGAGACCATCTCCACCATCTAGGGGCTGGGGAGAACCGAAGGGGTTTGACTTTGATGGTTGCCATGGACTACAACGTCTAACTATAGAATTTTAAAAAGCAAAGGATAAAAGGGGATCTCCCTTTGCTCTCGAAAACATAATATGTTTAGCCCTTACGCATGATCACAATAGACCGCGCGAAAACACCCAAGACATATGTATTTTTTTATATATACAGAGGGTTATTAGTATAGGACGATCACTTTTCACAGTCACATTGACACTCCTCTGAACCATATATATATGTATGATCGCGGGCAGTCAAATCCAAAGTCCGAAACACCAAACGTACCTGCACTCACATCAAAGATTCAACCAAAGTCCATGCACTACACGGGGTCAACTTCAACCATTCTGTGCGCTCACACCCTTGCTTTAGCCACACAAACCTCAACCTTAGCACACCCTTCCAACAATAAAATACTCAGTACCTTTGTTAAATGGTCATTCAATAAAGTCCGGGTAAAAACACAATTAAACATTTTAAACCACAGGGCTAAAGTTTTTAGGTTGAGTGGCAAGAGTGGATTGGAGTTGAATCGTAAACCGACGAGTCGGCAATTGACCTGTTATCAATGATAACAGAAGATGATCCTCGTAGAATCGAGCTGAATCTAGCCCAAATCCTGAATCAATCGATTAAGAAAACCTGAAACACAAGACATGTCAATCCTCAAGCTAAAATCATAAGTGTATGGAGAATACAGTTCCATAACATATCCTCACCCAAAACCCTTCTACAGGCTAAGCCTAGACCTTCCTCTAAGCTAGTGCCCAACGCAAGGCAGGCATATGACAACATTTCCTCTATTCAGGGTGGACTGCTAGAGTCGCTAACTATCAAAATATAATCTGAACTCCTTTAAACTAAGAAAATTTCAGTAGCGCTTCCCGTAGGAAAAGTGTCTTTTCATATCAGCCCGAATATTAAGACAGAAATAGTCTTCAACTTTCCAAAGTCCAAATTTTATCTAACTTCCTGAATTAGCAAAAAATTGGGCAACACTCCTCTTAGAAAAGGAGACTTTCCAAATTTGTACTAAGTCATATATAAAATTTAGACAAGTTGAACTTTTAAAAGCCAAATTTTGACTAACTCCTTGGATTTGCAGAAATTTTGGCAGTGCTTCCCGTAGTGAAAGTGGCTTACTAAGATTTATACAAGCCCAAGTATAATGAATGATCCCAGAAAATGTTGAAATCAACCTAAGTAACAAAAATAAACTTAACCCAGAAAATGCAGGAATTTGAACTAACTCCTATGACTCTAACACGTGGCGAGCTGCTAAATCAAATACCTGTCAAACTAAAACTCAGACTACGTAGTAGTCGCACTCAGCAACATGCAGGCCAAACCACAAAGGTAAGTACTCTCACCAGCCCAAGTCACCTTTGACAAACAATAGTTCATAGTCTTTCAATGATTTATCCCTTTATACCCAGCTTCCATAGGGTATTGAGTTAGGTCATTCATCTTAGAAACAATGCCAACTCTTTGCTTTTAGTAATACACGAACAGGTTGCACAACTTCTTCTCTCTTCGTTGGGCATTAGGAACAATGCTTAGTCGCCCTGATCTGTTTAAATAGCCAAATTATATATATATCTCTGAATTTGAATCTTCAAAGTCGGCGTAAGATTGAGTTATTCGTCTTAGAAACAATGCTCAGTCGGCCCAAGTTACCTTCAATTATAACTCTTAGTTATACTCCCTTCATTTGTGATAAGGCTATAGTCAGACCATTCATCTTATAAACAATAAATGAGTAGCCTTGTTCTTAGAAACAATGTCCGGTCTTTGGTTTTAACCTCCCTCAGAATAAAACAACCAAAAGAGTTGAGTCATTCGTCTTAGAAACAATGTTCAACCCTCCTTTCTCAGCACAAAAAAAAGCAGAGTACTCTGGGTCAAGACTCAAAGACTGTTCAGAAACGACCCAAAATAAAAAGCGACCAGACCATTCATCTTAGAAACAATGTCTGGTCCTCAAAATTTTCACAGTCAATACCCCATAGAAACAATGTCTGGTTAAATTAAATAAACATAGTGACCAAGTCATTCATCTTAGAAACAATGCTTGGTCCTTTAGAAAACAGAACAAAACACAACAGTCAGGTCATTCATCTTAGAAACAATGCCTGACCCTATAAGACCCGTTCAAACGCAAACAAAACCGCCTTCCTCCCAACCTTCCCCCTGATGCAACCCCCTTTTGCAATCTGCTTTCAGACAATCAACAAAAATTGAAACTGAAGTTGCGCATGCATTCTTTTACTTAGTCTGGGTTATGTCCGAAGTCAACATAGGATGCATATAGTATACTCAGTCAAAACATAGCAAGAAGTACATATACGGGTTATAACTGGGTTTATAAAGGGAGTCGGGAATTTACCACTCAGTTCCCTGCCTCCAAAACTCCTCCTTAGTTCCGGCAGAGCTCCCGCAATCGGTGGGTTGACTTCCTACAGAGTCTTGTTGTGGTCCTACGGGTTGCAGTCCCGCCTGCCGCCTTCCTCTCAGAACCACTAGACTAGACTTAGAGTAAGAAGGGCAGAAAGAGAAGCTTGAGACTCTCAGATACAGGAGGGGTGCACTCAGACTCGCAGGAGAGGGCCTTGATATCTTCCTTCGTCGGAGGGCCCCGCAATGGTGGCCAAAACGTCCGGCAGCTTGGTCAACTGGAGTCAAACCACCTACTTTTGACCCTCTAGCGGCTCTCCAAACTCGCAGCAACAACCTCCCTTCCCTAATCCACTCACTTCTCTAAGTCCCAGCATCTCCACAAGCGGTTATCGGGTAGCTGGAAATTCAGGAATGAAAATTCTGAAGTGAGAGTTTTGGGCAGTCGGAAAATTCTGAATGGTCATGAAGTGGTGAAAAGTCCGAAGACCCTGAAAACCACCTGTTTGTATCCTGAAGTGGTCAAGTAAGAGTTTTAGGCAGTCTGAAAATCCTGAATGGTCCTTAAGTGGTGAAAGGTCCGAAGACCATGAAAACCACCCTTCACCACTTGAGGATGCAACCTGCCTAAACATGTGGTTTTCAGGGTCTTCGGAGCTTTCACCACTTCAGAACCATTCAAGATTTTTAGACCTGAATGGTCTTGAAGTGGTGAAAGGTCCGAAGACCCTGAAAACCACCTGTTTAGGCAGGCCAAAGTGGTGAAGGGTGTCCTGAAGTGGTGATGAAAAATACGACTGTTATTAACCTTCTCTCGGCATCTCCCCCTACAACAGCCGTCGTTACACTGTACCCCGAAACACAAGTAGGTTCGCCGAACCTCGACAAGACATCACATGTACGACACTCGCCTGCAACCGCAAGGTGTTGTGGTAGTGTACGGTACTAGTCTTCAATACGTCTTCGCACCACGCAAGGCGATCACAACCACCACCAACAGTTGTAGCGCGCTGGGACAAGCTAATATGAAGGGCAGTGAGTGATGATGGTGCTGCAGCAAGTTCAATACACCAACGAGCCCCTCCTTATGCCGCAGTAAGTGGCACCGCACTAGCTGATTACCGCATCTACACCTTGTAGTTGACCCGCTACTGGTCTGTCTAACACCCTTCGATCCTGCCCGCTATGCACGCGGGAAGCGCAAAAATCGTCAATCAGCACTGTGGGAGACAGGCGGGATGAGCGGACCAGCAGGTTGGCAACTGTGGAGCGGAGCACAAGGCACCAGCGACAGGGCTACCAACCTACAGGGCACTCAAATGGCAAACACAAAAGGCACGACCGGCGGATGAGCAGCACGGCAACGAAGCAGCGAAGCACAGGGCGGTACCAAAAACATGGTCACACCGTACAACGAACTCGTCAGCCTGCCAACACCACATCCGAAGTCGGTGGGACAAAGACAGCGAGGCAACAGCGAAGCGCGAGTGAAGACATCTGCACGGCCTTCTTGGAGCAAAGCAGCATACGACTTACTCACACCATGGTCGAACCCCGCAGACCATTGGTTTCCACCTACCCACTGAGTCGGGGGGTCACTCCGACAAACATCCGTAATCTTCTCCAGGCAACATAGACATCCCGAATCAAGTGGCCTCCATCTCGATGTACGTGGCCCGCAACCTCAAATAGGTTCGTTCTTACTTCGCATCTCTTAAAGGTGGGCGCAACCATGCCTCTCATCGCCGATCCCCTTTCAGGTACAGCTAAAAGTCATTTCACAACCTAAACCAACTGCTTAATCCCAAATCCGACTGCGCCATCGTGCTCGCGCCAATCAAAAACCCCGGCTCCTTCCCTTTCTCCGCCCGATTCTAACAAGATTCGAGCGAAATCTCGAATCTCCACTTCCTCTATCTCGGCACCTCCACGTTGTCCATCCCTCTCTAACTCCCCATCCATTAACTTTCCCACTAGTCAGGCCGCGGATTCTAACTCCCCTAAGCCTAAAATTTCATGTTTGCATCTTCTCTCACCTGATTTTGTCAAGAATCGGGCGAGTTATACATCCTTCTCTTCGTCGTTTCTCTTTCCTTCCCCGCCATCTCCATCCTCCGTGCAGCTCAGTCTTTCTATACCACCTAACCTCTTTCCTCTCCTCCAAAACTACCACCTAACCTCTTTCCTCTCCTCCAAAACTAAGCACGCTACTGAATTCACCCTGGGCCAAACCCCCGGGATGGTCTCTTCTCCCGCCCGATTTCATTATGAAACGGGCGGACCACGACCTTCTTCCCCTCTGTCATAGCTACGTTTTCTCTTCGCCATATCCGCCCGCATGCACCTGGCTCAATTCGTCGGCCAGGTTCGACCCTTTTTTCCCTCCCTACGTCCGAGTCCGTTGTTTCCAGCCTTCCAATCTTTACGCCCGTCGCGCTGCTGCTAGCGCAGCCCAACCGGACCCGTCGGTCTGGCTCAACGCTCGTCACTCCGCTACCCCGATTCACCTGCCTTGCTCCACTCCTTTTCGCTGGCCAGATTGCATAGGCCCGTTGTATAACCTGCGATGTGAGCTAGGTGAGGATGGCCAGGGCTGGATCTCAGTGGTAGTGGCAGACCTTCAAGTGGGAACTTAAAAAACCCGAAGCGAAGAGGGGTCTTATGTGGCCCGTGGCCTGCGGCCTTGGCCTTCGTCGTTGTGCTCCGCGCCACCCCACCCAGGCACACTTCGCCATATTTCGGGTCACGCCGAGTAGGCGCACGCTTTAAGCCTCTTACAGCAGCCAAAGGCTGGGTAAGCGGGCAACGCCTCCAAAGTTAGCCCCGCCGCTCAGGTTCTTCCCAGGTCGTCGACCAAATCGCTCACCAGCTCACATGCACGTTGAACTCCTCGACCCTCATTTACTATCGGTTCCAGGGTCACGCCCAAAAATAAAAAAAAATAGCACAAAAACAAAAGTAAAGTAATAAAAATAGGCACAAAAAATTTCAAGATCAAACCGCAGAGCGAGAGGGGAGGAGGGAAAGGAGGATTATTACTACCGCCATGATCCCGACTAGCTACCCTACGACAGTTAGTCTTTCGCGTCCACCGTGCGGTCGCTCGTTCTTGTGGTCCTACCTTCACTCCCAGCTCGCTGTCATGCAGACCCACGTCATTGTCGATGTCGTCTTCCGCACGTAGCACAAGTCACAAGCAAGCGCATCAATCAAAAGGCAAAAATCTTTTTAATCCTAATTTAAATCAAAAATAAATAAATAAGTAAAAATTTGACCGACGATCATGTCGGCTCTTCAGTTATCAATAAATAAAACCACGCGTGCCTCAAGCCTGCGCGCCCACACACTCTCTACTCTAATCAATCATTTAGTCAACGTAAACAAAAGACTACCGCGACTCGCGCGGTATACTCAAAATTCCGAATCGAACTTATTTTTTGTCACTTGCAAAAAACAGGGCGGATACCCTTGTAAGGGTATTCACACCGACAACACGCCGACGCGGAGAAGCTGCCTAAGTGCAGTAGACAATCGTCTCTTGCTGCTTGCACCGCGAAGAAGCTTGTGAAGGCCAACCTCCTGTCCCGCTGCTTGGAGTTTTGCCGTCTGGCATTGCTCGGTGTCGCCGTTCCCTCTGCTTTGTGTTCATGTCATTCTCTCCCTGCGAGTTTATTTGTGTGTGTGTCGATAGGATGAACAAAATCAAATGAACCTACCGCTAGAACATGGAAATATACACTGCTACACTTGTGTGTGTGTGTGTGTGTGTGTGTGTGTGTGTGTGTGTGTGTGTGTGAGAGAGAGAGAGAGAGAGAGAGAGAGAGAGAGAGAGAACAATTAAGTCTCCAACCTCGCGGCTGACCTCACGCTACTTCCATCGATAGGATGAGCAAAACCGAATGAATCTACCGCTAGAACATGGAAATATACACTGCCACACTCATTTGAGTGTGTGTGTGTGTGTGTGTGTGTGTGTGTGTGTGTGTGTGTGTGTGTGAGAGAGAGAGA
>BFEA01000119.1:1089953-1124757 GCA_003427395.1 Chara braunii
CTCTCTCTCTCTCTCTCTCTCTCTCTCTCTCTCTCTCTCTCTCACACACACACACACACACACACACACACACACACACACACACACACAAGTGTGGCAGTGCATATTTCCATGTTCTAGGGGTAGATTCATTCGATTTCGCTCATCCTATCGATGGAAGTAGCACGAGATCAGCCGGGAGGTTGGAGACTTACCTGTTCAAGAGATCGATGGTACGGATAGGGCCACATCAAAAAAAATTCCAACGGCTATCCGGTAGGGGCATGTTACAAATTTGGTGTGGGTACCGGTAGGGGCACTACGAAAACATATGAGGCCCAAACAACACTAGGGTTTTATGGAAAATTTGACTTGTGGTCAGAGGGCCGCGATAGGGTAAATCGGGTCGGAGGGGCGCGACGTAAAATAATGGAAAATACAGGGGCGCCAGACAAATTTTGCCAAATAAATTTAATAGGAGCAACCAACATTTTCCCATATCATAAACTCAACACTGGGCCTCACTCCACTACTCAACATTCGACACATACCTTGATTGTTTGTGGACTAGATACATTCGTACTGATTCAACATTTTGAATGTTAAGTTTCTTCCATTTTATGCTTCAAGAACCAAGAATGGAACACATAGAAGAAGATGATGTGAGTTTTACCATCATGGCGTCACCAACTCCTTCTCGCCAAGCTGTTCTCCACTCCTTTTCCTAAGAACCCGTGCGCCCGACACTTAGCTGATGGAAAACAAAATGAGCGTTGAACCCCTCTACTTGTCTAGATTCGTATTGCATCCCCTTAACCTGCAAGCGGGCCAGATTCATATGAGCCAGGAATAACGTCGCAGGCCTATCTTAAAAAATAAATAAAATAGAATAAAATAGACCCTGCCACAAAAAATAAAAATAAAATATTCAATATCGATATCAAACTATCTCAGACTTTGCATGTACCCAGCATCTGGCCCATACATCCCTGCATTTGGAAAACACACGTTCTTTACTCTCGTTACCTTTCTCACCTGCGCCGTTGTCTTATCACCACACCTGTTTGACTCCGAGCCCGGAGGTGATTTACCCGTACCCAGTAATGCCACCGTTTCTCGTCAGCGCCAACCTCGATGTAGCTCAAGCCGGAAGCCACGACTGCCGTATGTACCCGGGATCAGAACCAAATCCATGCATCTAAAAAACATCCCACGTTTGACTGTTGTACCCATCTCGAGGTCAGAACCCAGTGAACACCCGTTCGTCGCGGGCGCCCCGTACCATAAAATAAAATAAAAAATATCCAATAATAATATCAAACTATGCATATACGTGAGATCAAGCCCACATACGCCTGGGAGAACGTGTTCTCCCCTGCGTCGTTGTCTTTTTCTCCCGACTGATTTTCGGATCCATATTCAGATTCAAAGATGATTTTGCCCGTTCAAAAAGCCACCGTTTCGATTCTTTTCAACTGGCGCCAGCATCGGCAAGGCTTGAGACAAGAAGCCAACGCATGTATCCATACGAGATCTCTGGATCAAAAAGCCCGACAAACTTTAAAACAGTAGACTGGTCGTTATCTCTCTCCTCCGTCCTGCAGTCAGGTTCGTACTAGTCTCTTTATCCTTTCCCAAAATGTCGACCCCGTTCGTGGGAACATCCACTCGGAGCCCCGCAAGAACAACTTTCCCAGGGTACCGCAGCTTGCCCAACTCCTGGATGAGAGTAGGGACATTTAGACAAGTTATTCCTGGGTCATTGGAGTTACCCGCGATTCTCAGTAGTGTGTTAGGCACTGTTAGCTACCATAGCAAACTTGGTGGTGTGAGGTCCGAATGAGGAGAAGTCCTTGTAAGTTTGGAACCTCAAGGTTCCGTGGTCCCATATAGTATCACCATTCTTAAACTTACGCATCATCAAGATAATTGTGGGTGCCCTGGTTACAATCATCCTGGTCTCCAAAAAAACGATCCACCCATTCCTTGGGTCTGTGCGTTCCAACTGCAACCCAGCTAGGTAACAACGGGATACTAAGTCCAACCGTTCTTCTACTTTCTGGCGTCCAGATGGGTCGTTTGTACGAAAAAATGAGACAACTAGTAAGTCATCAATATACCGCTTCCTGGTTATCCACTTCCCGTCCATGCCAAGTGAGCACAAAAATGGGTGCTCAGACATCATACACATAACACACGCCAACGGGGGGCTTGCCCTCCTGCCCATTGTTATGCCCTTTAATTGTCGCAAAATTGTCCCGGAGACTAAAAAGAACGTATTCTACAGTTGATACTCAGTGAGTGAGATCAGTCTGCTCAACCGTATGGATCTCCAACCATCCTCCCTGTGAGCTTTACCAAACATTGCTTCTTTCTTTCTTAGGTTAATTCTGACCCATCTGACGTCGTGCGATGAAATCAGCATTGATCTGCTTCTAATTGTCTACCGCGTGGGCACGGGGAACGCAGCCCTAAGGTAGCCAAATCAATGAGACTAAGAGTTAACACGAGAAAGAGAGAGAGAGAGAGAGAGAGAGAGAGAGAGAGAGAGAGAGATTTTTTATTTATTGTTATGAGTGTGTGAGAGAGAAAGAAATAGAGAGAGAGGGAGAGGGGGGCCTACTAGAGAGAGAGTGAGAGGGGGGGGGCGGGGACTACTGTAGAGAGAGAGAGAGAGAGAGAGAGAGAGAGAGAGAGAGAGAGAGAGAGACTGAATGGCGAAATTGAAATATGGGTCAAATTGCGGCCGCAATCTATTTTGCAGTTGGAATGATTTTTTCAAATTTATTTAGCGTTTTTCCTAGAAAGATCACAACAAAATCTACGAGTACTCCAATTTTCAGGTTTTTTCACGCATTCTTCTGAGCGTGAAAGCTCACTGAATTTGGAGTACTTTTTTAGTTGGCCCAGGCATGGCTGAGTGGCAAAAATGGAAAATGTGCCGAATCGGCGTGCGATTATTTCGTAGTGTAAATGATTTTTTGTAAGTGTAATTATTATTATGGAACACGACCTCATCTACGGATTCTCAAAATTTCAGATTTTTGTGCATGTTCGTCTGAGCACAGAAAATCGCCAAAGTTGTCTCTTGCAAAACGCCTATTTCGTTGTGCCTAACCTCCCTGTTTTGAAAAGACGGGGCTCAATGCCTGGGCCTGAGGGCCCTTTTGCAGTTCACATGCCCGCACTTCTTTTTGGGGTCCGCTTCTACCCGGGGACCGGTCCAACATCCCCCACTTCTTTTTGGGGTCCACTTCCACCCGAGGACCGGTCCTTCCTTTTTCCAAAAGTCACGGTTCTAGAAGAGCTAGTTGTAGGTAGTCCGCAATTTTGCCAAGGACCGGTCCCAAAAAAACATTTATCCCCTAAGAACCCACTTTGCGTCCTGGTCGACCGCCACCGAAAATGCGACACCTGCAGCCTTAGGGCTGCACATTATTGATCTAATTAATTTCATTTTTCAGTCCATCAACAAAGTGCAGGTTGAAATGGGGAACCATAGTTTCTCTGATAAGGGCATTGAGGGCAGTGAAGAGAAGTCCAGATACTGATCGGAAAGGACTTGAGAAGGAGGGAACAATTGGCCTGCTTTTCTCTTTTGGTATGATGTACGCATGCTGCAGACCCCCAGTTATGTCCCATTCTGCACTTTTTTGAAGTTGCCTTGCCACATACCTTTCTCTCATTTTTGATAGCACCACACTCCTTGTCTTTTGAACATGCTCGTAGTTGTCATTTGCCAAATACATCTTTTTAAGTCCGGCTTCAAAAAGCCTTAGGCATTCCAACCACGTCTCACTGGTATTGTGATCAAGTGGGGAGCTGACCAACCCATGAAGTGTCTTTCCCACACCCGCAACATATTCGCTAATAACACAGTCTTTCGGTTTGGCTGCCCCAACCTTTTTGATAGCCAGCCAGTCAATTTTAATATCCTTCTTTACAACGTCTGCTGTCCTCAATGCTTCTAAGGCACTGTTGCAGGCTCGAATCAAACCTTTTTTGCTTGTTAGCGCGCCGAGGAAAGGCACATTTTTTGCATTAAAAAGGAAAGGATGAATACCCTCCACCTCACTCAGCTTGACTGCTACATGCCCATTACTTTTGGGCAAGTTAAAGTCTGCGCAAACACTCTCAAAGGAGCTCGTCTGCGCAAAAGACTTCTGGTTATGCAAGAGGTCATCAACTGTGCTGGCCTTCAGCCATATAGCCCTTGTCTTCTTTGCATACAAGTCAGCGAGCGAGGCTAGAGAGATTTCCTCCTCCAACCACTCTTTCACTGCTTTTTCTACTTTGCATGCAAAAAGGAATCTTAACTGTCACATTCAATCGAGGATTCAAGCCGAACTTCTTTTTAAACACATTAGTAAGGATTCCGCGCATGATCTGCCTACACCGCCTTGGATGTATGGCCTTGACCCAATTATCCAGATCAATTGACTCCAGCAGCGAGCAAGCAAACAGATCTCGTTGTTTCCAAGGTGCCTTGAGTAGAGCTAGAAGCTCAACTTTTAGTAAATCCGTCTTAGTCTTTGTCTGAGTTAGTCCAGTAATAGACCAACACCCTCCTACCTCAATGGCAGATTTAACATCCTTAAGCAAAAAAATATTATTATTAATTTTTAACCTTGGAAAATCCGAATAATACGGACACTAACCGCCATGCCTTCAACCACCGACACCGTTGGTTATTGCGAATCCCGATGGACCTTTTTTGTTTGTGCTTAACCAGTAATTTCAGAATCCGTAATAAGTCCGGCTCCTGTCGTACTCCTAGCATAGGGCAGTAAAAAAACGCAGGCTCATGAACCACAGTTAGAGAAGGAGAAGGAGAGGGTCGACCCGCTTTCTTCTTCCCCCTCTTTCTTCGAGGACTGCTGCACACTATCACACCTTTCATATTCAGGCCCGGATTGCAACTCCCAATTATTTTGGCCTCCATACTTTCTATCGCTACATCCTCCCCGAACCAAATCGGGATCGGGACATACTGATCTAGCCCAGCTTTGCATAGCCAAACGTGCACACGTTGCTTGTTTGTTCCTTTTACCGCAGCGGTGCTCAACCCAACGTTCTTTGAGAGGACGAACAATTTTTCCCACGTACACTAATCGACAATTAAGTGACATGAGGGCATACACACACCCTTGACCTTCTAACAACTTGCCCCATTCGACCGGCGACATTCGTAGCGAGAATCCTACAAATTCTTTTCCCCATGCAATGTCCCCCCGTAGGGAAGGAAAGAAGAATCAGCAAGGTACGGACTCGGTTCAGTAGTGCAGACAGATTGTGGCTAGCGGCAGACTCAGAGAGCGCAAACTCACCAGACCTAGTTTCCCGCAACGTGGTAGTCATCCCCATCACACTCCTCATCAGCGTTGTCGCTGTTTCGTACTTCATTTCTTCGTGATGGCTCAACCACCGTGGATGGCGCGTCTTCGTTCAACATTTATGAGTACTCTTGCAGGTCCATACATGCGAGCCCCCATCTCCTTGCTGAAGTATGCGATGTTATTTTGTTTACAGAGTTCTTGCACTCTCGTGTAGTAAAGAGAGCTGTAAAAATCCATTTGGACTTCCATGTAGGCAGCTGGCCCACCCTTATCTGCCTCCTCTTCATCTTCCGCGTTCATAGCGTTCTGCGCCAAATCGACATCTTCCGGATCTTCTATAGCAACTTCTTCAATCTCTGTTCCAGCGGTCTGTTTCCCTTTTGGGACTGCCAACCCATGAACCAGCTCGGCGAGCAGCTCTTCACTTCGGATAAATCACTACTCCCCTCCAACTTTTCATTCAGATTTTGTCTCATGCCGCCAGCACCCCCTTCCTCGTCTGGCAACATCTCAACCCTCCTCGGTCTTCCTTTCGTAGAACCGCGGAGTTACGATTTAACCACATTTTTCTTGGGCGTGACTGCCACAGGAGTGTGTTCCCCACAGCGCTTCCTTTTTTCGCTACTAGACTCCTTATTTCTTTCCATCGCAGCCTTCTCCGCCCGTAGTTTCTCCAGTTCGTCCTTCTCCGCATTTGACAGTCTCGGCTTGGAGTCCACTGCCTCCAACTTCTGGTTGATCAATTTCAGCGAGTTCCCTAAGGTGTTAGTTATCCAAGCCTTCATGTCCTCGCTTCGGTCACTTGACTTCACTGCCAATCTAAAGTTGCCTTCAGGATGCTAACCACTTTGGGTACCACTTCTTCGCCCGTCGACAATTCTTTTTCTGGCATCCTCGACCGCCTTTGTTCGTCATGATATTCTCGAGGATATCCATATACTCTTTTCTGAAGTACGCCCTATTCCCTGGGCCAGGAAAGGCGTTGGCAAACTGCCCCTTTCCTCCTGGGTTCCCTTGCCGCTGCTCACTTGGAGCAGCCTGCTGGTTCGAAACTTGTTGATTATTCGCCGGTTGGTGCAACTGCTGATTGTGTACTGGAGGATTGAGTACCGGTTGAAGACTTGTGTGAGGTACATTCCACTGCCCAGCAATAGGCCATTGCCGTTGACATGCCAGGCCTATAGATTCCACTGCCCGGCTGGTGGTTGCTACTGATAAGGTGCTGCGCCCATGACATTTACCGTTGGCATCACCGGTTGCAGTTGGTATGGTCCCCCGGTAACGACACTTCCAACATTCCCCACTGGTATGTTCGAGATTGAAGGTACAGACGGCATAGGAGTGACTGCCATAGCTGGTACCATTGGGATTTTCCCACCTAGCATTATCCCTGGTCCGCCCGCCATAGGCACCGTATATGATTGTGGCATAATCCGTGGAGGAGGTGGATTAGTCGCAGACATATTCCCGGCATGAGTGTATGCAGCCGCCTGAGGAGCATGCTGCTCGACTCCATTGCCTCCGTTCATCTCAGTCCAGTACCGACCGTCGTTCAACCATCTTCCACGTCGGCTGCCACCTTTTCGCCCTCGCCCCCCACCATACATACGACCAATGCAAGAAAGGGCAAGTAAGATCCACCCCACACCCAGTCCGAGAATCCACTTCAAACTTTGGCTTTTCTCACCAAAGTTAATTTCCCAATCTCGTGATTTAACCTTCCATATCATCACAGCCACGTCGCACACGTCGTGACCGCGCTGCCAATGTTCTCGTGGGTGCTTCAATCCGACGTGGCACCCGTTACGCCGTTGTTGCGCTCAATCCGATCGAACCTCCTTCGTCTCCAGTAGTCGTATTTCGACGTTGGATTTAGTAACGTAGTTAATGAATTTATGAGGACATATCATAAATTTATGAACGTATATTAAAAACATAAGCGTATCAATGCCTCAATTAGCCATATCCGTAGCTCATCCTCATGCATCAGAGGAATAAAGCATAATAATAAAACCTGCACTAAAGGCGCAATAATTTCTTAATCATGATGATCACATTGATCATAATTGCTTAATCAACCAATCAGCTACAAAGCTTAACAAAGCTATACAACTAATAAAGCTATATTATTAGCCTATATAGCTAAATAACAAACCCAATGCACGATCTCTTAGAACGAGGATCGACACCTCAGGCTCGTTCCCAAGCCACGACAAGTTTCTTCCATTGCCCACGACCGTGTTCAATCACTGTTCTGTTTTTTTTTTTTTTTTTTTTTTTTTTCCCATTGTGAAGTAACGCAGGCAATAGTAATAACCCTCTTATAACTCAGAAGAATACATACATCAACATGAATGACCCCTCCCCCCCACGACGCACCCCCCCCCTTTAACATTGATTGCAATGACGACACCATCGATTTTTTGAAGCCTAGAGAACAATTCTACAACGGCCCAGTTCACCTAGTCCAATTTTACCCATCCTACTACATTTCTACCACGATGACCTCGTACTCGACTTAAAAGTCATGACCTATTAGCGATTTTGTTTCCCCCAAACACCGATTACTGATCTTGTTAGTTTTTCTTTCTTCGGTTTTATAACACTGATTATCGATCTTGTAACAACAAAAACGCACACATAGTTATTAAACCGGACCTTAAACTGAATTGAAGTACCTTTTTTTAACATCAATTCCAAGCTCGATTGGCAACTGAACACGGATGAAGTTCCAATGAAATAAAGAAGACGAAGAAGCAGATGCAATAACCCGCTTTAATATACCTTGTTGACTGTATAAGGGCCACCCGTAGCCCAACATTGGCCCTAGGCCGCATGGCCAAGACGAAGGACCCCAAATATTGAATTCAGGGGCCCTGCACCCGACAATTGACCAAAAGTTAATTGTATGGCCCTCCAGTCAAAGTTTGCATGGACCCAGCCTCTTGATTCGCTTTATTCCTCTCTTCCTCTTCCCTGTCTCCATCACCTTCTTCACTAATGGAGAAGGTGGTGAAATTAGAACCCGTGGCCAAGTTGCGAACAAACGACAACAGATGTTGAACCATTTCCATCAGTTGATCACGGAATTGCATGACGCTGGAGAAGATGCTGAGCAGCACGTGCGCAACCAATTCGATCTGCGAGCAACAAAAGGTGAACTAGAGCAGGCTGACACTACTATTCAGATGATGGAAGCCAGCGGTCGTGCGCAAAGGACAATTGATCTGAGTCGAGCGGCTCTAGATAAATTCGTGACTGGTAAACTGACGGGGATAGTTGATAAAGGGACCAAAAAGAAGAAGAGGAAGGAGAGAGAAGTGAACGGAAGGAAGAACCAAAATTGTCTGAAGAGATAATGAAGGGAAATATCAAACAATTAGAAGATGCATTGAATGCGGACAAGAAAAAAACGGAAGATTATCAGAGGAAGAAGAAGGAGAAAGCACAACAAAAAAGGAAGGTTGATAAAATCAAACAAAGATTTTACTTTGACGGAACAATAACTGACCTTGCATCTGTATTGAATACCACATGATGGCTTATCTCGCTCACCTCGAAATGAAGATTGATAACAACACCGCTGAACTGCAGACCATGACACCACTTGTGAAAGGAAAGAACAAGGTGGTGATTCAGGAGGATAAAAGAAAAAGTAAGGATAAAATTACCATTCACGTACAACAACAAGAAGGGAGAAAACTTGTTGTTATGGATAACGGAGATCCAGACTTGTAGCAACCGCTCCGGTGGAACCTGAGAGTCGGGTAGCCTTCTCTACGTTTTGTCTAAGTGGCAAAGGAGTGGGTCCTTTTGGAGGCCCACGCTGCCGAATTCGACGACATTGGTGAGTGGGCCAAAACTTTTACGCTAAAGGAGTTTCTACAAAAGATCAAGGAAATATTTCTTGATAAGACGACAACCGATAAGGCTTTCGACGAACTCACCACCATTAGTCAAAAGCGCTGGACTTTTGTCGATGCATTACCTCGTGAGGTGGATCGTCTGTTGCAAGTACCTAAACTTGACTTGCAGGACAACCAGGTCCTATATCTCTACTTATGTGCATTGCTCGTGCCGATTCGCGGACAGCTCAAGGCCGATGCAAAGTCTGGTAACTGTAACCATAGACAATTTCGTGATCTTGCGCTTCAGCAGGAAAAAATGACGGCACAAGTAAAAGGAACCTATGACTCTGTGATGAGAAATGGTCCGGTTGGTGGGTATGGGAAGCGTGTCCTGTTGCGGCAGAAGCGACAGGATCATATGCTTCTTGTTTTTTATGATGATACGATGAAGAAGTTACCCCTCGACGAGGGTGCGGTTAGTGGCGGCAGTGAGTCAGGAAAGAGTGACGTCACTGCCGTGGTGGCCAACAAGGGTGGCACCAATCCGAATTGGAACAAAAAGAAGAGGCCACGCTCCTTTCTCGAGCATCCCGGTATTGCAGCCGGTAGGCTTTGGAAAAATATGGGATTGACTCGAGAAGAATGGCAGGACCGGATGAGTAATAGGCAGTATCTCAAGTGTGGCACTGCGGGGCATATCATTACATGGTGCCCGCACATCCAGAACCCAAAGTGAAGCAACCAATAGGAGTGGCATCTGCTTCTACTGAGTTGAAGGGTTTAGTTAAAGGTAAGGCGCCGATCACCCCTTTCAACCCCTCAACTCACATGGCAGAGGATGACTCTTCTTCGGCCTGTTGTCCAGAACACGCTGACACTGTCTTATATTCTGTCTCTCTGGACGATTCCCTTGACAAACTTGGAACTGAACTCATTGCATTAAAAAGTTTGTGGGCTAAGAAAGCACAGTCTAAGAGTGAGCTGACGATCACAGCCATTGAGATTGCAGTTACACGAGTAGGTGCCTTGTTAGACCCCCAGGGTCGACGCGGTCCTACATCTCCGCGAAGGCAATTCGAAAGTTGCATTTGGGGTGAAAGGTAAAAGACTTGCCTATACCTACCACGTCTATGTTGACTGGCAAGAGCACGATCACTATCTTTCGATATGTTAATCGTGTAAAGTGTTATTTTCAAACTAAGGAAGGAAATAAGGTTTTGCATGAAGTATCTTTCCTAATTGAAAAGAACTTGCCCTTTGACATAATTCTGGAAATGGATAAGCACAAGGAAACCGACCCAGACATCAAGTTTAAGAAATTCATTAAAAAGATAACCGGCAAAAAGTTCGAATCTAAAGTAATCAAACTATATCACAGGTCTAGATATGACTCGTCATTGTCTTTCTGTTGTACGAGTTATCCAACCTTTAGATCAATGGTATCAAAGAAGAAGTTCGACCAGGATGTGATGATGATGCTCGTTAAACGAGTAGGCGAATGTTACTCGTCCTACCCACCTTCTATTGAAAAGTTCCTATCTGAGTTTAAGGACTCGCAGACTGAACCGACGGGAATCACTGAGCATGCTATCAAGCACACCTTTGAAATTATATCCGGAAGTCTGATTCCCAAAGGACCCATTTATCTAATGTCACCTAGGAACCTAGAGGAATTGAAAAAACAGTTGCAAAAACTAACTGAGAAAGGACGAATTCGCCCAAGTTCATCTCCCTATGCTATCTTGTTTGTGCCCAAGAAGGAAAAGGAACTTAGACTATGCATCGACTATCGAGGATTGAACTCCGACACTGTTAAGAACGCAGAGCCCCTTCCTGGTATTGATGACCTGCTGGATCACTTGCAGAGTTGTAAGGATTTTAGCAAGATTGATCTGAAGTCAGGCTACCACTAGATTGAGGTGGCCCCTGAAGATCAACACAAGACGACTTTCTGAACCAGGTATGAACACTACGAATTCATTGTTATGCCTTTTGGATTGACGAATGCACCTGCGACTTTTCAAAGGTCTATGAATGAATTGTTCAGACAATGGTTGGACCAATTTGTAGTCGTGTATCTCGACGACATCCTCGTGTATAGTAAGGCACTTGAGAACCACGAGAAACACCTACGAATGATACTTTAAAAGTTGCGTGAGAGAAACTTTAAATTGGATCCTAAGAAGTCTGAGTTTGCTAAGCCTGAGGTATTATACTCAGAGCATATAGTAAACGAAGAGAGACTAAAGCCTAGAGAAAAAAAAATTACAACAATCTAAAATTGGCCCACACCTAAAACTTCTACCGAAATCAAATATTTTCTAGGATTTGCTACTTACTACAGGAAGTTTGTGAGAAACTTCTCATTGATAGCTATGCTTATGAGAAAATTTATGAAGAAAGAAAAACCTTGGTTATGGGACAAAGATCGTCAGTCTTCGTTTAAAAAGTTGAAACATGTACTAACTCAATATCCTATCTTAAAGATTGTTGATCCGTCTCTACCTTTCATTGTCATCATTGACGCAAGTCGATACGGAATGGGGAATGTGCTACAACAGGATGACGATAAGAGATATAAACCCATTGAGTTTATGTCCAAGAGACTTCCGTCTGAAAAAGTAACCAACTTCACTTACGAAAGAGAATTGTGTGTCTTGGTCGCTGCACTGGACACATGGAAACACTACTTGTTAGGGAGACAAACCACTCTACTCAGAAGTTTATTAAAACCCAACCTTGACTCTCTGACAAGTTAGTTAGATGGTCCGCTTTTATTGATACTTTTAATTTTGAACTGAAAACAATTAAAGGGAAATTTAATGTTGATGTCGATGCTTTGTCAACCATTGACGCAAGTCAGTACGAAATTCGGGTTGTGCTACAAAAGGATGACGGTAAGGGATACAGACCCATTGAGTTTATGTCCAAGAGACTTCTATCTGAAAAAGTGACAAACTCCACTTACGAAAGAAAATTGTATGCCTTGGTCGTTGCACTGGACATATGGAAGCACTACTTGCTAGGGAGATATTTCACTATCTATTCAGACCACTTTATGCTAAAGTTGATTAAAACCCAACCTCGACTCTTTGACAAGTTAGTTAGATGGTCCGCTTTGATTGATACTTTTGACTTTGAACAGAAAACAATTAAAGGAAAGTGTAATGTTGTTGCGGATGCTCTGTCAAGGCGTGCTGATTTCTTTGGAACAATTGTCTCTTATCTCGATGTTGGGAATACCTGCAAGGGCTAATCCGCAAGGGTTATGCAGATGGTATAATATGGAATCCTATCATTGGGACTCTACAAAGAAACCCTGAATTTTTCCCTGAACATCGAATGACTGATGACTTACTCTTCTTTGTTGATAAGATTGAAGAAAGACTTTGCATTCCACATAAAGAACCAATTAAGAGTATGATTATTGAAAAATGTCATGACACTGAAGGACACTTAGGTTTCAAGAAGATGTATACAAATATGAGAGAACGCTTTGAATGGAAAGGAATGAATGAGGATGTGCTAACCTATATGAGAACTTGTCTCGTTTGCCGAAGGAACAAACCCTCACATAAGAATCTACTGGGACTAGTGAAACCACTACCTATTCCAAGTAAGCCCGGTGAGTCTATCTCAATTGATTTCATGAGTCTCACTAAGAGCCGAAATGGCAACAGTCAGGTGATGGTCATTGTCGATCGATTATAAAAGTATGCCATGTTCATTCTCTTACCTGTCGAAGCTAAGACGAAACTTGTCATCTAAAAGTTTCAGATGTAATCAGTTTCAGAACATGAAATTCCAAAAATCATCGTTTCTTATAGGGATGTACGGTTCAACGGTCTACAATGGCAAAAGTTGATGGAAGCCTATGGCACTAGGTTAACCATGTCGTCAGGTAGACACCCTGAAACGAATGACAAAACTGATGAATCGTCTGTGCCAACAGCTTTTGCACATGTATGTACGACCCGATCAGATAGATTGAGACGAGAACTTACCTCAGATTGCAAGTGCATATAATAACATATGTTACACTGCACAAAGGTTGGAAGCCTCGATGTCCCATTGATGCTCTCACCCGGGACCAAATTCAAAAGTTACCCTCAGGCACTCGAGAATTTGTTGTTCTATATGAAGAAAACATAAAGAAAGTCAAGGAAAATATACAAAAAACCCAATTGCAAATGATTGAACATGCCAACAAACATCGTAGGTCATCTCAATTTAAAAAAGGTGATCTTGTATGGGTGAAGTCTAAAAAAATTTGCTTGGAAGAGAATGTCTCAGAAACTGCTGTTTGTTTACTATGGACCTTGGGAAGTTCTCAAGGTGATTGGGGATGCAGATACACCCTCATATTGAATCGACATACCCGCACACCTCAAGATCTATCCTGTATTTCACGCGTCTAAACTACTACCATATGTGGAGGGACAATAATTTGTCCTTCAATGAATGCAGACTACGAAGTTGAGAAAATATTGGAACATGGGTACTTCTCTACAAGTGGTCGGGCCGTTACCTAGAGACTAACGGTCAGACTGAGCAGATGAATAAGATCCTGCAACAAGTCTTGCACATGCATATTAGACCAGATCAAGTTATGTTGGCCAAGGTAGCGAGTGCATATAACAACAACGTGCACCTAGCCACTTGTCGTCCTCCCAATGAGCATTAGTCCTTTAGACTGCGCAGACCGTTTGAAGGACTTAACCGGGACCAGATTCATAGGCTACCGCCCGGTACTTGGGAGTTTGTGATACAGCACGAGGAATTAGCTACCGTTGTTGAGAACCTCATGAAGGCCCAACACAGAATGATAGAAGAGGCTAACAAGCACCGTCGCCCGTCACAGTTTCAAGTAGGCGACCTAGTGTGGGTCAAGTCCAAAGAATTTTGCTCCTGAGGAAAACATTTCGCACAAGTTACTGCCAACATACAAAGGACCGTCGCCAGTTCTAGAAGTCAAGGGCGGAGAGGATGGACCATCCTATACGATAGAGATCCCAACACACCTCCACACCTACCCTGTGTTTCATACATCGAAGTTGCTCCCATGTGTCACAAGTCAACAGTTTCCATCGAGAAGATCCATGATCCCTCTGGACATGATGGAAGATATGACATTGAGGGCATTGCAGGTGCAAACGTATTCAGAACAGGAGGTAGAGGTTGTCCACAGAAACAGTATAAGGTCCGATTTGCTTATCAGCAACCCGAGGACGACTGCTGGTTTACTAGAACTGAACTTCTAGAAACAGCTCCCGACGTAGTTAGAGCCTACGAGAGAGAAAGGAAAGGTAAAAATCCGGTCTTGGACTGAATTATTCTCGGAGGACCTCGAATTTAGGCCGGCGGGAGTGAAACGGTATTCACCTGCTAGCAGTAGCGAATGCAGATCCCAAGGCTCGATCCCTAGTTTCTTACCTTACCTGTGTACAGTACCTGTGTCGACCCCGAGAGTTGAACCTGTGACTTGTGTATTCGCAACAGTTGGTAGGCTGTCGTAAGTCCGTAAGTTAGTTGGGGTTCGATCTGTAGACCTGTCAGATAGAGGTCTTAGCGAGTTCTAGAAGTCGTAGCTATAGCTCTTCTGAAAGGTCAAGTTCGTAGCTGCTACAGTCCTGAGAGGTCAAGGTCATAGCTGCTACAGTGTTCGAAAGGCCAAGTCCACAGACTTCCGGAAGGTCCGGAAGTGGCCTTTCGAAGTTGTCTCACATTTGGACAGAGGCAAGTGGGCAAGTGGTGAGCCCAACTGCGTTACGTCGACAGTGCGACTGCATCGAGTTGGCAGTGCAAACCCATGTAGTCAGTCAGTCACAGTCCAGTCTGAGCAAGTACCATGTGGGACTGTGTGCACCAAGGGCATGGGAAAGGGGCAGACCAACGAGTTACAGAAGTATAAATCAAGAGGCAAGCGCCCAACCATTCATTCATTCCTGCGTAAGCCATGCGGAAGCGCTGCTTGAGGGACTTGTGCGAGGTGGTCTGCAGAGTGCCCGAAGACAAAGTGGGCTGAAGGAGATAGTTAGCCATAGCTAGTGAAGGACAGCGGCCATAGCCGCCATAGCTGATAGGCGAGTGTGTTAGTGGGAGTGTGTGTGAGTGCGTATGCGTGTGGGATATCCAGGGTGATCCGGAGTTGAGTGAGTGCGAACAGTGGTGTTGGATAGAGAGACGAGGGTTGGAGGGTACAGGCGCTGACGCGCCACAGCCTGTTGAAGCGAGCTTGTATCTGAACTGTGTTTTCGACTTCTATATCTATGGGCTTTGAGTGGGCGTTGTGCGCCAGTGTGACTCACCATCTGTTTGCACAAGTGCGGAGTGGAAAAGGAAGCGAGTCTCTGATATTAATGCTGCATATGAGCGCGGGCTAAAAGGAAGTTAATGTATTTCTGCGATGGAAGCTCAAAAATTGGGCCGGCAGGAATGCAATAACCCGCTTTAATATGCCTCGTTGACTGTCTAAGGGCCACCCGCAGGCCCGACGTCGCCCGCATGGCCAAGAGGCAGGACCCCAAATGTTGAATTCAGGGGCCCTGCACCCGACAGTTGACCGAAAGTCAACCATACGAGGCCCTCCAGTCAAAGTCTGCATAGACCCATCCCAGGCCGCCGGTCAGACACACACACTTGTTTGTATGCAGGTACCCAGACAGCATCTACACGAAGTGGAAGTCTGTAACTGTACGAGATCCACGCCGTCGGCGTGAGCCAATCTGAGCCACTGTGGGTGGGAGACCAGAGGCGGGGCAACCTCGTCAGCACTAAAGGCCCCTGCCTCCGGGAGTCGACATTCAGTCTTGCGGCGCTGACTTGACACTGGCTTGATGCTGGCTAGACACTGGCTGTACGCTGGCTTGATGCTGGCTGGGCGCTGGCACTGTGCGATGACGACGCCAGACTGCTGTCTTCTGGCTTGCTGACGTGGCACATGCCACGCTGTCTACCATTGCTGACGTGGCATTCGCCACACTGTCTTCATTGCTGAGTTGGACACGACAAGGAGGGAGATCGGGATCTGTGGTTGGATTGAGAGGGAGAGAGGGTACTTACCTGTTGCTGATACTGCGCGCTGCTGTAACGTCTTCACGGGAGAACTGTGCCACGTGGCACGCTGATGTGATCAGGCCCTGTCAGGCTCGTTTCTTGGACACTGTTTGCTGACGTGCAGGCGAGGGGAGGCCCGGAGAAGGAAAGGGAATTGAGGGACTACTATCTATGTGGTCATTGATGGATACTCACTCTTCCACCCTCTTAAGTCTCTTCTCCCCCTCCTCTCCTTTCGTCTACTGGTTACGAGACATTGTATCACGGATCACATTTCATGATTATTGGAGACATTATTTAGCGCTGAGGTATCTTGTACTTCGACCCTTGACGAGTATTCTCCAGATTGGGTTCATTACAAAGAAGAAGATACCAATCACACCACGCCCCCCCCTAAAAAGCAAAAAACGGCACCTTTGGAAAAAGTCCTAAAATTTTCCAAAAAGGGTCCTTGAAATTTCAAACTCTTACCAAGTATGGAAGCAAGCTAGACAAAATGAGCGAGTCAGATTTCAACCTGATCACCAAAGTCTGTGAGCAAAGGAGTGACTGCGATGTACCTCCTTCCTCTCCTTCCCAACCCCCTACCCCCCCCAGGCCCTCCTAAAAAAAGACAACAAAAGACCCTTTCCAAGAAGACCCGCAGAGATCAGTGGGAAAAAAAAAGAAAAAAAAGAAAAAGAACTTGCCTGCTTGGCAAACAAAATGCATGCAACTATCTCACATTCGAAAATGAAACTACACCGAAAGTTCGCTAAATGATGATGGCATCACAACATTCAGCATCCACTTGGCTCAGGTGGTCTTAGGATGCAATTGCTACCTTTTTTTCTTCCCTTTTTTTTTTTCTGATCTGAAGAATGCATGCACTACTCTTCGTTCTTTTTTAATGGATGCATGTGCTACCTTTTTTTCTTTTCTTGTCTTGTCTTTTCTGTGTGAAAGATGCGCTCGTTATCCTAGTAGAGAAAACCAGAAACAACTGGGGCCGTTCGCTTGTCGCACATACTCAAAAAAATTCACGCACAGGCGAAAGCGACCACACCAAGACCACTAGCACAAAGTGTGTCAGCTGTCAGCTGACAAACCTCCTCATTACTCTCTCTCTCTCTCTCTCTCTCTCTCTCTCTCTCTCTCTCTCTCTCNGCGTGCGCTCGGACACCCCTCTAACAGACCACTAGCACAAAGTGTGTCAGCTGTCAACAAGCCTCCTCATTACTCTCTCTCTCTCTCTCTCTCTCACGTGTTTGCACGCCCCTCTGACAGACAGCTTAGGATGTAGACCCATCCAGCAGGAGGGATCTTGTAAGGGAAAAAAAAAAGGAAGCGGGATCTGCGAATAACAGATCCATGACGACAAGTTAGGAAACAACAAAATTCCCTGCCACTATATTAACAACAACAACAAAAAAAAAAAAAAAAAAAAAAAAAAAACTTTGTTACTGCTCACTACACCAGAAATTCTCTGGCATCAAACTAACAAGCAAGGGTTGGGTTCCACGATTCCATCCTCAAACAACCTTCTTCCTTTTCAGTGTCCCCAGTGCAACAATGATTCCAGGACTTTGCCGCATTTCTTCAATGCGAACACAATGACGATCACAGCAGTCTCCTCCTGTACCTACCGACAACTACAGGCAGGTACATCAAACTCAAACGTTATGGTTCTTCCCACCACAAGCTAACGAGTTTTTTTTTCCCTTGATGGACAAGAAAGAGCTCGCGTACAGACTCAGATGTGTTCTCCAACTTTCTACACCCTTCTTCTACACAGCAACTATGATTTCCCCAATGGAGGCAAATGGAAAAAGTCGCATACTGAGAAGGCATACTCGCGGGAAAACTCTTTTTCAACTTCTCTACGGACATAATTACGGCCAGATACAGACAGGATCAATTGGAAATTGCCATCAGATACATGCACGAAAGTCGTCCTGTGACTTCCGCCCGAGGCAGGCATATTCACTCCCTTTGGCTGAGCTTCCAAATTCCTGTGCTTTCACTCAAGAGGAGGAGTGCAGTGAGAGTGGATGCATGAGGACTATTGGATATACATGACGCTGTGACAACAATCGTTTCCAAGAGAAATCACAACAACAAATTCAAATGGCACCACCCCACCTGCACGACGCTTTGCCATAGCTAGAGGGTGAGTGGGTGACCCACGCTAACCACTCCCACATAGCTTCGGCACAGCTTCAGCATAACTTCGACATAGCTTCGGCACAGCTTCAGCGTAGTTTCGAAATAGCTTTCGCATAGTTTCGACATAGCTTCGGCATAGCTTAATAGTTTGGAAATAGCTTCGGCATAGTTTTGAGTCTTTCGACATAGCTTCGGCATAGTTTCAACATAGCTTCGGCATAGATTTGGCATAGCTTCGGCATAGTTTTGNTTTGGCATAGCTTCGGCATAGTTTTGAGTCTTTCGACATAGCTTCGGCATAGTTTCAACATAGCTTCGGCATAGATTTGGCATAGCTTCGGCATACTTTCAACATAGATTCGGCATAGCATGAGGGTGGAGACCCATGCTAAGCCCAGCCTAGCCTTGTCCATGTCCCGTGCCACGGGGATCGTTGCCCTTAACGTGGTGTTGACCTGCTTGTCCAAATGACTTGAACAGGAGACTGCTGTTATAGATTTGCTCGTCATTTACAGATCGGTTTGCACGCTAAGTTCTAAAAGATGTCAGACACGGAGATCAGACGTCAGACACGGAGATCAGACATCAGACACGAAGGTCAGAAACGTAGATAGCCCCCCTTCTCTTACTAACCCCTACCCACCCCTCTTGGTTCCTCCCGTCGATACAGAGGGCACCCATCGCGCGTTCCAACTTCCCACAGCTCTGGGCTGTCATTTTCCCTATTCTTTTTGCCATAACGCCTACCCGGTCTCGTCCACTGGTTTCTTTCTGGCTCAGGAAGTGAACACTGCACTGTTCTTGACCAAACGCTCCTGTTTGTGTTTTCAAAGCTCTGTCTGTAACGACTGTCCAGCAGCACACTATGAAACATGCTCCGTTTTCCGGCAAAGAGTCGACGACGGAATTGATGATCATCCACTTCCATACGTGTGAGGCAGTTGGCAAGGGCTACAAACCTGTAATAATTACCATATTCATAAACAGGCCTTCCGCCACCAAACCGGTAGCATGTCACAAATGCCCCCTCTTCCTCCCTCACTAACCTGGTGGCGGCGACAGAAATGGGAGGAGACCTTTCTCTCGGTGGAAAGAGGAAGACAATGGAGTCCTCACCTTTATATCGTGGAGGCTTCTCCTTGTTATCGGAGGTAACCCGCGTCTTCTAGAACTACTCTCGATTCCAGTCTGCAGAATCGATTGGGGTCTGTCTTTATCTCCCTCCACACTCACCATATATGCCCCTCCCTTTCCATCAAGCCATTCATGACGACCATGGCAGAACGAACTGACATAATGACACCACATGCCTTTTTGTTTGTTTTGTTTTTTTCCTACCCTCCACTGTCTTTTCCTTTTTGCTGCATATAGCATACCCCACTTGATTGATTGACACATCCTTGTACCCCATCCGTCTGGGTAGTCGCAAGCCCCCCTTCCTTTTACGTCATCCATCCTCCACCCATCCTTCATGCCCCCTCTTCTTTACCCCGTCCTTCATTCCCCCCTCTTTTTCACCTCATCCATCCTTTAGTCCTTTCTTGCCTGGTAGCCCCTTCTTTTTTGACCTCATCCATCCTTCATTATTTACCTTCCTTACCTCACCCATCCTTCATGCCCCCTCTTCATTCCCCCTTCTTCACCTTATCCTCCCTCTGATCCTTTCTTGCAGGGTGGCCCCTTCTTTTTTACCCCCTCCATCCTTCATTATCGACCTTCCTTTACCCCACCCAGTCCTTCATGCCCCCTCTTCTTTAACCCATCCTTTATCCATCCTGTGGTCTTTTCTTGCAGGGCTGGGGACCACTGGCGAAACTCATGTAAGAAGATAGACGAGGACTGGCGACTTTAAGGCTCTGCCCACTCCACATGTACGTATCTGAGGAGCATCCGGTACTGGCACCAGCAGCACACACTTCCTTTATTAAGGGGCTTGTCGCACCACTCGCCAGACATGAACAATTTGATGTGTCGGAACCTGGCAGTGGTGTTCAATACGTTGGTGTTTGGTGGGCGGTGTGGCGCGGCAAAATTCATTTTCCAACCCGACCAACCCTCCACAGAAAGAGGTAGGTACATAGTCTTCCAGCCGACTGAATGAGGCCGCCCCCTCTGCTGCACCGATGTTCATCCCCCCTTTTTTATGAAAGAAGAACAGTCATTCTGGAGAAGTCTCCACAAACCAGCTGCTATGCTAGTCCCCTCCATGATAACAAAGACATCTTTTCTTGTAACAACTCTCGCACATGAAGACGTCTTCCTCCTCAACACACGAGCTCATCACCGAACCATGTGTGCAATTTCGTACTGGGGACACAATTCTGTAAGCAAGCAAAGCAAAGTGGTGCCTCCGATTCTCCCTCACTCCTCCATTAACGGGGGTAGCCCCTACTCCCCTTAACATTATTGCACCAAGCAGGATCTGAATTCTTCATTTGATCTGTATGTCACCGGTCTGCGCACCCCGTTTGGCAACCGGGCAATAACCTATTCGCCCTTCCCCCCTTTTCCCTGAAGCCTACTTCTTTCCCTTCCCCGCCTTCCTATGCTTTCCTTCCCAACAGGCATAAACTGTCTTGACCGCTTTCCTAATACAGCTGCTTCTCTGCAGGCACATGTTCTCAACACTCCAGCTCTTTCGATTCATCCGCACAATATTGCATGCCACTGGCGTGGACTGATAGCAATGGCACCAGGAGCAACAAGAGACCTTCGCTTCTCTCTTCAGGCGCGTGATCCATACCTGAATGCGCATTGGAAGGATGCATGCACAACTTCAGAGTTGTCGCCTCAGCTGCTGCTAAGCACGCAAGTGTTTTCCCTTTCGGTCTGTTGTTGTCATATCGCTTGGAGGTAGCTTCTTCTCATTACGCAAGGTGCTATCCCCGCCCAGTGCATCAAACCTGCAATTGGAAAGATGCATGCTACCTCATAGTCGGCACTGCTGCTAGGCACGCAGTCTTTGCACACCCGATCAGTCGTTCCATGTAGCTTGAAGACGCAGCAGCTGGTTCTCATGTAGCTTGAAGACGCAGCAGCTGCTTCTCGTGTAGCTTGAGGACACTGCTTCTCATATGCCCACCCACCCTATGCATCCAACCCGCAGGCTACTCCCCCCCCACACACACAAGACACACACACTCCCTCTCCAAATACGCTCGCTCTAGCGGTTCTTTTCTTCCACAAGATGAACACCGCTTTCTCCTCACGAGGACTACTTCTTCTCTGGTGGCCTCGGAACCGATGCCTGTGCCGGACGAACCAACAATGGAACCGTTGGCGGAAGGGTCAGGCTCTGCTGTAGGGCCATGGAACTCATTGCGAGATTTGGATGCATGCCCAACGGCATCATTCCCGGTACAGGCATAGATCCAAGCTGAAGGCCAGGCAAGGTGGACGGACGCATCTGACCTAGAAACTGCTGCTGCTGAGCAAGCATCTGTTGCTGTAGTAGTAGCTGCTGCTGCACCAGAAGCTGCTTCTGCTGTTGTTGTTGCTGCTGTTGCTGCTGCTGTTGTTGCTGTTGGAGGAATAACGGTGCAGCCTGCGGATTGGCAAGCCCGGGCGGTAGAGAGAATGGCATCATATGAGGGAACCGCACAAACGGGGAGGTTCCTGGAAGATGCATGCCAGCTCCCAATGGGAGACCCATGTTCTGCAACCCCGGTAGACCGGCTTGCTGCATGGGTGTTGCACCTCCGGCAGCATTTGCACCCATGAGGAATTGACCGGTCGGCAGAGCAAACATCATCGGTTGGTTGGCTGCCATAAGAAACTGCGGCATCACACCCGATGGTATAAGCCCGACATGATTCGGGACCATTGGAGCTCCTGGCAGCTGTACTGGCCTTATCTCTGAGAGTTGTGCTGCAGTCGCCACCGCTTGTGGCGGGCAGACTGGTGTTGCTCCCACTGCTGGCCCGGCAGCAGTGACTCCCGGAGAAGTGTTGACCGAGTTAAAAAGTTCGGCGAAGCGGTTCGGCCTCTGGCGTTTGAGCTGTATGTTGAGCTTATTTGGGGCATTCTCGTCTTCGACGTCGTCACCATCTTCCTCACCATTATTTAAGAATGACGAAAGTCTCTTTGGACCAGATTTCACATTATCCTCGGAGTCGTCACTGCTGCAGCTAGAGTCAGAATCGTCACTTCCCTTCTGTTTCTTGCGCTTCTTCTTCCCCTCACTCTCTGAGCTACTTGCCTCTGCTCCATCTTTCTTTCTCTGCAAAGTAGTAACACAAAGCAAGCGAGTTCGCTACTGCACTCAATTCACCGTAACTGCAACCACTTACATTAAGTTCATAACTTAGTATAGATTTTTTTTTTATATTAATTTTGAAACAACTGCAAGGAATATGAGCGGGAGCGATATACAGAAAACCAAGTTGCAAAATCACGCAGAAATCCAGATAGTCATGTACAAGCAGAGACCTCAAATGCACCAAGATTCCATCCAAATAAGAGCAATACAATGAACTCGTGAGCCAATGTTCAAGCCCTCAAGCCACACCAAACACAGTCTTCAGTGTCGCACCCAGCCTACTCTACTTATTCTGCCAAGCCTACCTACGTTCATGCAACAGGTTCACTTCGACTTTGAAGACCGATGTACATGTCGTCAACACCAATGCCGACCTCCCACATACACCAGGCACGTACTCTCGTTTCCCTCATCACCCCCTGTCCTCCCACTTCTGCGCCTCCTTCCGAAGACCCCCTGTCGCCCTTCTCTGCCTACGAGCTCTGCAGCCCGGCTTTGGCCGCTAGCGCTTCTCACCTCTCAGCGCCCGTGCGCGCCCCAGCCAGTTAGCGCACCTGCAGATACTTGCGCAGCGTCGCAGCAGCGTGTCCGCATTGCCTGCCTCGGCCAGAATGCCTTTCCCTGGCTGCCTTGCTTCCTTTATGGAAGTGGCAGCTGCTGCTGGACTCCCTTGGCCTGCCCGAGTAAGTTTCCAGTAGCTTCTGGTCGGGCCCCAGTGTCTGCGCCGAGGCCCATCTCGACAGTTGAGGGCCTGGGCCCTTTTCAGTTGGGCGCACCCAGAATTTTCCAGGCTCCGAATGTTTGCTGCATTTGCATTGGCCCACAGGGTAGATACGGCAACAATGCTGCTTTCTCGTTGGCCCGTGACCACTTCGTGATGTGTCGGCCTCACAATGTGTGTGCCCAGTGCACAACCACCCAGGCCCTGGGCTCAACTGCCTGGCTCAGTTGCTTCTTCTGGAGGAGCCCAGGGTAAGGCTCAGGTTGCACTTCAACCAACAGTCGTGCAGCAACTGTCTGAGACCCGAATTGGAAAAAGCTGAGATAAGGGCCTCTCACGAATATTAAGGCCCACCTTTGCTTAGGGCAGGCACGAGGCTTGTTGGGGGCCACAGTCCAGAACATGCGCATGTTCTCTAGGCCCCCCTGAGGACACATTCCTCACATTCTATCCCCCTTAGCTTCGAAAGTCCGCTGAGGTGCTTCTATGCAGGTGCCTTCCCCTTCAACCGACTCTCATAGTCTGCCACAATCTGAGGTGCTGTCTCAATTAGTTCCTCTCTGGTGAACCATCGGTCTTCTTTTGGATCCGTATGATGCCTGAATCTGACCCTGTATTCCCTCTTGGGTTTCGGCAGTCTTCCTCTGCCCACAGGCTTAGGAACAGGCATGTCTCTGTGCTCCAAAATGTCGTCGACGTCCATGTGGCCATCCATGGTTGGGGGCAGCATAGATCTCCTTGATGGGAACTGCTGTGTCTCAGTGAAAGGTGCAAGCTTTGAGGCGTGAAACACAGGATATGTGCGTAGGTGACTAGGGATTCGAATCACATACGAGGGACCATCCTCTTCACCACCCACAATATCCAAGACTTCCCAAGGACCAAAGTATTAAGCCATTAGTTTCCTAGAGATGCCGAATTCCTGTCCTAACTCACTAGACTTAACCCAGACACGTTCCCCTACCTGAAATGTGGACTGTCGTCGATGTTTGTTCTCAGAAGCAATCATTGCTTCTTGAGATTTCTTGATGTGTGCGACAGCTTGCTGCCACAACTTCTCATACTGGACACTAAATTCAATGGTTATAGGAGTTGCAGCAGATTGGTTTTCAGGCAGGAGGAGGTCTAGAGCAGATCTAGGCTTCCACCCAGATGCAGCTGATTCGGACTGACGCTGGTGGTGCTGTGCACAACATTGTTGTACAGGCTGGCGAGAGGTAACTTTTAATCCCAGTCATATTGGTTGGGCTTAATGTAGTGACTCAGCAGATGCTGCACCACTCGGTTCAGTGTTCAGCTTGCCCGTTGGCTTCGGGATGATTCCCATAAGTCATTTGAAGTTGGCTGCCCATCTGTTATGCAGCCTTATCCCACATCTCACTGGTGAAACAGATATCTCTATCACTGACGATAGTCTTTGGCAGTCCAAAATCACGCACCCAGTTATCCGTAAATAACTTGATGACGTGCTCAGTCCTTCCGTTCTCTGGCATGGCAATCAGTTTAGCGTATTTAGTCAACCTATCAACTATGATGAAGATATGCCACTTGCCATTGGAGACACTCTGTCCCGGACCAGCAGGAATGGGTAAAGGCTTAAGCAACCCAAGCGGAGCTTGAGTTCGCGGCTTATCCCGCTGGCAGACTTGACAAGTTTGAACATACTATTTGGCTTCGTCTAGCATACCAGGCCACCAAAATCCTTGTACCAGATTTGCACTACCAAATTGTCCCATTGCATCATGACATTCTCCTAAAAATAAACTACGCAAAATCTCACTAACTGGAACAACTAATCTCTTAAACCCTGTCTTGTCTTGGGCCTCAAGTTTGCGTATGATGTCCATCGTGACAAGATATTCCTTGTCGGCTTCCACCATCGATCGAGTTACATCATCAGATAAGCCAAACTCGGTTATTAGTGCACCCAGGTAGTCTGCCCTACGTGACAGTGCATCAACAACCTTGTTGTACTCTCCCTTCACATAGTCTAGCTTGAAGTCATACTGATCTATGACCTCAATCCAGCGTTTGAGTGCATCAGAGAGAACATATTGTGTTTTGATCCACTTGAGTGGTTGATGGTCAGTCCTCAAATAGAAGAACCTCCCCAACAGATAGTATCTCCAGTGGACAAGTGCTTTGTAGCGGGCGTAGGGTTCCCTTTCATAGGTGGACTTAGCCAATTTCTTTGATGGCATCTTTTTACTCATGTACTCGGCTGGCCTCAACTTCTTCCCTTCCTGCTGAGCCACCACGGCGCCAATGCCATATTGGCTTGCGTCAGTAGTCACAACAAATGGCCTCTCAGGATCGGGAACCATGAGAACCTTATGATGCGTGAGAGCATGCTTCAATCGCTTGAAAACAGCTTCACACTCGTCAGTCCATTCTCATGGTGTGTCAAGGCGAGTTAGACCAGTCAAAGGGCTGGCCACCGTACTATAGTTCTTTACAAAGTTGCGGTAGTAGTCAGTCATCTCTAAGAATGATCTGACCTAGGTCATATACTGAGGTCGTGGCCAGTCACGAATGGTAGCCACCTTGGCATCTTCAAGCCTTATCCCCTCCGCGGATATCTCATGACCCATGTACAAGATTTTAGTGCGACCGAACTCGCATTTCTCTAAGTTAATCTTATACATGTGCTGTCGCAGGAGTGAAAGTACAGTTTCTAAATGTTGAGCATGCTCCTCGACTGTTCTACTAAAAGTAAGTATATCGTCGAGGTACACGACGGTAAACTTATCTAAGCACTCATGGAATATCCAATTCATGGCGTGCTCGAATGCACCCGGCGCATTGCAAAGGCCAAAGGGCATCACCACAAACTTGTACAGACCGTACCTGGTCTGAAATGCGGTTTTGTGCTGGTCCTCCGGTCTAATGGCAATTTGATGGTAGTCAGACTTTAAGTCTATCTTAGTAAAATACTTACATCCTTGTACCCTATCCAGAAGGTCATCGATGCGCGGTAGAGGCTCTGCGTTCTTCACAGTGATGGCATTGAGGCCTCTATAATCAATGCACATCCTGAGTGTCCCCCCCTTCTTCGGGACAAATAGGACTGGTGAGCCGAAGGGGGAGGTACTAGGTCGTATCCAACCCTTTTCTGTGAGCTCTTTCAGTTGTTGCCTTAGTTCACCTTATTCGGCCGGTGCCATCTTATAGATCCTTCCTTTGGGTATCTTGCTCCCAGGAACTATTTCTATGGCATGGACAACCTCCCTTTCTATAACTCCTGAAGGATCCTCAAACAGATCACGGTATCTTGCGACGACGCTTTCTATCTTTGGGGGTGTTTTAACGGCCTCCCCTTTCTCAGAGACAAAGACTAAGTACATACCTTCCTCTTGGTTTTGTTTAGGGTAATTATAAAAGGTTGATGCACACATACACCCATAAGTGTCTATCAAACTGCTAGCCTTATCCTTTGCAAGTCTGACTGTCCTCCCTTCCGGTAGTACATGCTTGAGCACCTTTCGGTCCTAGTAAACCTGGGGCTTTGCAACCTGTGATTCAGTTCCCCACCTCCATAATAGAAGGTGCAGACTACGTCCTTGACGTAGTCATTTACTACCATGCGTTCTTTATTGGCTAGGGTAGATGCAACATATCTACCCAAGCGCTGCACCCGGTCCCCTAGGCGCAGCCCCCCAACGCAGTCACGACTTGTGAAGTTCCGTGTGGAGCCGATGTCCACAAAGGCACCACACTTGCGGCCACCTACACCAACTTTCCACAACAAAGTGCTCCCCTCTAGGACCTCTTGACAGTGCCACCCAAGACTCAGGAGGGCCCCTTGCCGACCATTCGGTTTCGAAGTCTTCTAAGGCTTCAGACACATCCAACGAACAGAGAGTTGTTTGGTCTAGATGTGTCTGTGGAATGACCATAGAGTTAATAGCTTCGGCCAGCCCTTGAAGTGGTGAAGGCATACCAACCACTTCGTCTTGAGTAGAAGCAGCTATAACTTCTACTGGCCAGATGTGTTTCCCGAGTTCGTGCTCGTAGATGCACCACTCTAGGCGAAAGATCACTGAAAACCACCTTTGGGTGCGATCTTTTGAGAGACCTTCACATTCTTGCACTTAAATTGCTGGTGACCATACTCGCCGCAATTAATGCACGCCCCTCGCGAATTCTGTCCCTCCACACATCTTGATCCGGACCAGCCTTCACCCAAGCCGGAGTCTTGGTTGAGTTCTAAGTCTGTCGCTGACTCTTTTGTTGACCGCCCTTCCCGCGTCCAACCGCCTTTCCTTTTGTGATGGCAGCGAGGTTGCTACCCTTTGCACTATCCTCGCTGCCCATCTCTGTGTCCTCCACAAGTTCAGAAAGGTCGTCGGTCTCAGTTTGCTTCCCTTTGGAGTCAACCATCATCAAACGACTTCCTTTCTTCCACTCTTGTGGAGGCTTCTTCTTCCTTCCGTCCACAGCTAACTGTTGAGCCCCTCCCAACTTAGCCTCCAAATCCAAGGCCTTGTTGTTGAAGGTCTCAAGGGTGTGATACTCAATGCTTGCCTTACTAACCAACAAATTCTTGATGTTTGTCGGAAGACATCTCAAGAACATGGTTAGGACTTGGGGATCATAGCGAACTCCCGACACTACTACCAGTTTCTCTACGTCACTAGCGAGTTCCCGCCCGGTCTTGTACTTTCTAGTATCAAGACGGGTCAACGTGTCAGTGGCTTGCTGAGCCTGCTGAGGGTTGTGCCATCGTGACTCAACTAAGTCCATAAAGCTTTCTAAAGTTTGGGTCTGCACCCAGCCGTTCATTCGCTTCGCAAAGCCCTTTGTCGCTATGTACCCATTCAACCATCTTGCTGCCGACCCTTCTAAGTAAGAAGTGACAACGATCCCCTCCTCCTCGCGCAGTGTTTACTTGCCCCTCACCCACAATGGAACTGTCCTCAACCAAGTGTCGACGGCCTCATTCTTCTTGTCTCATGTGAAGACAGTTGGGGGTTTCATTGGGGTCTTAGGATACCAAGCTTCTTGTGGTTCAGTCAGCGACTGAACCGCCTGCTGCCTTGAAGCTGCAGCAGCTGGACTCGAAGATGAAGAGGCTACCGCCTGTGTTCCTGCGGCTAACGTACGACCTAGTGGGACACCAAATTGAGGGACAAAGGGGCCTGATATCGCTAGCAAAGGAACCGACGATGTGTAGACTAGCTGCGTCCTGATACTTGGCCCGCTTGGTATGGAGGGTAGTGGTCCTCCCCTTTCCTGCACTGCCTTCAATATCTGGTCAAGGGTTCACTGACTTTCATCCAGTCAAATGTCAAGATACTCATTCATGTTTAACAGGTTCGACCGAAAGACCTTTCCTAGATCATCCAAGGTTGAATCGTCTACCCTCTCCAATCCAGCCTTGTCTGCCTCTCTGCTCTCCAATCTAGCTTTGCGGTTTTTTATCTGATCTTGTCTTATAGTAGCTTCCCTAAGTTGCTTCTCTAACTGAATGCAGAGTAACTCTACCTGCTGGAGTTCTAACTCCTCTCTAGTGGGTGGAGGTGGTGGCTAGTTGTACCGCGAACCAACCATCTGACTAGTGGAGGGTCCTGCAGTTGTCCCACTCATTGAGACAAAGGACATGGTGAAAGTTCCTGGCCTTTGCTGACCTTGGGAGGTCGCTGCTGAAGTAGCCATAGCTTGAGCACTTGCTGCCGGCTCCGCTAAAGCACGCTCTGCAACTGTTGCTGCCTCCCTAGCGCTTTGCAAATGTCAGGCCCTTGCTTCGGCCTTGAACCTTCTTTCATCCCCTGGTAGCAAAACCTGAAACACTACCGGAAATCTACTTGTCTCCCGCCGTGTTTGCCTCCTATCGTCAGCTTCTCCTTCCTCACTTCTTGTTCCGCTCATTAGCTAGGCAGAACACTGTCTGCACTAGTACCCTCACTGGGGCCTGCCACAGCGTGTGTCTGACCGGGTTGAAAAATAATTAAAAATAAATTCATATCCGGTAAGTAACCTAGACTACCATTTACTTAGTGTCAGCAACATTTACACAGACTGATCACATGTTTATTACTACCCTGACTAGTTCACTCACAGCAGTGTCGAAAAGAACTAGCTATGGTAGAACACTACAGTTCTAGTCTAACCTGTCTGTTAGGTGTTAGCAGTCTGTCCACCAACTAATCAAAATAAAAAATAAATCATGTGAGCAGATGTATGCACAATGGGTATGTTTGTGATTGCATCAATTGGAATCTCCCTCCCCTGTATCCAACGTGTCTGTCTGCATTATCAAGCAGCGATGTCTAAGGTGTGCATTAACGGCCCACCCCTGTGCCCAAGGCATATGCTTATGACCAGAACTGCCCGTTCTTTATCCTCACGTGCAATGAGCCTTACGTTTGACTGATCTGGCTGATCAAGAGGCACTTTAAGGACAACCCCCACGGTCCTCAGGAATTATTTAACGTCGCAATCAGGACAACGATCACAACCAGTGGACAGTTCAGACCCCCGCCATAAATATTTATAGACGGTTTGCATAAGACTAGTCAGTCCGCACACCCCTTCTATCAGCGCAGCAAAAAGCCTTCAAAGGACAAAGCAACATGGACTATGTGTACTAATCCCACGGGTTGGCATGGTGACCGTGACCCGTGCAATCAGGGTCCTTCAGAGGCACCGCCCTCTCCTACCAGATGCGCCACCAGGAAGAATGTCGTCTCTCAAGGTAGAGCGCTCACGACTCCTCACAAATAGAGGACACTCAAGGTTGGACTCACTTTCTCGTGGTAAGAAGAGATTGAGAGGGTAGATAAGGTAAGGGAACAACGTACCTGGAGATAGCTGTCCCCAACCACAGATTTCTCGCCAATTGAGCAAATGTGCATTTCGATGACGTTCTATTCAAAGCTTATTTAGAGTTTATGATATATATCATAGTCATAATAGTCTATTGTACCACCCACAATGCAATGCAGTGCCACCTCAGCCAAAATGCCACATCAACATGCTCACATCATCATATATACATTTGTTGTCACCACAGCCTTCCTACGACTCACCCCTCTGCCCGGGTGTCATAACATTACGCTAGGCCTAGTGTATCCTCATTTTTGGCACAGAAGCCTCGTCAGCACACCGAGTAACAATGTCGCCAGCGGCAGATAGGCCATCTCAAACCAGCTCTGATACCAAATTGCATGGAATATGAGCGAGAGTGACATACAGAAAACCAAGTTGCAAAATCACGCAGAAGTGCAGATAGTCATGTACAAGTAGAGAGCTCAAATGCACCAAGATTCCATCCAAATAAGAGCAATACAATGACCTCGTGAGCCAATATTCAAGCCCTCAGGCCACACCAACGCAGTATTCAATGTCGCTCCTCTCTGTCTGGCGCCCAGCGCCCAGCCTACTTTACTTATGCTACCTAGCCTACCTACGTTCATGCAACAGGCTCAGTTTGACTTTGAAGACCGATGTACATGTCGTCAACTCCAATGCCAAACTCCCACATACACCAGGTACGTACTCTCGTCACCCTCATCACCCCCTGTCCTCCAACTTCTGCGGCTCTTTCCGAAGACCCCCTGTCGCCCTTCTCTGCCTACGGGCCCTGCAGCCCGGCTATGGCTGCTAGCGCTCCACTACCCTGCACCGCCCCTCACCTCTCAACGCCCGTGCGCGCCCCAGCCAGCCAGCACGCATGTAGATACTTGCGCAGCATCGCAGCAGCGTGTACGCATTGCCTGCCTCGGCCAGAATGCCTCTCTCTGGCTGCCTTGCTTCCTATATGGAAGTGGCAGCTGCTGCTGGACTCCCTGGGCCTCGCCAAGGAAGTTTCCAGTAGCTTCTGGTCGGGCCCCAGTGTCTGCGCCCAGGCCCATCTTGATAGTTGAGGGCCTGGGCCCTTTTCAGTTGGGCACACCCATAATTTTCCAGGCTCCGAATGTTTGCTGCATTTGCACTGGCCCACAGGATAGATACGACAACAACGCTGCTTTCTCGTTGGCCTGTGACCACTTCGTGATGTGTCGGCCTCACAATGTGTGTGCCCAGTGCAAACCCACCCGGGCCCTGGGCTGAACTGCTCGCCGAAGTTACTTCTTCTGGAGGAGCCCAGGGTAAGGCTCAGGTTGCACTTCAACCAATTGTCGTGCAGCAACTGTCTGAGGCCCGCATTGGAAAAAGCTGAGATAAGGGCCTCTTGTGAATATTCAGGCCTGCCTTCACTTAGGGGGGGCATGAGGCTTGTTGTAGGCCACAGTCCAGAACATGTGCATGTTGTCTAGGGGCCCCATGAGGACACATTCCTCACACAATTGTAATAACCCGCTCAAATATGCCTATGTCATCGGCCAAGGGGGCCACCCGCAGGCCACAATTCGGCCTCAAGGCCCTGCGTCCGACTGTGGAAAACAAGGCCCCTGAAAAGAGGTGTCAGAGGCCCTGCGCCCGACAGATGACCGAAGTCAACTGTAACTCGAAATATTGAGGCTCACGAGTCAAAGTCTTCACAGACCCAGTCCATCCCACCGATCAGACACACACTTGGTTGTACGCAGGCATCCAGGCAGCATTTGGTCCAAGTGGAAGTCTGTAACTGTACGCGATCCAGGTTGTCGGTTGTGAGTCAATCTGAGCCTTTGTACGTGAGAGACCATAGGCTGGTCAACGGCGTCAACATTATTTATTGACCCAGCCCCTGGGGGTCAACATTCAGTCTTGCACTTGCTGCTTGACGCTGGCACGAGGCTGGCTGGACGCTGGCTTGATGCTAGCAAGACGCTGGCACTACGCTGGCATTGTGCGACGACGACGCGCCTTTCTGCTTCTGGCGCCAGCTGTCTTCTTGGCTGCTGACGTGGCACTTGCCACGTTGTCTTCGACATTGATGACGTGGCACATGCCACACTGTCTTCGACTCAGATTGGGGGATTCGACAAGGAGGGAGATCATGATCTGTGGGATTGATCGAGTGAGAGAGAGAGGGAAACTTACCTGTTGATGTTGTCGACATTGCGCGCTGTTGTGACGTCTTCATGGAAGATTTGTGCCTACGTGGCACTATGCTATGACCAGATAATGTCAGACTCGTTCCTGCGATACTGTTTGCTGACGTGGACGTAGGGAGATGCCCGAAGGAGTGGGGATTGAGGGAGATCTATCTACACAAGGACATTGATGGATCACATTTATTCTCCCTCCACCCTCTATTCTCCCTCCTATCACCTTCGTCCTATGGTAATGAGACATTGTACTACAGATCACATTTCATGATTATTGGAGACATTTATCCGCACTGAGACATCTTGTATTTCGACACTTGACGAGTTTCTCTCCTGACTGGGTTCATTACACAACACTTGATAATTGGAGTTTTATCTTTTTTTTCTTTCTTTTTTTGGGGTCAGATGTTAAACTTACAAAAACAGAATCTACACATGATTATTGGGAGCAGATAAGCACAGAGAAATACAAAAATCATAGCAAAAATGCTTATCATGCGGACGAAGAGGAGGAGAGCCGATAGTTTGTTCCAATTGCAATCTTGGACGACCTCTGTGCACGGTGATCTTGGTCTCAATAACAATCTCGGGCAAATTCATATCTGTCAGATGAGTAGTTTCATAGAAATTGCGAATGCCACTCGGTAAGAGGGCACAAATCCTGTTGCAATGGACCCCGTTCAGATCAGCAAAGCCAAGGGCAAGGGTCGTCACTTTTGGTCAAAGGCCAGAAATAGGGGTCAAAAGTCATGTCCCTAGTCTGGAAAATGTCTGAGAAACTGCCTAGGGTCTAGGGGTACCAGGGTATGAGTCAAAAGCTGTGTCCAGTACCGAGAGACAATTTACTCTTGGAAAATCAAGAGCCAACCCGAGCACGGGATTCCAGGCCCAAAGTCAACCCGCTGGTCAGCCACGACCTTCAATCAGATGCACATCAGTGGTTGTCTGCAGGTATCCAGAAGATTCCAGTCCAAGTGGGAGACAAGGGAAAGTTGTGACTGCGCTGCATCCAAGCCCTTGGCTTCTGGATTATTTGGGCCGTTGACCCAAGGAGACTGCTGGTCAACGTGAGTCAACACTATATAGAGTTGACCCAACCATTGTGGAGATCATTCTGCCTTGCGCTGGCTTGATGCTAGTACAATATCGTGAGGCTGCTGGAGGTTATGCTGGTACCACTGATGCTGGGAGGGCACCAACTTCAGGGGAGATTATGTTGGAACAGCAACTGCCACCACAAGCCATAGGCATTGTTGTTGAGGTTGGGTGTTACATGCTAAGCCTGCACATGGGCCCGATTTTGGGGGCCCGACGGTTGCTAGGGGCCTCCAGGCCACACGCCCTTCGGGCGCGCACCTTGGAGGCCCACGGCTGGCCCTTAGGTCGTAGGATTCGATTCGCGACAGCATTCATTTATTTATTTGCTGTCCTGTTTTTGTCTGTTCAGGCGTCGTTTTGGACCTGCAGTCCCCAAGGCCGCGCCTTGGGCCAGGTTCACCAGTAGGCAGGCCGCTCAAGGCCAGGTGCATAGTCTGGACGTCCGGTCGGGACCCAGACCCAGTAGGCCCACGTTTTGGGCGTAGGACAAAGGGCAGAGGCAGACCGGCCGGCCCAGCGCTACATATAGCTGGGCCAAGGGCAGGGCAGCAGACAGTTCGAGTTAACTCACTTCTTGGGCGACATGCTGCTGGAGCAGCGCGACATAGCGCTGCGCTGTAGAGGTAAAGGTGTAGGTAGGAGGTGAGGCAGAGGCCATACCTGCACTGGCGGGACTCACCTGGCGCCATAGCCGCGCTCCACGCCAGCGACCAGCACAGGGACCACGACAGCAGTTAGTACAGGGCGGTAGTTACCTGCAGGTGAGATAGCGAGGAGGACGACATCTTCTTCTTCTTCTTCTTCGTCTCGCCCTCCATCTCTTCTCCCTTCTTCCTCCTCCTCCTCCTCCTTCTTCTTCTTCTTTCAGAGTGAGAGAGAGAGAGGTTACGTCGGGCATGAAGCCCAGGATCTGATTCCACATTTTGTGGCAGACATTGACTGGTTCATTCGGCAAGGAGACTATTTTTGGACTTCACTATCACGATCTTGGTCTTCTCCCTCACCTCCATCTTCGTCTCGCCTCTCCCCCATCTCTTCATCTGTGATATCTCCCCCATGTGCATGTGCAAGGAGGGACCTTTCTTCCATGTATGTGGTCCCTCCTCCCTCTCTCACATGTGTGGTGTATGATGGGATGTCGTGTCAGTCTCTGATAGGTCAGGTCATATATGTCTGGATGTACATTGCTTGTGATGCTTTGCTAACGCTGCATTGTCCATTGGCGTCCTTTCCATCACTTTGTGGATCCTTGGCTCCATATACATTGCTCAACTGAGCATGTATCAGTTGCTATCGGAGCCCTCCTCGTGAATGAGGACTTCACCCTGACCTGACGCGCGAAAGGGGAGGATCGCGATCAATCAATTGATTGATTGGTTGATTGATTG
>BFEA01000119.1:1136360-1148613 GCA_003427395.1 Chara braunii
TCAGTGAGGGGATTCTGCAGACTGTTGAGGGTTCAGCCTCCTGATGAGTCGGTGAAACTCCGACGAAACAGTTTGTCACAGCCCCTCGTTTGTTGTCCTCTTCTCTCTCTCTGCCTACGGTTTACCGGGCAATTCTGTTTGTGACGATATATATATATATATATATATATATATAGAGAGAGAGAGAGAGAGAGAGAGAGAGAGACGGGGGTACGAAATAGGAGATGATCACTTCTCACAAATCCCAATATTACTTCCTTCAAACAAATATATATATATATATGTGATCACAGGCAGGTCAAATCCAGAGTCACAATCATACATGCAATCACATCAAAGATTCAACCAGAAGTCCACACACTACACGGGGTCATCTTCAACCACTCTCTGCGCTCATACCCCTCGCTTTAGCCACACAAGCCTCAACCTCTGCTCAACTTTCCATAATAAAATACTCAGTATCTTCGTTAAACGGCCATTTAATGAAGTCCGGGTGAAAACCCAAAGAAACAATTCAAACCACAAGGGTTAAAACCTTTAGGTTCAGTGGCGAGAATGAGTTAGAGTTGGGTCGTAAACCGACGAATAGGCAACCGACTTGTTATCAGTGATAACAGAAGATGATCCGCGTGGGATCAAGCTGAAACTAGTCCAATCCTGAATCGAAATGTTCAAAGAGAACATGTAACATAGGACAGGTTAATTCTCAAGACTAAATTATAAGTGAATGGAGAATTAACCTCCATATCACATTTCACTAAAAAACCTCACGATAACTAAATCTGAATTTATCTATAAGCAAGTCCCCAAATAAAGGAAGACACTGGTAGCATGTCCCCTATATAGGGTAGATTGCCAGAATCTTTCCTACCAAAACATAATCTAACTCCTCAAAACTAAGAAGATTTCGGCAGCGTACCTTTTCAAAATTTATACTCGTCCGAATATGAAAACTTGCTCCTCTACTTTAAAGGGTTAAATTTTGTCTAACTCCTTGAATTTCTGTAGAAATTTCGACAACTCCCTCTAGAGAAATGTCATTCCAAAATTTATACAAAGCTACATACAAAATTTGAAAATGATTCCGACTTCCCAAAGTCAAATTTTGTCTAACTCCCTAAATTAGCAAAAATTCGAGCAGCACCTCCCCTGGAAAAAGAGCCATTCCAATTTTCTACTAAGCCAGATATAAATCTCGAACAAAAATTGAACTTTGGAAAGTTAAAATTTAACTAACTCTTTGGTTTTGTAAAAATTTTGGCAGCGCTTCCCGTAGAGGAAGTAACTTTCCAAGATTTATACGAAGCCAAGTAAAATAAATGTCCCATAAAATGCGAGAACTTGAACTAAGTAAAATAAACTTAACCACAAAATGCAAGTTGAACTAAGTAAAATAAACTTAACTCAGAAAATGCAGGAATTGAACCAACTCCTACAACTCCAGCAAGTGGCGAGCATCTAAAGCAATTACTTATCAAGACAAAAACTCTGACTAAGTAGAGCTCCCACTGAGCGACATGCAAGTACATACCACGATGGGTAAGTACTCTCACCAAACCCCAAATCATTTCACATAAGATAACTCATCAAACTCTCAGATGATTTATCCCTTATACCCAACTTACATATGGCATGGCGCTAGACCATTCAACTTAGAAACAATGCCTAACATGCCTTAGATTATATACGAACAAGTTGCACAACTACTTTTGTCTCTTTTGACTAGACCATTCATCTTAGAAACAATGCTTAGTCGCCTTGAGCTATTTAATATCAAAAATTTAATAACTCTCTAACTTGTATTCAAAGAAAGAAAATATAGGAAGGGGACCGAGCCATTCAACTTAAAAACAATGCTCAACTTGCCTAAGTTACTTCCAATTATACTCTGTACTTTCCCTTCTTTTCTTAGTGATATGGCTTAACGTTGAATCATTCAGCTTAGAAACAATGCCCAGTTGCCTGTTCACATACAAGTATAGATAACATACTTCTAGTTATACTTAGTTTACTTTTGTGAGTGGTTTCAGGTTGAACCATTTATCTTAAAAACAATTCTTAGCCTTCCACCAAAATCCTCCCTCAAAATAAAACAAGAGACTGAACCATTCAACTTAGAAACAATATTCAGTTCATCCTAAGTCACTCAAAGCATGAAGTTGGGCCTTTCAACACAACCTGAGTCAGAAACCCCAAAAGAAACACGCATACTACACCATTTAGCTTACAAACAATGTTTGGTCTCGAAAGATCAGCCAAACAATTCCTCAGAAGTAAACACAGCAACCAGGCTATTCAGCTTACAAACAATGCCTAGTCCTTGAGAAAACAATCAATAAACATAGCACTGGGTCATTCAGCTTAGAAACAATGTCCAACCTTTAAGACCCATTCAAACCCATGCAAACTGCCTTCCTCCTACCTTCCCCCTAGTTCATCCCTTAGTCTGCTTTCAATCAAAGTAAAAAAAACTTGAGATTACACATGCATTCCTTCCATTTAGTCTGATCAAGTCTTGAAAATAAAACGAAGTCATAGGGGAACACATGCATATCTTTCAGTCGGACTAGAAAGATGTAGTTATAAGCGTATAGAGGGTTCACACAGGCAAGAGAAGATATGCGTGACAATTCCCTGCCTCCAGAACCTCGCCTAGGTCCCGACAAAGCTCCCACAATCGGTGGGGCAACCTCTCACAGAGGCCTTGGCACGGATTACGGGTTGCAATCCCGCCTCCTGTCTTCCTCTCCAAACCAATAGACCAGACTTAGAATAAGAAGGGCAGAAGGAGAAAGATTTAGTGACTCAGAATCAAGAATGGTGCACTCAGACTCACGTGAGAGGGCCTTAGTTCCTTGACGCGCCTGAGGGCCCCGCAATGATGACCAGAATGTGCAGCAACCTGGTCAACTGACGTCAACTGCCAACGACGACTCCCCCACTCGCAGCAAAGACCCAGCTGCAATGCCCGACTACCCCTCTTCAAGTCACAATGTCTCTGTCTCAATCTAAACCGCCGCTTCCCAGCCAGAAAGGCCTACGTTTGAGCACCACCCACCCTCATGCTCTCATTCGGGCGTGCACATAGAAATCCCGTAGCGGTCAATTGTTCGTAATAGAAAACTCGGTCACTCCTGGTCACACCAACGACTTCAAGCTCCAAAACCAACAATGTGGTTACTTCAATTGTCGCCCTCAGCACCAGCTGCAGCAGATCAGTGGCAACACTCCGACACGCTACTCATTCAGCGGACATCGCAGTAGCATTGGCCTTGTAGCAACAGTGAGGTCAGGGAGCCTTCAGCCTGTCATCCCTGGCTCTTCCGTTGGCTAGTCGTTTGCTTCAAAGGCTGGGCACGAGGCAAAATCTCTGCCTGGTTATTTAGCAGATTGAGGTCCCTTTCGTTAAGCGGGGTATGCAGACAAATCAATTCACCAGCCAGAGAACCGAGACGCTGGCTCCAAATGCCGACGAGCGCACGCTCTCGTCACCACCAACATTCGTACTCGGAACTCTACTTCCCGTCTGGTGCTCAGCGCCCAGACTATGATCCGCGCAAATACTACTAGCCTACAAACCGATAAGGCAACTGTAGAGGCTTGCAGCTATTCTAAAGTACATGAAGGCGTCGACCCCCTGCAGACAAACGCCCGAACCAGGTACGTATTCTCCACCCCCTCTCTCTTCCTTCGTTCTCTCGTGCTCCCTCCCTTGATGTACCTGGCCCATAATAGCGGCCTGGTTCGTTCCCTTTCGTAGTCTGAAGAAGTGGGCGCAAATCAATCGGGCATAGTCATACGAAGAACGGTCGCCTCACGACCAAGATGAAGAGGATGATCACGAACGGGAGGAGCAGCCTTGGCCCCTCTTCTCTCCTCACTCTCCCTAAATAGGATGATCAATGTCGAAATGAATCTTCCGCTAAAAAGCGAAAAAGTACATCGTCTTTTTAATAACACTTCTTCCTACGCGCAGCCCGTAATGTTGATGCGGGTAAAACTACCAACTCTACTCTGAATCTAACTCTGCCAGCTGATTCAAAGCGCCTTAAAACCACCGATTAACACCTCTATATGTCCATATCGGCCAAGGAAACGACCGAAATACGTTTTTCTCCGCCCCCTCTCACTCCATTTAATTGTACCCGCACTCAGCATGCGATACTCGCACCTCCCAAACAAGCCCATTGGGCGCGATTCCGGGTCGGTCATTCGCCCCGTGATCTATTGAAACCCCAAAACCGCCCTTTCAATCACTGAAAACGGTTCAGAAACAGTCGAATAACTAAACTTTCATTCACACTTTCCTCTTCATCGCCATCTCCGACCTCTCCTCGCAGTCCGTCTTTGTACTAACTCCTGCTACAGAAACCCATTCACCACTTTGTTTCCACCATCAGATTCGCCCGATTTCAAAACCCCCAAATCCTATCTTTCCCTGCCCGACTCTATCGAGGATCGGGCGGGTTTAGCGTCTTCCTAGTTCCTCCATCTACATCCTTACACAGGCCATTCTTCTATTAACTCCTAATTTACTAACCTACCACTAAGACTAACACCAGATTTGTGCTCACTTGTCTCCAAAACCCCGGAATCACCTCCTCTCTCGCTCGATTCCAGTGAAAATCAAACGAGCTACGCTCCTTCACCTCCGCCCAGCTCGTCACCCCACCATCTTCGTTGTCGGATGCATCCGGCGTGACACAACGTCCAGGTTCATCCTCCTCTCACTCATTTTCCTTCGCCGTTTTCACACCCTGCCCCTCTTCCCTTTATGGCGTGACTGCATATGGCACAGCTCGGCATGCCCGTCCACTCTACCCTTTCTAAGGGAAACTTCGGACATAAATACACTAGACGGTTTGATTAGTCCTCCGCCCCTATACCCGTCCGACAAACGATGCACGTAGTGGCAACGCTGTGAGCCCACCATAGTGCCTCCGGCCTCAGTCTATGCCAACTGCACGCCAACCCAGACAACAGGACGGTGGTGATGGAAATCAAAATCAGCTTGGGAGTGCGTAGCAACTCACCTGCCGAACCAATCAGCCCCGAGGCGGATAGCACTTGAAGCGTGAGCCTAGAGGAGGCTGGTCCCCGACGCAGATCTTGGTGGTAGTAATAATATTCAAATGAGAACTCTAAAGGCCGGGGTGGAGAGGGGTTCCGCGCGAACTGCCCCTGTAGCTAGTATTGTTGTGGGCCTCCCGACACTGTCCTGGGCCGCCTGTGCCCAGGCACAGTCCCGTCTGTCGGGTCCCAACTGGCACGCTCACACTCAAACCTCTCACGGTAGATGGGGGGGGGCAGACTGTACTCCCACAACGACCCCTGCCACCCTTGGGCTGCAGCCCCACAGGCTCGACCAGAATGTTCTCCAATTCCCTTTCACTTTAGGTTGTCAACACTCTCCACATGAGAAGCAAGGGAAGCCACGACCACGAACCCCACCACTCTCACGCGCGTTGATCTATTCAGTCCGTGTTTCAGCGTCGATAGGATAGAGGAATTTCGCCAACATTTCGAACACGCATGAACCAAAATGGGCCCGCCAAAAGAGTCAGAACTAGCGGCCGCGAGGTGGACACGGGAAGGTTGACGGCAGCGGACCTAGTTGATAAGCCGAGGTGTGGCTTTGGAACATTTTGGCAGACCCGTGCGCCGCGTGGTACCTGCCTACATAGGTTTCCGCTAGTGCTAGCATCAGCCTTGGGCCTAGAACGATTGGTTATGGTAATGGGCTTTCATTAGAGAGATTTAGGGATCCAGGCCAGCGGGTGACGGCGCAGGATGTTGGAGCAGCGTGAAGGGACCGAGGGGTTGAGGGCCCAACGAGGCTATCCCCTCTGGTTTTAACGAGTTTTCGATATCAATTTTTCCTAGATATTTATTTTACCATTTTTTTAATTATCATTACTATTATTTATTTTTTTCGGCGTTCAGTCAAGGACGTTGAGCACATGCCGACACTCCTACCCTTACATTCAATTCGCTCATTATACAGAACCGGTGCTGCAGATGACGTCGTCCTCCGTACGTACACACATGTCACGGTCAAGCACACCAATCAAAAGAAAATATCATTATCTCCTAATTTAATAAAAAATAAAAATAAAAATTAGTTGGCAACCGGCCGACTCTACAGTTATCAATAAGAAAAGAGATCACGCGCACCTTAAGCCTGCGCGCCCACACTCTCTCTACTTTCAATCAACCATTAAGTCCGCGTAATCGAGACAGCCGTGGCTCGCGTGGTGTACTCCAAACTCATTTTCTGTCACTTGCAAAGGCAGTCGTGCAAGAGGGGCGCTGCTGAGGGCAGCGCCATAGCCAACCCAACCATAGTCGGGCTTGGCTTGGATACAGTCAGTGGAAGTGGTGGTGGTCTTCGTGTATGGGAGGAAGACATGGGTAGACAAGTCGAGGGAGAAGTGACAGAGAGAGATGAGGAGGAGGATGTGAGGGCATATACCTGGTCTTGGCGATAGTCTACAAGGGTTGACATCTTCATGTACGGTTATCCCGCTGATGTCAACAAGTTGCATTGTCAATTCGGACGCTGGTAATAGCTGCGTGATAGTAGTCTGGGCGCTGAGCCCCAAGTAGGAGGAGAGGCTCCGGATACTTATGTTGGTGATGGCGAGAGTATGCTCTCAGTGACATTTAGATTCGATGCTTTGGTTCTCCATCGGTGATATATCGGTGCAATTCTGCTTTCTGTACAACATTGGACTTTCTGGCTTTCAATGTGATGTTGCATTACGAAATTCTGTCATTTCGCTATTACTCATTCTCCTGGCAATTTGGTATCGGAGTTGGTTCAAGTCCCTCCGCTGGCTCCTTCCCAATAGCTGTTTGGTGCTTCGCTGGATATGGTGGGGCAGTGATAACACTTGTGCGTGGGGTGATAGGTGGCCCAGTGTCGTGTGGGCGCGGCAGGAAGGCCATGTGGTGACATAGGGGTTGCACGTTGGATGATGAGAGCTTGCTGACGTGGAAATTTAAGCCGAGGTGGAACTGCATTGCATTATGGGTTGTGCCGAGGCATCGACCGATCATCATAAATGCATGTCAGGTTACAAGTGAGAAATATGTGGTTGGGAGCAGCATTATGAGGTATGTTGCTCCTTACCCTCTTCATCACTTCTTACCGTGAGGAAGTGAGTTATGTCTCGAGAGTCCTCTCATTGTGAGGTGTCGCTAGCGCTCAACCTTGAGAGTCGACATTCTTTCTAGGGAGCATGCTGGTGGGAGACGGGCGTTGCCTCTGAAGGGCCCTGGACGAAGCACTCGGGTCACGGTCAGCATGTCAACCCGTTGGGACTAGTACACGAATGCTTTGCCGCTTGTACGTGGTACTGCTTGCTGCGTTGTAGAGGGAACGTGGACTGACCAGTCCTAAGAGAGACGCCTCTATCCCAGTGGCGGTAAGAAAACCACCGGGATTGAGGCTTTGACGACGGACCGCTCCATCTATTGGTGGGGAGCATCACCTTCTGGAAACCGGGTCCAGCATCCTTCTAAAGAAAACCATGAGACGAGTTCCGAAAAAACACAGGTGCTGGAAACCGGGTACATCGTCCCATCACTGTCTGTAATCTGAGACCTGTTGGTTGGTCTTCCTAGGCTGAGAACTAGGCCTAAGGATAACTCTCCAATATAAGAGAAATAGTGATAATTGCATTGGACAAACCAAGGGCGAGAGACGCCTACCACATCGTCCATAAATATTTATGACAGGATCTGAGTTGAATACTGGCTGTGATCGTCGTCCTGTCTGCAAAGTTAAATAATTCCTGAGGACCTTGGGGCTTAAATTGTCTCTTGCTCAGCCAGATCAACTGGATGGAAGGCTCCTTGCACGCGAGGATAAACAATTGGTAGGACTGGTCATAAACGATTTGCTGGGCACAGGGGTGGGCCGATTGCACACCTTCAGACACGCCGCTGAACCAGAGCTTCAGGACGTCGACATCAAGTGACTACTCAAAAGGGATAAAGGAGGACGTAGGACACTAGTAAACAGTCCAGTTAGTTATCATTGAAAAAATTCAATTCTGCATGCAAGCCCAACAAACTATTTTATTTTTATTTTTTTATTAGTTAGTTGTGACAGACACTGCTAACAACTGACAGACAGCTGCAGATAGGTAGTACATATTCATGGCTGCATTGCACTCTGTCTCAGACTAGTCAAAAGTAGGATAGAGTTGTTTGTAGGAATCTGGCTGTTACTGCTTGACAACCTTCTGACAAAGTTGGACCAAATATTTATTTGTTTTATTTTTTCTATCGGCTGGTTGCCATGTTGCCGTAGGTCCCACCGAGGACACTAGTGCAGATCGTAGGCCACGCATAGCTCATGAGTGGAGATGACAGTGAGGTTAAGGGACTAGACCAGGACTGTAGGCGGCTTACCAGGAGGCGTGCACTCAGTCGGCCGGCCACTTTCGTAGCGTTAGAACACGGAGAGGAAAGGAGACTGTGGAGAGAAGCCAGAGAGAGGATGACAGTGCAGAGGGCTAGGGAAGCAGCAGCCAACGCAGAAAGGGCTCTAGCAGCAGCATTAGCAGCAGATGCTAGAGCCAACGCCGAGGCAGCCATGGCTACCGGCATTGCCATGTCACAGACCTCATCTCAGGCCTCGTCGTCAGGTGTCAGTCAGGGTGTCTCCTAGGTTTTCGTTACTCAGTTTGCTGGCTAGCAGGTCAGCCAGCACCAACTCATGTCAGATGAGGATTATGAGATCCAACAAGCGGATGCTCTCCGCACAGAGTTGCAGCACCAGCTGCCGAAAGTGGAGGGAAGGAGAGCGAAAGCTAGGATTAGAAAAGCTAGACTAGAGGCAAGAGGAGATGAGTTAGGCAAATTAGAAGCTATAGATGAATCAGTTCTTGACTCTGTAACGCTGTCCCTTCAGAACTCCCTGTTGAGTGTAGCCGAAGTGCAAGCAGTGCAGCAAGAGATGTTGGCTGCACTGATAGATGGTCAGAACCAGATTCTGACCGCACTGCGGGCGCCACGACCTCCGGTCAGGCAACCACAGTTTGATGTAGCTCCGCCTACAGTTGCAGGTCGAATAATGACGCTGCCACCAGTAGGGCAACCATTTTCTCCACCGTTTGGCATACCCCAATCAGGCGGATTAGCAGTCGGTAGTGGTGGGCACATTCTGGTACCTTCTTCACTTCCACCATCATCGACTATTGCTACAGGACAGCGTCATGTACAGCAGCCTGTGCAACAGTTACCCCTGCAAGAGCAAGTGCTGCAGCAGCACACTGGTCCACTGGTTTCACAACCAATGCAGCAGGCACACGGTGCTATACAACCCATGCAATGGACCGCTAAGATACCCTTGCTGAGTCTTGAACCGTTCTCTGGCGACAAGTAGAAGGAAGAGGACCTGGATACCTGGGTGAGGACTGTGCCCACGTACGTGAGCCATAAGCTCACAAGGACTGAGGAAGAAGTTATAGTCGCTGCATCCTTTTTAAAAGGATCTGCAGCCAGATGGCCGAACAAAATAGTACAATAACAAGGATACGGTCAAAATTTCGATGGCTGGACACAGGCTTGGACGTTGGAGTTTGTACGGATGGTCTATAATGGGTGGCATGACCCCCAAGGGGCTAAAAAGGCCATTGATCCGCCAGCTAGTCTAGGATCAAAAAGATACCGGACAATTTGAGAGGTTACAAACGCCATAGAGCGACTGATTGTTGTTCCTGGTGTGTGGTACGATCCACAGGTCCTCACAACTTATTTCTGATGTCTGCCCACAGATGTCAAAAATAAATTTGTCGATGAGGCCTCCATAGATGTACATCACTTCGCCTCGTTCAACAAGAAGGCCTTAAACATAGAGGCTAAGCTTGGGAGTGCCTAGCAGGGGACCGACAGATGGAAGGAAGAAGAAGCTTTCTCAGGACAGGAGAAAGAAGGGCAACCTTATATTCGTTGACCACGATGGCCAAGTGACTGAGATCGACGGCTTTTTGGACCTTGGGAAGAGACAGAGGTAGATGGGAGTGTTGACACTCTAGATAGTGGAGTAGTCGCTCCTGTCAGGGAAAAAGCTAAGGGCGCCGAAAAACAAAAGGCAGGCCAGCCCAAGGGTCAATATGACCAAGGAGCACCCATATGGGTAAAGATTGGCCTAGAGTACGAGGTGTGGCGAGACCATGTTGCTGGAGGTGCTTGCCTAAATTGTGGCCAGTATGGGCACATAATGGCCAAGTGCAAGAGTAAGTAGGTCGGTACAAAGGTTGCATCCTCAATAGTGACGGTGAGAGCTTCCAACTCTGGTGGTGCTTCAGCGAGCACTTCGCAGGGAAACACCTCGGGCCAGTAGGAGTGTTAGCCGCTCTTCCCCGTGCTGAAGTGGTAACCTTACCTTCTCCATTTCAGACGATGGCCAAGTCTATTGACCCATTGATCGCCCTCAGACAGATCTAGACCAATCGATGCTATGAGAGACACCTGTGACGCCATCACTCCAGCTTCGTTTTCAGCACGTCCGTACCTGCATCAAGGCGCCACCTTTCACAGGTCAGTACATAGTACAGAGAGGGAGAGAGATACCTTCCTCTTCCTCCTCCAGTCCACCACCTTCTTCTTTCCCCTCCAGCACTTTGACTTCCTCTTATCAGATTGTGTGTGTGTGTGTGTGTGTGTGTGTGTGTGTGAGAGAGAGAGAGAAAGGGATTGGCGACCGTGGGATTTAGACTCGACATTGGACAGAGACGTTGTGGGGGACTATGTGGGATTGATATCAGCGACATTTGCGTTGACGACATTTCCATCTCCTCCCCCCTCTTCTTCGTCTCTTACCCCTCCTCCTCATCTGTGTATGAGCTGTGCCTGGCGCCTTCATCCTTGTGTGTGGCGCCAGGTCATTCACACCGAGTGATGATGATGATGTATGTCCAGTCTGCATTTCAACATTGATTGGGTCTGATCATTGGTATTCCAGTCTTCCGATGTGCTATCCTGCTCTATCTATGAGAGGTCGGTTCTTGGTTCTGGTCTGTACCATCTCGGTATGCGACCGTTTGGTATCGGAGCAGACCTCTCGAAAGAGGATCTGCCCAATCAAGGAACCAACTTGATTGACTGATCGATTAAGTAGGGACTCGTCAAATTTCTGCAAAAAAAAATAAAAATACTGAAGTTGTCACCTTGATTAGCGCTACCTTGAATTTGCGCTAATCACGAATTAGCACTAATCAGTGATTAACATTCGCTAAACGAACCCTAATCAAGCTTAACAACTAGTTAACGAATTCAAGTTTTGCAAATTCTCTTTTTCTTTTTTGTTGTTGTAAGTTACTAATTCCCAAGTTCGAACTTTCGGCATTTTTCAGATCCACGAATTTCAAAAATTTCAGTTCCGCGCATTTCGAAATCCCGAAAAATCCGGCATTCCGTGAAATCCACGAATTCCGCGAATTCCGCAAATTTCGGTCTTCCGTGACATCCGCGAATTTCACGAATTCCGCGGAAATACGAAAGTAGCAATTAAGGATTCAAACAATTTCGGTTTTTGCACCAGAATTAGGTCTTTCTTAAACCACCAGTACCCCGCCCAGGCAAAAAAAATTGCCTTCCTGAATTCATGGAAGACATGGGCAGGGTCGGTAGAGGCTAGGTAGAGCATCGGAAGAGGTAAGAGGGTCGTCCGTTTTGAAAACGGGAAGGAACGACCAGAGAAGACAAAACAAAAAAAATAAATAATAAAAAAAAAAACAGTTTCCAAAGATAACGGACTCAGCCCTGCCAGCAAGGCAGGGCTTATTCCACGCTCTCAGCTAAGTCTTTGGGCCTCGCTGCACTACTTTCGACGTGCACAAAAGACAAAAATATTGGCCGTGTATCTTTCCATATTCTACCGGAAGATTCACTCTCGTTTTCTACATTTCGAGATTAGTGCAGGGACGCCCTTTGTTCCATTTTTCCTTTTTTCTTTCTTTGTCCATGCAGCACCGAGCTACTTCCAGATGTCGGGGGAGCCTTGACTGACGGGATACTCACACTGGTACTGTACAGGATGTATCTGTCCGTTATCACGCGCAAATCATTGTTTTTTTTTTCTTTTTTTTGCTGTATTGTAGTGCCCTGCCAGCAAAGCAGGGCGATTTCCACGTTCTCGGCCAAATCTCTGTTCCCTTTTTCTTTTTTCTTTTGTTTTTTTCCTCGTATGTGTCCATGTAGCACCGAGCTACTTCCAGATTTCGGGGAAGCCCTGACTKAG
>BFEA01000119.1:1148817-1178843 GCA_003427395.1 Chara braunii
AAAAAAAAAAAGTGAGGGGAAAAAAAAAAAAACGCTCTAAGTGGAAGGACCGGTTGCCCAACAGTGAAGGACCGGTCGCCCGCTGCGTCACTGCTTTCCACCACGTGCCTCCTACCAAAACAAAAAGGTTCGGTATCTCAAAAATAAAAAGGTTTGGACGACTTCTCTGTAGGGTACTGGTGGTTCAAGTCTGTTGTATATCAAGAATTGGTTGTTCGTAAATTTTCTTTCTTTACGATCTCCCCTTTCTTGTATTTCCGCAGCGTTACGATTTCCCGTAGTCTGGGCTACCGCATTCTCTTGAAATTCCAAATTTTGTGTCTAATCAGACCTAGGATTGGTTTCTAGGAATTTGGTTATTGCAGATTTCGTTTTTTAAAACTCGTGATTTCTCATCCAACTATTTCGAAATTTTTCCTGGCACGTATCTTTGGAAATTGAAATACTCCGTGAATTTATTTCCCAAACGTCAGAATAATTTCGCGATTTTTCGAAAATAAAATTACCACGAATTTTTTTTTTGGCAGTCAGATTTAATTCACGAACTTCGGTCCTTGGACATTGGACTTTTGAGAAGTTCGTTGCTGGCAATTTCTACTGCTAGTTATCTGAGAGATGCCTTACTAATTCTCAAATCGACAGATTTCAGGAAAAAAAAAGAAAAAAAAAAAGATCTTTTTCGTTTTCATTTTTTCTGTTGATTAGTACCCGAGGTTGGAAATTGCGGTCCGGTTGTTCGCCTGTCTACTTGTTTTCTTCCCACCTTTCTTTGTACTACCGCAAGTGCCACGTCAGCAGTGCCACGTCAGCAGTGCCACGTCAGCCGACACAGTACAACTAACTGCAACTTATGATCCCACGCAGCAAACACATCGCAGAACGTGAAGGGCGGGCAGCCGCAGCAGAGCAGCAACTACCCCTTCCCTCCCCTCTGCAATGGAGGCCCGAGGCAACCCCACGGTGGACAATGCCGCATCCGGCACTCCATGCGAGGCGTGCAGTGCGAACCGCCTGGTCCCACACGTCCAGTAGGTGGTTCCCACTACGACACCTGTGGGACACCTCGACGTTGCGCGAATCCGACAACAGGGTGAGACAATGACGGCCTTCGTGGCCCGCCTGTCCACCTACATGCAGCAAAGTACACGAGGAACAACGACGCGAGGCGACAACTGAAGCTGCACGCCTCAACGCCATTGCACGCGACGCGGAGCAATGACGCCGGCAGCAAGCCGAAGCAGCTACCAACCGTAACCAGCTTCGCAAATACGCCACATCCGTCCTCATGCAGCAGGAAGCATCTCATACCACCGCACGCCAAGAATGGAACTTTGTTCCGACGGAGAGGCACCCGGAGTCGACTGCGAAGGAACAGACCAAGGCAGCACTCTTCCACCTCATGCACCAGCTCCTCACTTGCAACTTCCAACAAGTGGAGTTGGCTCGACAGATACGTATCATCTCATATTACGAGGAGACTCACAAGAGTTTCCACACCCGCCTTGAGGAATCGGAGAAGGATGACGTGCCGCACAGGCACATGGCATCCTCAAGCACCGATCCATCGGTCCGCGAACTGGGGGAACAAACGGATCATCTGGTAGCACTCATCGAAAATCTGAACAACTTCCAATGGTCGGCGACCATCGGTCAACGAATGGCTGCAGTCCAGGCTGACCTGCGCCAGCTGCAGCAGCAACCAACCGGGACCTGCAACAGCATGACGCCCAGACAATACAAGATGTCGAAGTTCAGCATCGAGAAGTTCGATGACTACAACACGGCGGACCCCATGACTTGGTGGCAAGGGTTCACCAATGAGCTTGCCATTCACCTTGTTCCGCCGGAATCAAAGGTCTCAGCACTTTACATTTGCAGCACCGCTGCCAGCCAAGTGTGGCTCAATCACCTGGCACAAACCGAAGGCGTCGAGGTCGCAGCCCTCTACACCAAGTTGACTTGGGAGGCCGTCACCGAGAAGTGGCGGAAGCGTTTCATCGTCGACGACGCTCAAGGCAAAGGTGCAAACCGGATCTTCACCATGCACCAAGGCAGCCAGCCAACCCGCGAATGGCTAACAGAGTGGCAGAAAAACGTGACGATCTCGAATCTCAATATACCATTCGTGCATCTGTGTCGCGAATTCTTCCAGCGGTCGATCGACGGGTTGAGCACGACCCTTGGGGAGCACAACTTGTACACGGACTTTGACCAGATCGTGGACAAGGCGCGCGAGGTAATCCAATCAAATCGGTGGGGACAAGATGATGACCAGGTGCTGACTCACGAGTCTAGTGAAGGAGACGGAGTCAACGCCCTTCCGCCACGACGCAACAAGAAGAAGAAGAAGGCGAAATCCATGTCAACAACGTAAGTCGGACAGCCGAATGAGCCATGGAAGAAATTCCACCTCACGGAGGAGCAATACAAGCTCCGCCAAAAGTGGAATTGATGCTACTCGTGCAACAGCACCAAGCACACAATGTCACAATGCCCCGACAAAGGCAAAGACGACGTCCGCCCATGACAAAGCTCGAGAAACTGAGCTCCGCGGGAAGTGAGGCGACTCCACTTCCTTCTCCGCCGGACATGGTTACCTTGCTAGCAACCTCCTCCACGCCCCGGGAACATGCGTATGTCGCAAGTCTTCAAGAGAGTTACGAAGACTACGCTGTCCAGCTGGTCCCTCCGTTGGACCAACCTCTCCACGTGCAAGAGTCATATGCATGCGCGACTTCATCACCATCGCCAACTGAACCACCATCCTCGCCGACACTACTTGGGGACTCGTCGGTATGGTCTAGACTTGAGAACCTCGACCGATTGACGTCGGAGGACTTCCAATGGATGCCTCTTCCCCCATTTGGTTACTTGTCGAAGCCGCATTGCAACGCCTTGATGGTGGAACTACGCAACTACTTGCACGTTGCAATACCAACTCTGGTGATGGAGTACGGAGCAGCGGTTGTTGATGTTCGCGAGTACATTGCGAAGATCGACCGCGAGTACGCCATGCAACGGTACTAGGACATCGACACGCCATTACTCTACACCCACATTCAGATTGGGAAGGCGACCTGCAGCGCCTTGATCGATCGTGGAGCTACTAGCAACTGCATCAGCCAAGACTTTATGGGGTGCGCCGGCCTCGGACTGCGTGTTCGAAGGAAATCGCAGCCCACGCAAGTCACGTTGGCCGACGGTCGTACGCACAAGTCCATTGACCGGTGCGTTGACTCTGTCCCCGTGTACTTCGTCCTGCACGCAGGCGAGGCCGTGTCCCTTGACATCTTGGACACAAAGTTCAACATGATTTTGGGCACGTTGTGGCTGCGCAGCGAGGACCACCTGGTGAACTTCTATCGCCGCACCGTTCACGTTCGTGACCGGAATGGGGTACTTGTCCCATGTACGGTCCCCCCACCTCACCCTTCAATTGGTTGTCACGTGGTCTCCGCTGCAAGCATTCGCAACTCCATCGCACGGAACGACGTGGAGGAAATGGGCATTTGCTTCTTGCACGCCCTGCCCCCTCCTGACGAGGCAGCGACGAAACAGCCACCGGATCCACGTATTGTAGAGCTTCTCGACTCCTATGGCGACGTCTTCGAGGCCCCGCCGGAATCGTACCTGATCGGCCAATTCGTCACGAGATCATTCTCGAAGATGGGGCCGTACCTCCACGCGGATGTATCTACCACATGACCGAGGAGGAACTCGAAGTGCTACGAACGAATTCTAGATGACCTCATTGCCAAGGGCTGGATTCGCCCTAGCTGCTCGCCCTACGGTGCACCCGTTCTCTTCGTCCGAAAGAAGGACAAGGAGTTGCGCTTATGTATCGACTATCGCAAGCTTAACGCTCAAACCGTTAAGAATGTTGGCCCACTCCCACGCATCGACTTGGGCAGCGCTACGGGCACTTCGAGTGGGGCGTAATGCCATTCGGCCTCACGAATGCCCCGGCCACCTTCCAAGCCGCAATGAAAAGGGAGTTTTGCGACATATTGGACCGGTTCGTGCTCATCTACCTCAACGACATCTTGGTGTATAGCCGGACTTTGGACGAGCATATCACGCATCTACACACTGTTTTGGACGGGCTAGGTACGGCCAAGTACAAGGCCAATCGAGCCAAGTGCGAATTCGCACAACAAGAGCTCGAGTACTTGGGCCACCTTGTGATGCTGAAAAGGCATCCGTCTGGTCGCGGACAAGATCAAGGCCATCCAAGATTGACGGAACCGACCAACACCACGGAAGTTCGCTCTTTTATGGGATTGGTCGGGTACTACCAACGCTTCATCGACGGATACGCACGGATCGCCGCACCCTTGTCAAGATTGCAGTCTCCAAAGGTGCCCTTCCATTTCACCGACAAAGTCCGAAGTTCGTTCCATAAATTGAAGACATCAATTGCTTCTCGCTCCCGTCTTGAGTATCTACGATCCCACCTTGCCTACGAGAATGACTACGAACGTTTCCGGCTACGGCATGGCTGCAATGTTAAAACAACACGACGGAGTAGATTGGAGTCCGGTTGAGTACTTCAGCCAAAAGGTACCTCCCATCAACTTGGTTGATGATGAGGAGTTTCTCGCTTTCGTCACGGTACTCGAGCGTTGGCGGCACTTCCTCCTCGGGCGTCATAGGTTCACTTGGGCTACGGATAATAACCCATTGACCTACTACAAGACGCAAGACACGGCGAGCAGCACGATCGCTCGATGGATGTACTTCATCGACCAATATGACTTCACCAAAACACATTTCAGGCCTCTCCAACCGAGCCGCGGATGCTCGCTCACGAAGATCATATCTTTGCGCATTGACTCACCACGTGTTCGGTTTCGACGACGCCCTTCATCAACATTTTGTGTGAGCATACAAGTCTGATCCGGAATACGCCACGCTCTACAAGCAACTATCCTCGGATCAGCCGTCAGCCAGCCACTACCGTGTCGTCGACGGCTACTTGCTTCTTCACTCACAAGGCAAGGACTTACTATGCGTCCCACACGACTGTCGCTTACGAACTTGCCTTCTCGACGAGTACCACGACTCACGACTCGCCGCCCACTTCGGAGTCAACTGTACGATTGCAAGACTTCGACAACGATTCCGGTGGTCTGACCTCATTACCGACGTCACTCAGTATTGCGACTCTTGCGAAGTTTGCCAACGAAGCAAACCCCTCAATCGCAACCCCTATGGCGAGTTACGCCCGTTGCCTATCCCGCGGGAACCCGACCTCTCCATGGCTATGGACGTCACCGGCCCGTTCCCCCCCGACCGCTTCGGGCATGACGGCATTCTCACGGTCGCCGACCGTTTGAGCAAGTACGCGCGATTTCTCCCCTCCAAGTACTACGCCACGGCTCCCGAGCTTGCACGACTCTTGCACACCGGTTGGATTTGCGGCCACGACATTCCGGAATACATCGTCAGCGACCACGACATTTTGGACTTCCCTCATGAAGGACTCCAGCACAGAGATGAAACCGAGTTCGGCTCGGCATCCACAAAGGGACGAGCAAGCGGAGGAGGCACATCAAACCGCCCAAATGATGCTCCGTCACTCATCCGTCTGCATCAGAAGGATCGGGTTGACTGCCTCCCCGACATCGAGTTCGCCTACAACACTTCGTTGCATCCAGCGATCGGCGTGACACCATTGGAGTTGCACCATGGTGGCCGAAAAGGCCGTATCTTCGCTAATCTTACATTCCCAAGAACTGTCGACATTAACGCCGCTTGTTCTCCCGCCTCCGATCGGAAGTATCGGGACTTGCTGGCTAAAGCCTGCACCAACATGCAAAAGGCTCAAGTCCGCATGCAACAGCAAGCCAATCGACGTTGCGTGCCATGCCCTATCCGCGCCGGCAACCTTGTTTGGGTCTCCACGGAGGAATTTGCGCTTGAACAAGACGTCTCGCTCAAGCTACTTCCCAAGTGGTTTGGACCATGGACCGTCACATCAACCGTGGGGGATGAGCCCGATGGCCCGTCCTTTGTGATCGAAATCCCGTCGCATCTGACGATCCACCCGATTTTTCACGCCTCCAAGCTGGCTGCATATACACCAGCCAAGCGCGACAACTTCCTGGGCCGACGATCGCAGGACCCTCCTATGGACGGTCATCAGGAAGTCGAGCGCATCATCATGCATCACAAGCATGACAACAAGCCAATGCAGTACAAGGTCACACTCAAGTGGTGCGACTGCGACGACACGCGATGGATCTCACGAGCAGCCTTGCAAGCCTCCGCACCACTCATCTACGCCGAATATGAGAAGCAACGACTAACCACGGGAGCTGCAAAGCCTGCCCCTCCCACCCGGACTCGGTCCCTCCCTCCAACAGATAGCTTCACCCTCGCAGGTAAGCTCGGTCTTTCAAGGAGGGGGGGGTGTGGCATACTCAGTTCCACACGGGCCCAGCAGGGCCCGACCAGGTAGGATAGGGGTTAGTAGAGTGTAGGGTCATCACACTACTCCCCCCTCAAGAGCGAGGTCCCTTCGAGCGAGTACCTCATTCTGAGTCCTCGACAAACGCATTGTAGGCAAGCAAGGCAAAGAGATTCCTAGAATACTCTGTCGCAGTGAGCCTTGCAGAGATCTTAGGTGTAGCGTTAGTGGCGATTTGTCGCTCGTAGGCTTTAACGTGTGGTGCGCTGCTTAGCAATTCTTATTGGAAATCGAGTACAGATCATCTAACGGATGATACACAAAGTGAACCTGGCACTGTCTGTTGCGTCCCTTCCCTACGTGCTCTTTAATTCGGTCTATCTCATGCCCGCCTTTGATCGCCCGAGGGATCATATCTTCGCGAATGTCTTAGCATCACGGTGGAGGTACAGTTTGGATATGGAACACGGGGTATGTGCGCAGATGGGCTGGCACATCAACGACATACGAAGGGCCAAAGTGATCTTCACCAATCACATCCAAAACTTCCCAGGGCCCATAATAGAGTGGGAGAAGTTTGCGTGAGACGCCCTCTTCTTTTGAGAATTCAGACATCTTGACCCAGACATAGCTTCCCACCTGAATATCCGACGGTCGGCACTTCTTGTTCGCATGATGGATCATGGCGTGTTGTCGCTTGGCCATGGCTGCAATGACAACTTTGAGCAAGCGATCATACTTGGCCCTGAAGCCAGGTCTGCCATGTGTTAAACCAGCTGGCTGCTCAGGGACTAGGTAAGAGAGCGGATTTCGGATCTGCCAACTGTAATGCAGCCTGTTGGGTGTCATGCCGGTGGCCGAGTGGACATAGTTGTTGTATAACCCCTTAACGGAATACAGCTCTTCATCCCATGTTTCCTGATCCGGAATAATCAAAGCGCGAAGAAGTTGAATTACAGTCTGGTTGATCTCCTCAACCAAACCGTTGGCTTCGGGGTGTCGGCCAGATGTCATACACAGCTTGATCCCCAGTTGAGACGTGAAGTCCTTCGATTCAGTACTAATGAAGCGCGGATGTCGATCGCTCACAAGAGTCTTCGGGGTTCCGAACTGCAGAATGTACTTCTGTTGGAACTCACGAATCACTAGTTTTGTTGAGGCGTGAGGCGGCAAAGGGATCAGGTTGAGGAACTTAGAGAATCGGTCAAGAATCACCATGACTTGTGAGTAGCCGTTCTTACTTACCTTTCCCATGTCGGTGAAGTTGATGGAGACAGACTCCCCAGGACCATCGGGAATGGGTAGGGGTGTGAGTAGCCCCATCGACTTTTGTTTGCATAGTTTGATTCGTTGACAGACTTGACATTCAACCACAAACTTTTCAGCATTCCCTTTCATGCCAGGGCAATCAAACTGTTTCAGCAAATTTGCGTACGTTTTTGCCATGCCGAAGTGTCCGCTTCGGCCATGATCCAAATCCAGAAAGTACGTGCGGAGAGGCTCACGATTAGGCACACACAAACGTTCGTGGTTCCCGTAGCGACGAAAAATCAGTCCTTCATACTCGTGAAAATCAGGCTGACTGCTAGGGTCAGCCCCTAGCCGCTCAAGGATGGAACTAAGCTCCGGATCCTTGGCGGTGTGCTCTACGAGCTGCTCCTTCAGTTTCTTCCGGAGGTCGTAGGATTTGACAAGGCAAGTCATGTACTCGGGGTGGCAAGACAAAGCGTCAGCTACTCGGTTATAACAACCCTTTTTGTGTCTTAACTCAAAATCGAAAATGTCAATTTCATGGAACCAGCGAAGCAAGGTAGGGGACAGGGTAGTTTGCTGTTTGATCCACTTCAAAGTGATCTGAGAATACATTGAAGTGGCGTCCCAAAAGATGGTGTTTCCAGTGATCCAACACCATACGCAAAGCATAAAGCTCGTGCATGTAGGTGGAAGTGGCTACCTTTACGCTGGGCATGCGTTTGCTGTAGTACTCGAGCGGCCGCAAGCCATCGCCGTCATCTTGCTGCAGCACTGCGCCGATTCCATACTGGCTCGCATCCGTAGTAACTACGAATGTCAGTTTGGGATCTGCAATGCTGAGTACTGGGTAACTTACCAAGGCTTTTTTTAAGTTTGGAAGGCATTCGTGCACGCAGCGTCCCAAGAATAGGGAACATTTTTATTGGTCAACCGCAACAATGGACGAGCAACAATAGAGAAGCGGGGCACAAACTTCCGGTAGTATGACGCGAGGCCAAGAAGAGAACGCAGTTCGCGAATGTTCATGAGCTGAGGCCAATTGCGTATGACCTCAACCTTGGTTGCCTCACGCTCCAGGCCTGCAGCAGACAACCGATGGCCCAGATAGATGACGCTATCCTTCCCAAACTCAGATTTTTTTAGATTGAGATGGAGTTGCTTCTTCTTGAGGATAGTGAGCACTTCCTCAAGGTGCTTGAGGTGTTCCTCCATGGACTTGCTGAAGATTAAGATATCATCGAGATATACCATTACGAACCGGCCAATCTGTTCGCGGAGGACCTTGTCCATGAGGCTTTGGAAGGTGGCTGGTATGTTCGTGAGACCGAAAGGGATTACGGTAAACTCGTAAAGCCCATCGCACGTTTTGAACGCAGTCTTGTGCTGGTCCGCAGGATCGACTTCAATCTGGTGGTAACCAGACTTGAGATCGATCTTGGAAAAGACCTTGCACCCACATGCGGCATCAAGCAAGTCATCTATACGAGGCAATGGATAGGCATTCTTTCTTGTGATGTTGTTTAGACCGCGATAGTTAATACACATACGGAGTTTGCCTCCTTTCTTTGGAACAAACAACACAGGAGCACCAAATTCAGATTCGCTAGGCTTGATCCACCCCTTGCCAATCATCTCATCAATCTGTCGCCGGAGTTCCTCCAACTCGTCGGGTCCCATTCCGTATACGCAACCCTTTGGAAGAACAACACCTTCAACCAACTCGATGGTGTGTCGGACCGATCGCGTGGGAACTCCACGTGCTCGCCAGAACTTCCGGAAACCGATCGAGGAGGTTTTGGATGTCAGGTGGGACCGGTGGGGGTGGGGGATCAGCAAAGGGATCACCTAGATCCGGTCGCAGGTCACGTATAGAGACGACCGAATCTGAAGTAGGATCATTTGGACCATTGGAGGGTAGAGAAATAGAGGTGCTAGAAGTAGGATCACTAATCGAAGTAGTAGTGGTATTAACCGCAAAGTGAATGGCACATGGGTAGGACGAACAAAGGCAACATACAACTGTTCTTCCCCCTTGTGGTTGCGCCATTTCTTGCAGAACTTCATAGCATTCAGAAAAGTCACTGGGGACTTGTGCTTCTCATCCAAGAGGACAGGAAGCCCGTTTCCTTGAGCATCTTTGACCATGAAAAGTGACTCCTTCCACTTGGTCCATTCGCATTGGGACTGCAGCCAGCCCAAGCCAAGGACAACGTCGAAGGGGCACTTGTCAAGGACATAGAAGTTTAACGTGTGGGTGACAGTTTTGTCCCTGTCAAAGGTAGTGCGCACACCTTTGACTGCATGCGTAGAAGAGACAACCTCTTTGTTGCGAACTTGGGTTCGGCAACGGTTCTGCAAGGCCACTTGCTTCATCCCCAAGCCCACTCTTCGTATCCCGTGAGGTGACATAAAGTTAGCCGTAGCACCACAGTAGATCAAAACACGGAGATAGCGGTGGTTTATGAGAAGTTTGAAGAAGATTAACTGGGCACGCTGCTGTTTCATCTCACCCCAATGCTCCAAGTGGTAGTGAAAATCGACCGTCCCAGACTCCTCCCAAGGCTCGACATACAAAACGTTACTCACCTCAGCCTTGTGTTCAACAGATGATTGGGCTTCAAGGGAGGACTGCTGATTTGCATCAGATTCAGTCTCCCCTGCTGTAGAGTTTGCTGAAATTGACTCTACACCCGGTTCTGGATTCCCTGCAGCCTATAACAATATTGTACCTTATGGTTTGTTTTTTGGCAATGCAGGCATACCCCCTTCTTGAGTCTACCCCGCCAGTCATTTTCAGTAATTTGGAGGTTGACCCAAGGTTTAGTAGTCGCATCCTCCGGTTTAGGTGGGATCTTGACTCCCTTGGGAAGTTGGACATAGTTCTTCCCTCCACTCCGATTCGGCCCGTTTGTATTGGCAGTCTTTTTGAAGGCAGTAAATTTTTCTTCTTCGTGGTTTGCGTCAGACTCATGGGTTGAAGAACAAGCTGTATCACGGTCCTGTTCTCGGTAGTCACCAAGAGTGGGGTCCTCTGCATCGGCTTCTTCTTCAACCTCTAGCAGGTCATGCACAGCAAAACGGTTGCTGCCTTTGAACCGCCTGCCGCCCATGTGCTTTTTGTTGCCTGTTGTGGTGACGAGGTCTACAGCCTCAAGACTAACTATGTCCTTCATTAAGGTGAACCAGTCAGTGTAACCAATGAAGTCCCTGCCCAGGCCAGTAGTAAAGCTGGTGGGAACCACGCCTTTGACCACACCCAAGCAAGATTGAGCAATCAATTCCAATCTGGGTGTAGCAAACATCTTGCTAAGCTAGGTCTGCAGGCTTTTCATGGAGCCCGTCCACTTGCTGCGCTTGATTTTGTCAAGCTGGATTCTTAGCCTTGCTGCGACGTGTGGATCCAGGTATTGTGAAATGAGTTCCTCGAGGGAGGCAACCGGGGTGGGCTTAAGCCATCTTGTTAGTTCAATTTCAGGAATCCCAGCTCGCGTAGCTTGGACCTCTAAGAAGCCCTGCACGACCGGCTCAACATTCATTCCCATGATCACGGACTGGGTCTCAGGTTGAATCCCCAGAACCTCGAAATGTGCCCTCATGGAGCTGATCCAGGACTCGATGTCTTATTTGCCGTCGTACTTAGACGGTATTTGAACCGCCTCACGATCCACAAAGGGACTGGCATAGCTGGGACCAGCTCCTGCTGGTTCCAATCTTGGGGCTGCACCAGTTGCAAAATATCCAGCCTCCTTGCCTGTCACAACAACAATGGAATCTGCACCTGTTGCAGGTCCCGAGGGGGTTGCCATCACATTCAAGGACGAAGATACAATAAGAGAGCCAGAGGTAGTTTCAATTGCAGCTTCAGGTCGAGGGGGTAGAGGAAGAGGGTTGGCCACTTGGGCTTACAACAGCTCAACCACCTCCTTTGTCAATTCGTGGTACTTCCGGATCATATCAGTCAGATCACCTTAAAGTGTTCGCAACTTTGCGAAGACTTCAGCGATCTGAGTGGTATGATCTTCAAGATTCCCGACTTGACTGCAACTGTTCCCCACACTACTCTTCAGTCAGTGAGGGAACAGTCTCTAGGATGACCACCTGCCTTTTCAGCAATGACTCCTTCCTCTCCTTTTCTGCCTCCTGCTCCCTTTTGGTTGCACTATCTAGGAGTGCTTGTAGATATGGTTTTTCCGCATCACTGGTTGCATCTAACACGGCCTGCCATTGCACTGAAGTTAGCTGAGCCATTTTTGGACCGCTATAATTGAAAGGTGGGTCAGAGAGTCGCATATTAGCAAAAGAATCAATTAGACTCTCAAGAGGTTCACTCCCCTTCTTACTTGGACGAACACTCCTTTTCCCAGTCCTTGCCCACTCCAGACGGTCACTTTCCCTCTATCCCTTCTCTCTCTCCCTTCTTTCTGTCGGCGGTTCTCCACAGGCATCGAAAATGAACTCGGAAAAACAAACTTGAAAGCTCAGAGAAGAGAAGGTAGAACTCCTAGCCGGAGCGACATTTCATTTGGACGTAGAGAGCAGCAAACCAAAGAAAAACAAACAAATGTCTGATCCAGCGACCTAGTCTGATCAGACTGCATACAAGATCCTCTCGAGTCCAGTCTGACCAGCTCCGTGACTGTACAGCAAATCAAACAACGAGTGACTAAATTCAACAATGGAGAATTGAGTGGTGTACAGGGTGCGAGTCAAGTCACGGACAGTGCAACCAAAAGACATGCGAAACATCTCAGCCAAGATCCCCTCGGCAGTGGGTGTCCTAACCAAGAAGAAAGAACTCCGTAACACAGTGAGAAGACAATGGGCTAATGCATTTGGGCCCAAAAGGGCTCTTCTTGTTTGGGCCCGGTCCCACTGGGTTCCAGAGGTCCCACGTAGGTCGCAACCAGGTCCCAACCAAGAGAAGTCCCTCCTGGACTTAGTTCAGTTTCTACTGGACTGAAAAACGAGATTTCAACTTCCGGCACAGACTACAACCGTTCAGAGATGACAAGACAAAGCACTGTAGAAAGACTCGACATTTAGATCAAGATACTTCATTTCCCATCCATCAGGTGAGTACGGAGATCACATGCATTCAGTCACACAATCAAGACCACAGAGGAGTAGGAAAAGAAACCCAAAGTACCCCAACAGGACAATCAATACCATGCACACATTCATGGGCATTCCGTACGTGCACGACACTTACCTGAGTGGCCTTGAGCTTCGAGATGAATAGAACTCACCCCCCTATCATGTGATCCTCCTGACCCCTCTAACGCTACCCCTACACTAGTGTCCTATCTCCTAGGAGGGTCTGACTCCAACACCAAAGTGCAACGTCGGGATCCCCCGTCGATGCTGAAGAACAAAGTAGCAACTTGCCGTCCGTAGATGCTGAGTGGCCGCTGACCCTCAAGCTCGCCTACTTGAGGGCAGCCCTCAAGTTGCCAAGTGTCTCCCTTGAATCAGGTTCCAGGTGTGAGTGCCTCTCACTGTTGCCTCTCTCAAATCGCCACATGAAGCCTCCTCGAAATGTCTCGCCACCCTAATCTCACTCTCAAGCAACCTGGTTAGGTTCAACGTCCACCGTCCGTGACCTAACCAGGTGGGGGCAGCTTCCCTCTTCCCTTCACTAACCAACCCTAACCCTAAGTGTTGCCCTCAACCACTTAGGTTAGGGTTAGGGCAGCAAAGTCAACTCTCACCAGCAAGTAGAATCCGCTACGATACCAATGTTATGATCCTGGCCAATTTCAAGATACACATCCATCAGAAAGTACAATGTTGTCCAATTGCAGAAAAAAATGAATGAACTTGAGAGGAGAGAGAGGATTAGAAGAAGAGGAAGAAGGAAGAAGGAAGAAGAAGATGATGTACACCAGCATACACAAATGACAAGGCTCTTCTTCTTCGCCCCACAATCTCCTCCTCCTTATCTCCCCCTTCTCATATTCATACAAGAAATAATAATACAATGTTGAATAGCTGATCCAGAATCAATGTTCGAGTCCCTCTTCTACTGCAAGTATCACTTAAGGTCCACCATAGCAATGGCCGCCTCCCCCACTCTTCACTCTCATGGGCCGAGGCTATGACGGACTACTAGGCCTTGCTCAGATGCCCAAAGGACAACCCAAAGCAGCTATGGCGGCTCTAGCTCAGGCCGCCATGCCCAACCCTGCCTTGAAGCTTCTTGGTGTGGCTCTCCCCAGTTGGGGACTCCCTGCTGCAGCGCCCACCAAGGTGATGAAGATGGCTGCCACCATAGCCAGGTAAGTACCCCTGGCGCTCCTCCCCCTTCCTTCCTTCCTTCCTCCCTCGTGACCTTCTTCTTCCTCCCCAGCAGCGCTGCTCCAGCATAGCGCTGCTCCAACCAGCGCTCCACCAATGTGTCGCCAAACTTGCACACCGGAAAAGAGGCCGGACTCTCCGCCCGGCCCGAAGATATAGCGGCCTGCTTCGCCTCTTGGGCGGTGACTTCCAGGCCCCTTGGCCTCCCAAGCAACCGGTACCTCCTCCTTTTTGGAGGGAAACATCATTGCAGACTCTGATACTGCCCGTATAGGCCCTAGATTCAGACTGGTATACGCCTAGACCTAGCCTACACTACTGGGCCTCTAAAAAAAATGCCACTTTTGTCTTCTTCTGCTCGGCCTCCGATACCTGTGCATCTACCCCTTCCAGGTGCGGTATCGGCCTACCCGCTACTTGAGTGCTTTTCCCCGCTGCAACCCCTCAATGTCACGGCCACAGGTAAGTACCGGCCCTGAGGGCCCAACGAATGAGCAAGTGCTCTAATGGGCCACACTTATGCCAACCAGCACTCAGACAGACATGTCGTCCAGCAAGCGTGCACACACGGACTTAGTAGCAGGCAGGAAACTCAGCAAGGCATTCAGTTTATGAGCAACACTCAAAAATCAGTTGTGTGTTTCAGTCCATGTTTGGACGGGTCATCACAGAAGGACAAGACCCTCAACGTTTGGTGGAGGCAGGTGCCGGCGCACGTTAGGAACAAAGACAGACGTCAGAGGAAATCGTTGCAGCAGCAAGGTGGTTAGAAGGGTTAGCACAGATGGACACGACCAGGCTTTGATTATTGGAATGATGTCTGGTGTCTTAGTCTACGGGTCCTAGAGATGCAGTATGGGACCCTTGTTCGCATGACTACCCATGTGAGGTTCTTAACGGTAGAAGTAGAGAAATGGGTAGTCAGTGAAACCACTGGGGATGTGCGCGATTTCTGTTCCTTCAGTAAGATGGCCTTGGACGTAGAGGCCAAGCTTAGTAATGCGAGTCAGAGTCCAGGCGAAGGGAGGAAGAAGAAGCTACCCCAAGATAAAAAAACGAAAGGGAATGTCCTACTCTACATAGTTTCTGATAGGAATCAGGGAGAGGTAGAGGGAGTCTACGATCCTGGGGGATAGACAGAGAAGACAGCGGCCAGAAGACTTCCGAGGGAGGAGAGCTGGTCGTCTCAAACAAGGCTGAGGAGACTGGCATGCAACGAAGCAACTAGTCCAGGAGTAAAAAAGGGAAGATTCTTCTTTACCCATAAGGATAATTAAAGAGGGGTCTTGCAGAGGATGTGTGGAGAGACCTACTTGTGAGAGACGCCTGCAAAGGGTGTGGCTTGTACGACCCTACTAAGGGGGTGGCGTCAAAACAAGCTGGTCACCACGAGGGTGCAACCTCAAGTAGAGAAGGTCGCATCTTCAACCTAGGAAAACACTCCGAGCAGTTCCCAAGGGATACACATCCGGCCCATAGAAACCACTTCTGCACATTTTGAGTTGGTAGACGTTCCCTCACCATCTCAAATGGTGGCCGAGGTTACCTACTCCTTAGTCACCGCGCAGGCACATCCGGACCACATGATACTCTGTTTATGGTGTGTGCCTGAGTCCTTAGAGAAGCTAGATGAGAAGTGGTCTAAAAAAAACCTGCTAGCCTTATGGGTGGCGATTGTTAAAGGTCCTAGAGGTGTGGTAGATGTTCGTGGACATGGTCTCGAAAAGGGGCACTCGCAGGTACTGAATTCTACCAGGACTACACTAGTTGTGTTCGTGTACAGAAGCTGCGCATGTGGGACCAACTGCAACGGCTGCAAAGATCTGTAGAGTCTGCCACAGCCAACACAAAACCAACAGTGTGTCGGGGCTACACAATAAATGTAGCCGGTACTCCCTGCTAAGGGGGAAGGGAAATGCAGACAATGGTCTCCTTGCCGGTTAGCAACAAACTTCCCGTTACACGTTGCTAGGACATACCACTTCGAGGTTGGAGTCTTCCTACATGGAGAGAGATAACCAAGAGGTGGGAAATCTATCTTGTCTCTAAATCTCGGAGGGCCAGGCCTTGGATGACCCCTTTGAGAGAGAAAATGTTGTCGCTAAGTATCCAGGAATCATAGATAGGGAGGTTGTCCAAAGAGTGATTAATTCTTCTCATGAAGGAAATGGATAGGGCCATATACGTTCCCTTATAGATTATCATATTTATGAATATCTAAGTAAAAGAGATGGGGACACGGGGACCGAGGATCTCCAAATAAAGAAAATCAAACTTAATAATATCAATAACTAATAAAAACATATAATAAATGATTTTATGTACTGTGAGGCTCAAGGCCTCGATCTGCTCTATTGGGCCCTATTTTCTGTACAGTCGGCCGCCCTAAGTGAGGGCAGGCTCGACCTAAGGCCAACAGGACTATTTTGGGGTCACCGGGTAACAAAATAAATTCAGGCAGTTGCGCAGCGCCAGTTGCTGAAAGCGCCCAGGCCCAGGCTGCCTTTTTCGTGTGTAACTGAGGCAGGGCCTGGGCCAGATACGCAACATGGACGAACACAGGCCGAGGGCAGTTGGACACGGACAACTACCAGAGGCCCAGGGCCTGACTCGTGTGGACTGGGGCTCAGCTTCTCCAGGCCTACCGAAAGCTTCTGGGCAGGGGCCCAGTGCAGCCAGGCTTCACGCAGCAGGCAGGCAAATTCCATTTAGGAAAGTGCCTGCCCACGCATTTCACATTCGGGCACTGACTGCATGCTGCGCAAACACTGGCCAGTGCTCACGCGCTCACGGGCGAGCTGGATGGGTAGGCAGCCATAGCCAAGCTGCGCTGTTGTATGCTGGATGGGGCACATGGTGGTCCTTGGGTGCATGTGGCATCTGTGAGTTGGGAATCGAGGTTGTGAGTGATACGGGAGACATACCTGGTGCTTGAGGCGAACGGCATTGGTCGAGATCTGCTCGTACTTCGGGGAGCTGTTGATGCCACCAGCGGCCTTGTAGATAGGCTAGATAGGATCTGCCATTCGTAGTCTGGGCGCCGAGCGCTAGATAGGTTATCGACATTAGTTCATTGTTGATGATGATGGGACTACTCGCACATTGTCATTTGTGAGCTTTTGCTGTGCTCTTATTTGGTGGAACTTGTGATGCAATTTTGCTTTTGGTTCGAGGTCACGACTATCTGGTCTCATGTGTATGATGCTGTTTGGTTTTTGGAATTCGCTATTGCTCAGCTTCCTTGCAATTTGGTATCGGAGCTGTGGTACGGTGCGCTAATCTGGCGCTTGTCTTCTACCTATGAGGTACATGCATGCGGTATGCCGGGTAAGCTGCCGTAGGGAGTGTGTAGTGAGGAGGGCGAAGATAAGCACGCAACCCAGGTGGAGAGGGGATCGCCAGGAAAGGTATATTGTGACGAGGCAGAGGCAGAGAGAGAGAGAGGGAGAGTGAGAGCACACACACACACTCACTCAACTCGACGCAAACTCGACACGACTCGATGGACGCAGACACAAAGTGGCAAAGTCGCAAAGTCGCAGTCTTGGATTTCCGAATACAATGTCGAAGAAAGTCACACTGAAGCACAAGCACTGAGGCCGAAAACTGATGCCCGTACTGGGCTTGAGTTCGGTCATAAGTACCGGACTCAAGTTCAGTCCGGAGGGCGAAGTGCCATTGCCTCAGGACTGAACTGAGAATCGAAAGTCAGTCTTTGGGCGCCAGAATGTCGGATGGCACCAAGTGTCGAGATCCAAAAGTGCCAAAGGAGGGATTTGAAAACGGGTGCCAACTGCAGAGGGCGCCAACAGTCAGAAAACGAAGAGCAGGAAATAAAAATAAAATAAAACAGCAGGCTGGCACATGGTACCCCGCAGACCAGGGATCGAGCTCTGGCTGAATTCGTAACACTATCCCCTCCCTCTAGAAGGCGACGTCCCGACTGCCAAAAGCCATGAAACAATGTTGAAGTCTGTGAAGGACGTGACGGGGCCGATCACTGGTCAACATGTCAAAAGGAAGAGGGGTATAATGTGGGTGGCCTGGGTCGGGGGGTAAGAGGGAACGGGTTATCCTATCAACGAGCTAAGGGGTTTTGCAGGGTATTTCTACTGATGTGCTAAGGGGGTTGGGAAGCACGTGGAATAGGGTAATCCTACCAACGAGCTAAGGAGTTTTGCAGGAATCAGGGTAGTTCTACCGATGTGCTAAGGGGGCTGGGAAGCACAGGGAGCAGGGTAATCCTACTGATGAACTAAGGGGTTGAAAACAACGGGGAAACAAGGTAATTCTACTGATGAACTAGGAGGTTCAGGGCAAAACAGGTTATGTGGTCCTCAAAAAAAAGGAAATTTGGCTTGCGATGTAGATGTCTTGAGAACAGGTCTTGAAAGGTGTCGCAGAAGTGTCGGTAAGAAAGCAGTCTTCTGCAGGTTTGTGATGTGGACGGCGAGAGCTTCAGCTTGAATGTCCCAGTAGCAGGATGCGTCCGGTACTCGGATCTGGTGCTGAGGTCTGATCCGGATAGCAGGTCGCAGACTGATCTTGATGTCCCTATCAAAGGTGCTGCTCCAGAAGTCTGCGAGTCCAAGGTGCCGGCCAAAAGGAACAGCATGGTGGCCAACCAGTTGTCGTATCTCCTCGTACTAAGTTGCAGCATGCCATCGTCCTCGTGCGCTTGCCATTAGATCCATTATCGCCGGTGACGCGCAGGGGCCACATAGGGAACTTGGACAAGAGGGACAAGGATGTGGCGGAGGACAGATGGGAGAAGGGGGCGGGACGGAGGCAAGAGCGGATCAGACAGAGGGAGGTCAAGGGGCAAGGGCTTTGCTGGGGACAGGGGTGTGTGAAGGCAGGAATGCGGGGTTTTGGCGGGGTCAAGGCGGGGCTTTTGCAGGGGTTTAAGGTTGGGGATGTATCTAGGATATAGGGTGAGCGTGATCATAGGCGCGAACAAGTTTCATAGCGTTCCCGAGATTAGAGAGAGGTTCCCATGTAGATTTTTCATCTGGGTATCCGGTCCATTTGACTTTGTATTCTTTGATAGGTTCCAGATGGTTTGATACCTGTGTAGTTCGTCGTCCTATGACGGATTCTACTACGAATTATGGGCTTGTGGGGAGCATGATTGGTGGAGGTCGGGGGAAAGGTCGATCAGCGAATTGAGGTGGGGACTCATGATACTCTTTTAGGTATTCTATGTGGAAGACAGGGTGGACACGACTCATGTCAGGGAAGAGTCGGAGTTTGTAGTTGACGGGGGAGGTTTGTTCAATGATGGGGAAGGGACCGAGCCACTTGTTCGAGAGTTTCTTGGACAAGCCTTGTTCGGGTTCAAAGCGTTTGGCAGAAAGCCAGACTTTGTCCCCTACTTTGAATTGCAAGTCTCGTCTGTGTTTGTTAATCTTGTTTGCTTGTTACTCTTGTGTTCTTTCAAGGGCTTCGGTTGCTTCTCCGAGGAATCGATTCATTGTTGCTACCCATCATTGAGGGAAGGGCACGATGTTGAGGGATTGAGCTGCGAGGGAAGCAAAAAGTCGGAGGGCAAGCGAGGATGGTAGCCAAGGTCGAGGTAGAACAGGGACATGCCAGTGGAAGGGCAGACAACGTTGTTATAGGCGATCTCAGCGGCAGTGAGCAACTGGTCCCAATCATGTTGGTGTGGATGACAATACTTCCGCAGGATTCTTTGGAGAGTATCGTTCATCTTCTCGGTTTGTCCATCGTTCTGGGGCTGGAATGCAGTGCTATGCTTGAGCGTGGTTCCATATGCTTTGAAGAGTGGGGATCACGGTCACTGATGATGTTCTCGGGGAAGCCGTGATGGCGTGCGACATGATCGAAGAAGAGGGTGGCGACGTCTTTGGCACTGTGCGAAGTCGTGCAAGGAATGAAGTGGGCACGTTTGGTCAAGCGGCAGACAATGACGTAGATGCAATCATGCCCGCGGTCGGTCTTGGGGAGGCTGCACACGAAGTCCATGGAGATGGACTGCCAACGGTGAGTTCGGATGGGCAATGATCGGAGCTTGCCAAATTTGGCCCGGTTCGAGGGGTTGACAACTTGACATGTGGGGCATGAGCGAATGTATGCTTCAACGTCGGCGAGCAGGGAAGGCCAGTAGAAGTAGCGGGAGATGGTGTCAAAGGTTTTCTGGAAACCGAGTCGTCCTGCGGTCTTGGCGTCATGGTGCTCAGCCAAGAGCTGAGTACGGAGACCACGTGCATCGGGGATGCAAAGTCGGCGAGTGCCTTTGGTATCGATGTAGAGAAGGTTGTCGTGAAGGGAGTAGTCGGGGACAAGGTCAAGATTGCGGAGCTTGTTGTAGATGGTGGCGAAGTCTGGGCAAGAGGGGTAGCCTCGGGTGTATCGGTGATGGACTGATGGGAGTTGGATATGAGTCATGGCGGCGTAGACTTTCTCGGGGGGCTTGTGGTCGGGTCGTCGAGAGAGGGCATCCACAACGCGGTTGCTTTTGCCGGGGGTATGGCAAATGGTGAATGTGAACTGGGCAAGGAAGTCTAGCCAGTGGGCTTGGCGTGGAGTGATATCTTTCTTGGAGAGGACAGAGGAAACAATGGTGTTGTTAGTGCGGATGGTGAAGTATTGCCCGTCGAGCTACGGGCGCCAAACTATGAGGGTGTGAATCACGGCGAGGACTTCCTTGTCGTTGGAGGGGTAATTCATCTCCGAGGGAAGGAGCTTCTTGCTTGCGAAGGCGATGGGGTATTCGCTGGGTGGACCCTCGGGGTGAGTGGGCGAGTCCTTGATGGAGGGGGTCTCGGCGGTGTCGCAGGGGAAATGTTGGGACAGTACGGCTCCAATGGCGAAGTCGGAGGCGTCAGTGGTGACATAGAAATGGCGAGTGGGGTCGGCGATCTTGAGGACAGGGGCCGTGGTGATGGTTTGCTTGAGTAAGTCGAAAGCGTGTTGGTGGCGATCGTTCCAATTGAAGGGCTCGTCCTTGCGTGTGAGTTCGTGGAGGGGGTAACAGATCTCGGAAAAGTTGCGAATGAACGGGCGGTAATAGTTGGCAAGGCCGAGGAAGGAACGAAGTTGGAGGAGGATCTTGGTCGGGGATACTCGACAAGGGCTGTGGCCTTCAAGGGGTCCATACGGATGCCTTCAGCGGAGACAATGTGGCCGAGGTATTCGATGCTCGAAGCAGCAAACGTACATTTGTTGAGCTTGGTGTAGAATTTTTGCTCTCGGAGGATCGAGAGGACTTGGCGAATATGCTAGAGGTGGGACTTGAAGGTGGGGCTAAAGATGAGGATGTCATCAAGATACACGACGACATAGACTTCGAGGAGGTCTCGGAAGATGTGATTCATGGTGGACTGGAATGTGGTGGGGGCATTGGTGAGTCCGAAAGACATTACGAGGAACTCATAGTGCCCGGACCGAGAGCGGAATGAGGTCTTCTGGGTGTCCTCCTCGCGGATACGGATCTGGTGGAAGCCACTACGAAGGTCAATTTTGGTAAAATATTTGGCTCCACGAAGTCGATCAAGGAGCTCGGAGATCCGAGGTAAGTGGTACTTGTTCTTGATCGTGATCCGGTTCAAGGCGTGGTAGTCTGTGCACATGCGAAGTTCCGAAGTTCCACCTTTCTTTACAAAAAGGCAGCTAGTACCGAAGGGAGATGAACTCGGCTTAATGAACCCTTTTTCAAGGAGCTCATTGAGTTGCCGCTTCATTTCTTTGGCTTCGGGGACCGAGAGTTGGTATGGAGGGCGGCAAGGTGGAGAATGTCCGGGTTCCAAATCGATGGTATGGGATACGGCACGATCCAGAGGTAGTTCGACGGGTAAGGACTTAGGAAAGACGTCCTTGAACTTGTCGAGGATTGAGGTGATGGCGGGGTTGGAAGGGGGGCCTTGATCGGGTTTGTCCGTCGGGAGTAAGTCCTCATGACTTTCGCGATCAAGGACAAGACAGTAGTAGGCGGAGTCGCGGTTTAGGCGAGCCATGTGGAGGAATTGGTGCGGGGTGACGAAGCCTTGGGAGGTCGGATATGGGAGATAAAGGATGTCGATGGTTGTGTCGGGGGGGTTGGTGAGGCGAAGGAAGTTTGGGTGGAATGCGTATGGCATGTAGCGGTCCAGCCACGGGGTTCCTAAGACGATGTCGCAAGTGCATGACATCAAACGAGACCTGACTGCGGAGGGTTCCGACGGTCATGGTGGTTTTGGGAACCGTGCGGTCTACTACGACGCCAGTGTCTTTGTCCCCTAGGCGAATCATGATCGGGGAGTCATAACCGGTAGAGGTAAGACCAGCTTTGTGAACACACATGTCAGTGATGAAGTTACCGGGGGCTCCTATGTCAAGGAGGGCCCGAAACTTAGTGGTAGACGCACCAAGGGTGGCGGCGCTGAATTTGAGTTGGAAACGGGATGAGTTGGTGGTGGAGATAATGATGTTGAGGCGGCGTTGTTCGTTCCCTAACAAAACAAGCCGATAGAGTCGAGCTTGTTCCTCAACAACATCGAAGAAGGTGACAGAGGATGGATTTGAAAGGAGGGTGGAGGAGCACGAAACAGTGATGAAGGTTGCGACGCCTCGGGGTCATCCGATGAAGAGGGTGTCACCGGGGAAGGGGGAGGCAGACGGATTGTCAATGCCAAATGGGCCATCGGTGGGATGGGGGATGTCACCGGCGGGTTGGCCGGTAGACGAGTTGTCGATGTCGGGACGAGGTCCTGGGACTGTGTTCAGGACGAAGAGGGACCCGCGCCTGCGGAGGGGGGTGACGCGGAGGTTGCGGGTCGAGGGGTCGAGGATTGGCGGGTGAACAGTCCAGCATTGGGGCAGTTAGTTTGTTGGCGACAATGGAAACATCCACCCTTTGCCTAAAGGTAGGCTCTTTCCTCGGGTGTGAGTTTCTTGAGGCGGCTCAGGGGGGTGGTCGGGGAATGGCGGCTGGAGCGATCTCTCGTTTCCATTCGCATGAGGTGAATGGCAGAGAGTTCGTCGGGGGAGAGTGATGTGGTGTCTAGTGGATCGGAGAAGGTGTCAAGGTCAGGGGAGGTGAACTCGTCCGAGGAGGTGGTGGACGTGGTGTCCTCAGAGGCGATGTTGTGGAAGAAGTGAGGGCGGGGAGGGGCCGACGTAAGTGCGGTCTTGTAGGGGGAGAGGATGCGGTCGAGTTGGAGGGTACGAGTGAGGAGGTCGGCAAGGGTCATGGGGGGCTTGTGGACAAGGGTGGTCGCTAGGTCTTTGCGGCAGACACGCTTAACGCGGGAGATGAAAGCGAAATCGTTGACGACGTCAAAGGGGATATGTTGACAAAGCCAGCGGACGTATTGCACAAAACAGTCGGCTGGTCCGTTTTGTTGGAGCCGACAGAATTGGTCGATATAGTCGTCGACTGTTTTCTGTGGGCGGAAGGTGGAGGTGGATGAGGGTGGCCCACTCAAGGAAGGTGTGAGGCCGGAGATCGGCGTGATGGCGATTAGGCATTTCGGTGTACCACCATCGAGCAACGTTGTCTAGAAGTCAGCCGCCAACGATGGGGAGCCAATGGATGACGGGGATGCCGTGAAGGGAGAAGGCTTGTTGGAGTTTGGTGAGAAAGAGGAGGACATTCTCATGGGGTTGGCCCGAGAAGGTGGGGATTTCGTTGACGCGGAATGATGGGGGGATTTTGCCTTCTTTGGGGTTAATGGTGGCAAGGGTATTGAAATCAAGGGTGGGAGAAGGAGAGTCGAACAGGGTGAAATCATTGGCGGGGTTGGTGGGGATGAGAGCATTGGGGGAAGTAGTGGAGGAGCGGGATACACAGCTTGTGGAATGATCTGGGTATAGTTGGGGATGCTTGAGGTAATAGTGGAGGTGGATAAGAGCGGTTTCGATTCAGGGGGGACGGTTGATGACTGTATGACGGCAGGGGTTGTCGTCTTGGGCGAGGAGGGAAGTGGAGCGACCATGGTGGAGGTAGTGGTGGATGAGGGTGGGGGTGTACATGTGGATGGTGTTGGTGTGGAGGTTGAAGCGGAGGCTTGCCCGGAGGAGGGTGTGGAGGAGGGGGGTGTGGCCGTGGTGACGACCGTGACGGCGGGGCAGTTTCCCTCGAGCATGGTGACACGATCGAAGATGGCGGCCATGGTGGTGTTAATCGTGGCGAGGGAGGATTTGAGGGCGGTCAATGTTTGGAGGATAGTTGCGAGTTCCAAGGTGGTGGTGGTCGAAGTTGGCTGATCGCCTGCGAGTTCGCAGGCAATGCTGTTGACGGAGTCGGAATGAAGATCAGACATGTTGATGGAAGATTGAGCCATGGTGGGGGAAGAGGGAGTGGATGACGTGGCCGGAGCGTAAGCAAAGGTGGTAGCAACGGATGTGATAGCGGCAGCGGCATCAGCGGCGGCACGTTTGGAGGTCATGGTTTGGCGTGGTGGCATGTGGAGGTGGGGGGGACAATTCCTATTTACAAGAATAGAGCGTCGTCAAGTGATTTAGCAATGAAGGTAGCAGAGAATCGCAGAGCAAAAATTAATTTGAATTTATTCGAGATTAATTTGAGAGAAATACGAAAGCGAATTTTTTCAGAATTTCCAAATAAAGAAAAAAAAGAATAATTAATTCCGAGAAAAATAAATGGATTTGCGTTCAGGGCTACGTTACCAGCTGTCCGATTGGGAGACGTCTCCCACGGACGTCTCCGGGAGACGGTCGAGGGGGAGTTGTCCGAAAAATCGGACAACGGCTTTTTTGTCACGTGGAAAGCAAAAAAAAAGGAAAAAAAGTGGGGGTTGTCTGCGCACTGCCAGGGGACCCCCCCAAAACATTTTAGGGCCATTCCGAGCAAAAACAGAAAAAAAATAGAAACAGGCTTTGGGGTGTGTGGGGGGGGCGGGGTTGGGTGGTCGATTGATTGAATAAAGAGCGGGGAGGGCTGGCGGAGTGATCGGGTGGCCAATCACTTCGGCCCCCTCTCACTCTTCCTCCTCCTCCTCCTCCTCCACCGTGGTGGGGGCCTCCTCCTACTCCTCATTCTCCTCCCCATCCTCGTCATCTCTCCTCCTCCACCTCCTCCCCCGCTGCCGCCGCCTCTTCCTCCTCCACCCCCGTCGGGGCCTCCTCGTCCTCCTCCTCCTCCGTCGTCATCCTCCTCTTCACCTTTCTCCTCGTCGTTCTCCATCGCCATGGCCTCCTCCTCCCCCGCTTCTTCTTCTTCCTCCTTGTCCCGCCATTCCCTGTCCCATTGGCATCTCCTCCACCATCGTCAGGGCCACCTCCTCCCCCGCTGCCACCGCCGCCGTCGCAACCTCTTCCTCCTTCGCCCTTGTTGGGGCCGCCTCCTCCTCCTCCTCCTTCGTCGTCATCCTCCTCTTCGTCCTCCTCTTCGTCTTTCGGGTCGTCGTTCTCCATTGCCACGGCCTCCTCCTCCTCCACTTCTTCTTCTTCCTCCTAGTCCCGCCAATCCCTGTCCCCCTACTCGTCTTTCTCCTCCCCATCCTCACGAATCGATAACGTCTCCTCCTCCCCCGCCCTTTTGTTTTTTTTTGTCCGATCAATCAATCAATCAATCAATCAGTCAATCAATTAATCAATCAATCAATCAATCAATCAATCAATCGAAGATCCCATCGAATCGATTCGATAGGATCTTGGTATGTGAAGATCCTATCGAATCAATCGATTTGATGGGATCTTCGATTGATTGATTGATTGATTGATTGAAAAAAGAGCGGGGAGGGCCGACGGAGTGATCGGGTGACCAATCACTTCGGCCCCCTCCCACTCCTCCATCGTCGGGCCCTCCTCGTCTTCCTTCTCCTCTTCTTTTTCCTCCTCCTCTTCTTCTTCCTCATCCTCTTCCCACTCCTCGTCCTCCTCGTCGTCCTCCTCCTCCTCCTCTTCTTCTTCCTCTAAGTTTTCTCCCTCCTCCTCCGTTGTCGTGGCCTCCTCCTCCTCCTCCTCCTCCTCCTCCTTGTCCTCCTCGTCCTTCATCGTCGGCGCTGTCAGTGCGAATACCCTTACAAGTGTATCCGCCCTGGGTTTTTGCAAATGACAAAAAATACATTTGGTTCAAAGTTTAAGTATATCGCGCTAGACACGGCTTCGTTTGTGGTCTACGTTGGCTGAAGGTTGACTAGAATAGAGAGTGTGTGAGCGCGCAGACTATGAAACACCCGCGAACGCGTCCGCGGGTCTGATCTCGGATGGCGGACGCAGATGGGGCTGCGTCCACGGCCGACCTGGTCCGCCCCGCGGACCCGATTTTACCAGAATTTTCCTTAATTAAATAATAGGTTAAAAAAACAAAAAAAATATGGGGTTGTAGGGAATTTTAAGCCCTACAACCCCATATGTTTTTTTTTGGAATCCGACTTTGTTTAGGATTTTAAAAAAATCAAAAACTAAATTCGATTTAAAGAAAATTGTCATGACCCGTCATAACACAGACTGAGAACACTGCTGATGGAATGGATGCATGGCTGAGATTCCCGCATCTGCTGTGTTTTCTAAGTCTGTCTGTGTGTGCGTGTTTGTGACCTGCGTGCCTGTCTGAGTGCTTGTCGGTATGAGTGTGTGTGTGACCCGCAAGGGTACTTGTTTGTTTGGCAGGCCCATAGGGCCGGTACTTACCTGTGGCCGTGGCATTGAGGGTTGTAGCAGGGAAAAACACTCAAGTGGCGAAGCTAGCGGCCCCGCAGCCCTTGGGGTAGTGGAAAAACACTCAAGTAGGCCGGTAAGCCGATACTGCACCCCACTGCAGTTGGCGTGAAGGGGTGCTGGAGGCCGAGCAGAAAAAGACAAAGTTGGCATTTTTAGAGTCCAGTAGCGGTAGGGTAGGTCTAGGCCGGTACCAATCCAACCAGTCTGAGTCTAGAGCCTGTACGGGTAATATCAGGGTCTGCAATGATGTTTCCCTCCGAAACCGAGGAAGTACCGGTTGCTTGGAGCGGCCTGGAAGTCACCGCCCAGGAGGCAAGTAGGCCGCTATATCAAGAGGCCGGGCGGAGAGCCCAGCCTCATTCTTCAGTGTGCAAGTTTGGCGACACGCTGCTGGAGCGCTGGGTACCACAACGCTGCTGGGAAGAAGAAGCCGGGAGCTTCAACCTTGGCTATGGTGGAGCTCTACCGGTAGGAGGAGGAGGGAGAGGGGGACCAAGGGGGAGAGTGGCGAGGTACTTACTGGCTATGGTAGACACCATCTTCATCTCCTTGCTAGGCGCTGCATCAGGAAGGCCCCAGTGGGGGTAGTGCCGCATCAAGGAAGCTCGGGACAAAGTCAGGCATGGTGGCTGAGTGGGCAGCGGCATAGCTGCATGGTGATGACCTTGAAGTGGGTCAGCGGTATAGCTGCTTTGAGTTGTCCTTTGGAGGAGGCTGAAGCCTTAGTAGTCCACCATAGCCTCGGCCTGTATGAAGAGGAAGAGGAAGGGTTGCCATGGCTATGGTGCACCTCATGTTGTGCCTGCAGTAGAAGTGGGATTCGGATATTGATTCTGGTTCAGTCATTCAACATTATTATTGTTATTTCTTGTTTGAATAAGAGGGAGGAGATGAGGAGGAAGGGTTTGGTTGGTGAAGAAGAATAGCCTTGACATTGGTCTATGCTGGAGTACATCATCATCTTCTTCTTTCTCACATCTTCTTCTTCTTCTTTCCCCTCAAGTTCATTCATTTCTTTTTGCAATTGGATGGCATGGTGCTTTCAAATGAATGTATACTTCGAAATTGGCCAGGATCGTAACAAAATTAAAAATATATATGTAAAGAAAAGCTGGATTTTCTTTTTGTCATCTTTTATCATGAGATATATGGCCTTGAGTTCACCTGTATTTTTTTAGAAATGAATTTTTGTGTTTTGCAAGCGTAAGAGGTGTTTAAAAAAAATGCAGATGCAAAATTTGAAAAATAAATAAAGAAAAAAATTCAAAAAAGGGTTTTGATTGATTGATTGTGAGTGTGAGTGTGTGTGTGTGTGTGTGTGTGTGTGTGTGTGTGTGTGTGTGTGTGTTAGCATGCGCACATCACATGCACTTCGCACTCGCACGACACGTCATGATTGTGCTACTCCGACTAACAACGTCGGCACACCGTGAACAAAAAGCAAGACGCGGGAGGCGATATTCCAACGCGGCGAGGTAAAACCACTTGGTATGTCCATGTTGTGGTGAGGGTAACCGCTAGGCCGTTTATCGGGTGAAGTTCGGCCAGGCCAGCGCAAGTGGCGAATTGAAGCGAAGGGGGGTAGGGGTGCTTTGTATCGCAAAGGGGCAACGATCGAACCATCTATTCAGAGAGAGATAAACATTCGAAAAAACTTCGAAAGAAGTTCGAAAAAGGTTCGAAAAAAGTTTGAAAAAGGAGGGATGATAATTTCGTCGACAGAACAATCATTGGTGACATATAACAACGCGTTGAAACACTCGTATACCATCCTTTTGAATAGCCTCGAAATCCCAATCAACAAGATGTCAAACGGAAATCAATGAACGGGAAATTATTGAATGGAAATTGCAATGGAGGGAGAAAATAGACAGGGTGGAAAAAGCAACCAATAAAAACCAAGCACCTTAGATGAAAAGCAATATTTCAGAAGATTGGTCCATTCATTCATAAAAAAATTGGAAAAACTTCGAAAAAACTTCAAAAAAGACGGAAGGACGACAACCCGAAGATAGAACAATCATTACAAACCAGCACCATGATAGACACAATGTTTCAGAAGATCGAAAAAAAGGGGGGTCTTTATCTCCATCAGAAACAATTACAGATCGCGTCGCCCACCTCGCACCTCTACTATCGAACAGTTGTAGTGGGCTCCAAGGGGATAGAAGAGAAGATCGGGGGGGGGAAGGAAGGGGAAAAAAGGGGGAGAGGGAGGGAAGGGGAGCGAAGGAAGGGGGGAAGGGGGGAGGGAGGAGGGGGGGGGGGGGAAGGGGATATCCCGCTTCAGCTCTCTCCTCCAGATCCAATGCATTCCTGCAGCTGCGTGGATCATCTCGCCGAATCGCGGGAAGGGCGTGGCAGCTCCCTTAAGCGCTTTTCTGCCCCATGCCACGTGGGGCGTCATCAGAGGGGGGGACATCTTCCATGATCCCTGGAAGGCCGGGGGGTGGTAGTGGTCGGGTTGTGGATGGGGGTGCATTGAGATAGGGATGATGTGGGGTTGCGTGATCGAGGGATGAGGGACGGGGGACGGGGGAGGGGGAGGGAAGGGGCAGGGAAGGGGCATGCGGGAGGGGTTGGGGGAGGGAGTAGATGAAGTAGAGGAAGGACAGAAAGGAGAGAAACGAAAGGAAGGCCGAAAAGGCGCATGCCGAAGCCTCCGTCATAGTCCTATGCTCCATCGCACCGCTCCTCGCAGAACACTACGTCTAGCTAACAACCACACCCACCTCCGACGCCTAGCACAAAGAAGAGGTAGCAGAAGCTGGCGAGAAAGATGGTCGTGAAGCAAATCGTGCAACCGATCAATAGAGCAAAGGGCCTAGTCGATAACAGAGGAAGATTCCCTCGGACAAACATGCGGCCAGCATTGCTGCGGCTATGGCGAGATTGGGAAGAAGAGCGAGGAAGAGGAGGAGGGCGAATGCGGTGTTTCGCGTTGGTGCGGAGGGGGGTAGGCGGGCCAAAGCGCGATCAGCAGGGCAGGTAGCATCGGTATGCATGTCGCTTGGCCTCGGAGTACTCAGGCGTCGGGTTACGAGGGCAAAACCGGGAAGGTGCCGACCGCCAGGAACGTTACCATTTCCTCCACCTCCTATTGCTGCTCCTCCAGGTCCCAGTCAGCGAAGAAATCCATGTCGTTTGTCACCTCACCGAATCCCGTCGCGAATGCGAAAATCGGACGCGCTACTCTGCTGTCAGAACCATTAACCGTATGGTGCTCCGATGAATGGAGCCCACGGGTTCTATTCTGATATAGTCGCGGGGTCCGTCCGGGAATCGCTGCCTTACGGTACAAGCTATTGCCCCCATCCATCTATTCATACGCATCTATCCTACGGTTGATCCATCTATTCATACGCATCTATCCTACGGTTGAAAAGCGGACCCGGAAAAAGGAAAAAAGACAAGAAAAAGGGGGAAGGAAAAAAAAAAAAAA
>BFEA01000119.1:1194326-1213038 GCA_003427395.1 Chara braunii
AGGTGAATCGCAACTTACCCAAGCACCCAAATCAGTGAAAACTCAAAGTTTGAAGCAATCTATAAAGGGGAAACATCACGGAACTATCCCAAGGTGAATCGCAACTTACCCAAGCACCCAAATCAGTGAAAACTCAAGGTTTGAAGCAATCTATGAAGAGGAAACATCACGGAACTTTCACAAGGTGAATTGCAACTTACCCAAGCACCCAAATCAGTGAAAACTCAAGGTTTGAAGCAATCTATCAAGAGGGAACATCACAGAACTTTCACAAGGTGAATCGCAACTCACCCAAGCATCCAAACACACCTTTCCTTTGGCTATGGCAGGTTCGTACTTCTAAGGCTGTGGAGTCCTTCCCTCTAGAAGGGCTATGGGGACCCCTTTCAGCCTCTCCTCCTACTCCACAGCCTGAGGGTTATGGCGGACCACTCTCCTTGCCTCCTCCTAGCCTCTAGGTCACTTTTCTCAGCCTTACCACCATAGCCAGGCTACAGGCTAGCTCCGACCCTCACTTCCTTGCTCTATCTCACTAGTACTCACTCACAGACTCATTTGGGCAGCATGGGCACCTCTCATGCTCAAATGAGAGTTGCGGCCTACACCTCCAGCTTATATAGGCTGGAACAGGTGCACCGCCCAGCCTCTAGGCCCCTCCAAGTGCCTCTAGGTGGAGCGAGGTACCCCAAGGGCCAAATTTCCAGTTTTGGCCTGCCTGGAGGTACTTGGGCCTCATTTTGGCCAGGTACATGCAGTCCGAGAGGCTGGTACCCTCTCGGACTACCCCTTGGCCTACCCCGGCCTCTTTTCTTTTCGAAAAGTGCTGCCTTTTGGGTACCACTAAAATGCAGCCTTTACCAAAATTTGAGGGCCTGGAGGCCCGTTTTTCGTTTTTTTTTCTAGTCTAGGCCTCTTGCGAGTAGGCCGTTGCATTTTCCCAAGTGGCGGCACAGATCTCAGCCTTGGATCTAGCTGAGATGTATGGTTCTCATCATTCCGAGTCACTCCAAGCTCCCCCTTGCTCCAAATTTGAGCCTTTGCTCCAAATTTTATTTTTTTGATGTACCTGGCCCAGGCCTTAGGCCAAATTCACAGTTTTGTCTTGTTCCTCTCTTTGTTTTCCCTCCATTTTGCTGCCAACTCATTCCGGAGCTAGCCGTTTTGTGTCAGCCCACAAAAAACGACTAGATTTCCTCCTACGCAAGATCAGATTTCAGATCTACATCCCAAAATTGAGCCGGACAACTCACATCAACATTTTCCCTTATTTTTGCTGCTTAAATTCAGATATTGCAGAGATAATGCCCCAAGGACCTTATCTCTGCAATCCGGACTGCCCTCGAAGGATCTACGAGGGATGAGGTCATCATTCAGACCTGCCAGTCCCTACGGCTGCAGTCCCAACCTGGCGGCACTTTTTCCTCCACTCCTTCCTCCTCCTTTGCCTCATTCTCCCCCCTTTTCCTCCTTTCTTTTCTCATATACTGTTGGGACAAGTGTCCAACAGCTATTTCTCCTCTTTCTAGCTGTTGGACTTTTCCCAAGGTCCGATTTTGCAGCCGGCATATGGCCGTTGCACCTCGGACTGCAGTAGTAGCACCCCCAAGGCCAAAGGGGGCTCCTTTTTGCTGCGGCCGCCCCCAGTTTGAGACCCCCTTCCTCCGATTTTCTTTGGCCAGCCCTTTTTTCCACGTGGAGCCCTCGGAACTTCGTTTTTCTTGGCCTGGCTGGTCCGGGATACTCGAACTACTGGCCGCCCCCACCCTTACTGCTGCTACTCCATCTTTTCTTTCCCCTCGACACCTCCCGCCGGCGCTTGCCTTGGCGGCACTTAACGTTTTCATCCGGACTCCCCGGCCCAGCTGGTCCCGTCCACCTGTCGTCATGCTACTTTATTTCTGTCGTCGTTGCATTTGATCCAGGACCCCCTTGGGTTGCCCCAGGTGCCCTCCGTTTTTCCCGCCTCGCGCCCGTTTTTTCCGTTCTGTCGACAATCCCTGTCGGCGGCACCTGACACTTTTTATTCCGCCGATACCCAATCTGCTAGTGGTTCCGCTGGTGCCGCCATTTTTTCTAGGCCCACGCGGTCCATGGCACTTCGGTCTGCCTGCATTACGTCTTTCCCTTGGTCTCACGCGGTTCCCGGTACTTCGCCCTGCCGGCACCACGCCATCCCTTGGTCTCGCGTGGTCCCCGGCGCTTTGTCCTGCTGGTACCACCCCGTTCTTCGATCCCATGAGGTCCCCAGCACTCCTGCCCCGCCTGTACCACATCTTTCCTTGGTGCCCCTGACGTCTTTCTGCCTTACAGCGACCTCCGCTCCCCGCTCCTATTGCATCCCGCATGCTATTCCGTTCCGGGTGCCGGCTCCCACCTACCCTGCGGTCTGCCTGGCCCTTCTGCCGCCGCGTTGCATCAGCGCCTTGCGCCCTGTCCCTTCCTACTTCCTTCCTTCCCTTGTTGCGCACCTCCTATGCTACTACCGACTTCCCGGCGGCCCTTCTCCGTCCTTGGGGAAGGAGTCGCCCCTGCTGTTCTCTCATAGTCCTTTTGCCACTTTCTGCTTAGCCAACCCATTTCTAGTCTGGCGGCCCCGACGACTCTGGGCAGCCTCTGGCTTCCTACTGTCCGTGCCCATGCTTCCGCTCTTTCCAACATACCTGCCTCCGGTTTTCTCTGTCGTGCACAAATTGGTCATATACCGTCTCTCGAGTGACGGGAAGTCATTCGGGACTCACCAGTCCCGACAACATTCCGCAACACGAAACTATATGCTAATCTCGAAGTTTAAACTCGCAGGTAAATTCGTTTGCCATATCCGCTCCCTCCCCATCTCAATTCCCGAATGAATCTGGCGCAAAACATGTCCGGGCACATTCCCATTTTCTACGCCCGTATCCCGCACCTCCCCGTCTCCTTCGTCCTCGCCCAACCTCCCTTCCTACTGATCCATCGGTCAATCTAACATTACAGTTGAGCTAGCCCGAGGCAAAAACCTCGAAATCAAGCCCTCCCTCGCCCGATTCCTCAGAGAAACGAGAGAGTAAGCTTCGTTTCCCTCCATCCCTGCTATCGCTATATCTCCCGTTACCTTCGCGCGGTCTACCTTCTCTGCTAACTCTCATTCTACTACTTTCCCACTAATTCTAACGCAAAAATCGGGGTCGCCTGCCCCGAAAACCCCGGCTTATCATCTCTTTTAACTCAATTCCGTCAAGAATCGAGCAAAATCCCGATTCTTCACTCCCTATCGTCTCTTCTTCCACCATACCCCGGTGCACCAACTTCTTTAATTAACTTCCTTAAAACTTACTCCCTCGCCAATCTAACCTCGCCATCGAACTCGCACGACCCAAGAACTATAGATTTGCATCTTCTCTCACCCGTTTTCATTAAGAAACGGGCGAGATCGACACCTCCTACTTTCACTTCTTCTTCTCCCATAGCCATCTCCGCGCATTGATTTTTCTACTAACCTCTAATCCTACTAACTCATAGCTAGATCTGACTTCATATCCTAACTCGCAGACACCAAAACCCCCCCATATCCATCCTCCACTCATTCGATTCCGTATAGAATCGAGTGAGCACCTTACCTGTGACTGCGCCCAACCCGCTGCTCCGCCATCTCTGCTCTTTCCTTTCTCGAATGTACCTGGTACAGGCCCACGTCCAGCTTCACTCCCCCATTTTACTCATTCTGTCACTGCCGCGCCCCCCTTCTGCCTGCCTAGCGCTGCCCGTCGCTCCGCCGTCTAGTCTCACCGGCTTAGCGCCAGTTGTCCGCTGCGTGATCGCCCCGCCCGTTGCTACACAGCGCCATCTGGTCGGACTGTGCCCCTCGCCTGCTCGCACTATTGCTCCACCCCGCTGTTGCCGAGCCAGCCTCACCGCCTACTACTTAGAGCTATACCGTTGCCCCCCCTGCTACGTAGAGCTGGCCATCTCCTGCTAAGCAGCACTGCCCGCTGCGCTATCGTCCTCCCTGCTGCTGCGCAACGCGGTCTGGCCAGCCCGAGGAGGACTGTCGGGAGGATCCGGCTAGCTGCACGTCGGTCTCACTTCGCGACTCCACGAGGAGTCTCCCCTAGCCCGGTCTGCCCCTGCTGTAGTGCCGCGGGCCGCTTTTTGCCCAAGCGCCACCCAGCCTCCTTCCAGGCTCCCAGTGGGCATACTCACGCTCCACCTCTCCCAATAGATCGTGGACGGCGGGTGACACACCCGCAAAGGGGTGGGGGCCCCGCCACTTCACTCCTTCCACCCCACAAACTAAGCACCCTTCTCCCCCGGCTCGCATGCACTTCGACCCCTCGGTCCGTGATAAAAAACACGCCGTATAGAGGAGTTTCGCTAGCATCCTAAATACGCAGGAACCCGTCGGCCCTATCGAAAGAGGCGCGTACTCAAGGTCCTCGGCTGTCGCGGCGGCCACTCGTGGCCGACCCGATGCCCGACTTACAAAAGTCAAACGTAGAGTCAAATAATGACGACGATAGATAATAAAAAGGATAAAATACACAACTTTTTATCGTCGAAATATGGCGAATGAGGAAAAGAGGACCGCTAGTCTCGTTCCGACACTTCTAGCGACAAAACCAAGGGGGATAACCCCGCCGGGTCCTCAACTCATCGGCCTCTTTGCACTAATCTGATACCCCCGCGTCGTCACCGCTCGATCTCGATCCCTGAATCTCCTCGATGAAAGTCCGACGTTGTAACCAATAGCGCTAAGCCTGAATCTGGGTCTAGCTCTGGCGGACGCCTAAATAACCGGCCAACGCGCGACGCGCGGGTCTACTGAAACGCTTTCAGAAGACACTTTGTTGTCGATGTCGTCCTCCGTACGTACGCATGGGTCACAGGTAAGTGCATTAATCAAACAATAAAAAATTGTTTAATCCTAGTTTAATCAAAATTTAAAATTTGACCGGCGCCCACGCCGGCTCTTCAGTCATCAAACATAAAAATCACGCGCGCCTCGAGCCTGCGGGCCCGCACACTCTCTGCTCTAGTCAACCATCCCGCCAATACAAACCTCAGACTCAACCGCGCCTTGCGCGGTATTCTTGGACTTTAAACCAAGCCTATTTTCTGTCGCATGCAAAAAATAGGGCGGATACCCTTGTAAGGGTTCGCACCGACAACGCTGGACATTGTTTCCAAGCCGAATGGTCTAACATTGTGCCATATGTAAATTGGGTATAGGGGTTGAATCATCTAAGGCTTTTATGAACTATCTTATAAAGTAACTTGGGGTTGGTGAGAGTACTTACCTTTGTGGTTTGGTCTTGCATGGGGTTGAGTGAGACTACTGCTTCGTCTAAGTTTCAGCTTGATAGGTAGTTGCTTTAGTTGCTCGCCACGTGCTAGAGCCAAAGGAGTTAGTTTCACTTCCTGCATTTTCTGAGCTAAGTTTTTTTCACTTAGGTCAATTTCTGCATTTTCTGAGGACTTCTATTATACTTGATCTTGTATAAATCTTGGTAAGCCACTTTCTCTACACGAAGCGCTGCCCAAATTTCTACAAAACCAAGGAGTTAGTCAAATTTTGTCTTTTTCGGGGTCCAGGTTTTTTAACTTTTTGGCTTAGTAAAAATTTGAAAAACCTCATTTTCTAAAGGGAGTGCTGCCCAAATTTTTGCTAATTCAGAAAGTTAGACAAAATTGGACCTTGAAAAATTGAAGTCATTTTAGATTTTTAACTTAGCTTTGTAGAAATATTGGATTAGCACTTTTCCAAAGGGAGTGCTACCAAAATTTTTACAAATCTAGGGAGTTAGTTGAATTTTTGTCTTAGTTGAACTCATGTCTTGCTTCTGAGTTCATACCTGACTTAGTAAAAATCTGGAAAGGCTTCTTTTCTAAAGGGAGTGCTGCCCAAATTTTTACTAATTCAGGGAGTTAGACAAAATTTGACTTTCCAGATTTAGAGTTTGTTTTGTTTTCATATTTGAGCTATTATAAATTATGGAAAGACACTTCCCGTATGCAAAGTGCTGCCGAAATTTTCTTAGTTTAAAGGAGTTAGATTATATTTTGACAGGTGGCAATTCTAGAAATCCACCCTGAATAGGAGAAATGTTGCCATAGGTCTGCCTTGCGTTGGGCACTGACTTAGAGGCAGGTCTAGGCTTAGCTTGTAGAAGGGTCTTGGGTGAGAATGTGTTATGGAGTTGTATTCTCCATACACTTATGATTTTTTCTTGGGGAGTGGCCTGTCTTGTGTTACAGCTCTTCGAGATCAAATGATTCAAGATCTGGGTTAGATTCAGTTTGATCCTATAAGGATCATCTTCTGTTATCACTGATAACAGGTCGGTTGTCGATTCGTCGGTTTACGACTCGACTCCAATCCACTCTTGCCATTCAACCTAAAGGCTTTAGCCTCGTGATTTCAATTGTTTTGTTGTGTTTTCGCCCGGACTTTATTTGAATGGCCATTTAGCGAAAGTACTAAGTACTTTATTTTGAGGAGTTGCACAAGAGTGAGGCTTGCATGGCTAAAGCGAGGGGTGTGAGTACAGAGAATGGTTGAAGTTGACCCCGTCTAGTGCGTGGACTTTTGGTTGATTCTTTGATGTGATTTCAGGTCTGTTTGGTGGTTAAGACTTTGAATTTGGCTACCTTCGATCATATATATATATATGATTGAGAGGAGTCCCATTGTGATTGTGAGAAGTGATTATCACATAATTATAACCCTTTATATATATATATATATACATATGTCTTGGATGTTTCGCGATGCCTACTTGGACTACGCGTAAGGGTTAAACAAATCGTGCGTTTGAGAGAAGAGGGGAATCCACTTTTATCCTTTGCTTTTTAGAGTTGTGTGAGTACAGAGAATGGTTGAAGTTGACCCCGTCTAGTGCGTGGACTTTTGGTTGACTCTTTGGTGTGATTTCACGTCTGTTTGGTGGTTCGGACTTTGAATTTGACTGCCTGCGATCATATACATATATATGATTGAGAGGACTCCCATTGTGATTGTGAGAAGTGATTGTCACATAATTATAACCCTTTATATATATATAAATACATATGTCTTGGATGTTTCGCGATGCCTACTGGGACCACACGTAAGGGTTAAACAGATCATGCGTTTGAGAGAAGAGGGGAATCCACTTTTATCCTTTGCTTTTTAGAGTTTCTATGGTTGGACGTTGTAGTCCGTGGCAACCGTCAAAGTCAACCCCCTTGATTTCTCTCCAGGCCCTAGATGATGGAGTTGGTCTCCAGGGCGATAAGAGACAATTGCCACCACAAGTATGAACCTGTGAAGCACCCACTCTTCGCAGGGTGCAAAGAGGGTGTGGTTCTCAACCGCACTTGGCGGTTGTCCAGCGTCAAGAGATCAATCCCTCAAGGCGCGCGTGTCAGCCGACACTTGAGTGTCGAACGCAACCGTCAAGATTAACGAGGATCGCATGAGTATGGGTACTACATAGTACGCCATCACTGCGACCGCTTGCGTACGCTTGCATTTCGAGTCGATATGAGTTAGCCCTGCGTCTGTGTGGTTTTATACTAAGTCTCGCGTGCGATGCCTATCTGACTTCCGCATCGGAGAGTTATGGGATGGCTACTAAGGAACTAGGAGTGTTGTCGCGTTGTTGTTCAATGTCGTTCAATATATGTATATGTACGTGCGTGGGAGTGTGTGTTTTTATTTTTATGTTCTTTATAGTGGTGTGCGCGTGGCGCGTGGGATGCGTCCTAGTCGACCGGCGATGAGTCGCGCTTGGGACCTCAGCCCCCAAGATGCCGGTTCGCATGCGGGTTCAACAGAGGCGTAATACCGCGCGTACCCCCTATGCTACAACGAATGAGAAACGCCCTCGGCTGGTCCACCTCTGCGATTGCAACTGATTAGCTCTCGTACTGTGGACTGGTGTAGCTCGGCGGGGATACGCCCATTGAAAGGAGGTGACAACTCCCGTAAGATGGAGGTAAGTCGTGCCTCGCGTAGGCCCTATCCTGTAGTAGGGGCTCGCAAGGGATATGGCTGGCGCACTCGGCCGGAGCGGCTTGCGGAAGCTCCATACGCACTTGCGACGAGGATCAAACCGACTCCTGCGTGACGTGGCCGGGAGGGTCCCGCGCTGCCTTGTGCGGTGCCGGACCGATGCGCTCGACAACGCTGCTGCCTCCTCCTCCTCCTCCTCTTCCTTCATCGTCGTCGTCCTTTTTGTCTTCCTCATCGTCCTTCTCCTTCGCCATGGCCTCCTCCTCCCCAAATTTTTCTTCTTCCTCCTCGTCCCGCTACTCGTCTTTTGTTTTTGTTAACGACGTCCTCCTTCCCTGGTTTTTGTTTTTTTTTTTGTTTTTTTTTTGTCCTATCAATCAATCAATCAATCAATCAATCAACCAATCGATCAATCAATCGATCGATCGATTGATCGATTGATCGATTGATTGATTGATTGATTGAAAAAAGAGCGGGCAAAAAAAAAAAAAAAAAGCGGGGCAGGAGGAGGCCATGGCGATGGAGAAGGAGGAGGAGAGAGAAAACTTAACGGATGAAGAAGAAGAGGAGGAGGAGAAGGAGGAGGAGGAGGAGGAATAAGTAGAAGAGGAGAAGGAGAACTAGGAATAGGAAGATGAGGAAGAAGAGCAGGAGGAAGAAGAGGAAGACGAGGAGGAGGTGGAGGAGGAGGAGGACGCGGACGAGGAGGAGGAGGAGGAGGAGGTGGAGGTGGAGAAAGAGGATGACGACAACGAGGAGGAGGAAGAGGAAGATGAAAAGGAGGGTGAGGAGAGGAGAAGTGAAAGGAGGAAGATAAAAGAAGGGGGAGAAGGAGGAGGAGGGTGGACGAAGGGAGGTGACTCATGTGATGTGGGTGGAAGATGGCGCGTGGGTTGCGCTCGTCGACCTCGGAGTTTGGCAATGGCAACACCGAACTCCGAAGACAGCGCGCGGGCCGAGATTCACGGGGGAGAATGCCACTGCCCCCATTTCGAATTTGAAAATAGCCCAATCTGGGCAGTCGATCTCGCAGATCTGCCAACCCAGATTAGGCATTTTTTTTTCGTTTTTGGAAGCCCTACCGGCCTCCACCAATGTTTCTCGTCAGCGCCCCAGGTTCGCCTGTCCCTGCAGTCCACCCTTGTGCCGCCCAAGTCCGTGTCCTAACCCCCCCCCCCACTATTTTTTTTTTCGATCGGACGTGGGGCCCCGGGCAGCCGATCGGCCGGTTGTCCGATCGGACAGTCCTGAATGGTCAAGGGGGTCCCGGACGTCCGATCAGGTAACATAGGTTCGGGGTAAAATTGTATAATTTCGAAAAGGGGTGACTAATTCCGAGTAAAAGAGATAAATTCAGTCGTGAACTAATCGGGTTTAATCGACATTAATTAAGGAGTTCAGGGGAAAAAAAAAAAAAAAAAAAAGGACGTACTTCTGAAAAAAGGAGACCAAAAAAGAATTGCGAAAAAGAATTTTTTGAATTTCAACAAAAATTGCAAAAAGGAATATGTAAATTAAAATACTGAGAAAAAGAACTAATTAGAATTATTTTTGAATTTCCAAAAGAAATATCGAAAAAGAATTTAATTAATTCTAACATATTTTCGAAACTTTCAAAAAAGAATTAATTAATTTGAACGAAAAGAATTAATTCTAAAATATTTTTGAATTGCAAGAATTTCAAAAAAGAATTAATTAAAATGATTTTCGAATTTCGAAGATGATATGCCGAGAAAGAATGCGTACTCCTATATATTTCTGAAACTTTTGAAAACGAAAATATTTTTGAGAAAGAAATGTCGAGATAGATAATTGATTGATTATGTTCAAATTTTCACAAATTTTAAATGAATTCTAGGAAAATAATAATAATAATAATAATAATAGTAATAATAAATAAATAAATAAATGAGTTTTGATGTAAATCGAGGGCGGAGCGATCCTATCTACGATTGAATGGGTGGTAGTGTGGTAGGTAGGGTACGGGTAGATTGATGATGATGATGATAATGATGATGATGATGATGATGGTGGGGGGGAAACGTGGGGGGGGGGAAGTCGCGCGCGGGTTGTGCGTGGGAGAAAGTCGGTGGGAGGAGGGGAGCGACGGGGGGGGAAAGATCGCGCAGGGGAAGAAGCGCGCGCGCTGGAGGTAGCGGCGCGCGGGGAGAGAGGTGCGTGGGGTATCGCGCGGGTGGTGGGAAGAAGGTGGGGGAAGCGGGAGCGGGGTCGGGAGCGGGAAGACAGGACGAAGGTGGGGGAGCGGGATCGAGATAGGGGAGACAGGAAGAAGTTGGGGAAGAAGATAGCGCGGGGGTCGGGAGTCGGGGGATCGCACAGGGAATCAAGGTCGGGGAATCAGAGTTGGGAAGGGCGGGGGGGTTCAGCGCGGGGGATCGCAAAGTCGCTGGAGGGAGGCCTGGGAGGGGAGTGGGATTGGGTAGGCAGCGGGGGGGAATAGCGCGCGGGAAGAGAGGTGGAGATGGCGCGTGGGAGGAAGGGGGAATGAAGACGAGGAAGAAGAAGACGAAGAAGGAGGGATAACGACGGCGACGAGGAGACGGAAGAAGAACAGGGGGGAAGGAGGGTTGAAGAGGACGAGAAAGAACAAGAATCGAGGCAGGAAAGGAGGAGGGAGGAGGAAAGGAAGCGATGACGACGATGACGAGGGGAAGAAGAAGAAGAAATGAGGGGGGAGGAGAAAAAAAGAAAGTTTATTGGTCACTTACCTGCGTGTCGGCTTCGGGATCGGTGGCGTTGCAGCAGCGACGAGGGGGGCAGCAAGGTGCTGACGTGGCAATGGCAACGACAGAGGGTACGAGGTGCTGACGTGGTAGTGATGACGACAACGAAGACGACGTCGATGGCGATGATGTGGCAACAACAGCGACGAGGTCGACGACAACGACGATGACGTGGCAACGAAGGCGACGATGATGGAACAAGGGGGGAGGGAGGGTCGAAGCCGCTCCGATACCAGTGTGACGAGGCAAAGGCAGAGAGAGAGAGGGAGAGTGAGAGCACAAACACACTCACTCAACTCGACGTAGACTCGACACGACTCGACGGACGCAGACACAAAGTGGCAAAGTCGCAGTCTTGGATTTCCGAACACAATGTCGAAGCAAGTCGCACTGAAGCACAAGCACTGAGGACGAAAATTGAATGCCCGTACTGGGCTCGAGTCCGGTCTCAAGTACCGGACTCAAGTTCAGTCTGGAGAGTAGAAGTGCCATTGCCTCAAGACTGAACTGAGAATCGAAAGTCTGAGTCAGGGCGCCAGAATGTCGGATGGTGCCAAGTGTCGAAATCCGAAAAGTGCCACAGGAGGGATTTGAAAACGGGCGCCAACTGCAGAGGGCGCCAACAGTCAGAAACCGAAGAGCAGGAAATCAAAAAGAAAAATAATAGCAGGTTGGCGGGCGTGGACCAGGGATCGAGCTCTGGCTGAGTCCGTAACATATATGGTGATTTTTGGGTGTTTCACAGTGTGATGAGAACAATCCGATGTGTGATTGATGTTGAGGTGGAAAGGTGGTGTAATGTTGGTTGTGCCGAAGCAGCATTTGGTCATCACAATCAACATTGGGTCATCTGGTGAGAATATTTGTGGTTGGGGGCAGCTATTTTGAGGTACGTTGCACCTAACCTTATCTACCCTCTTCGACACTTCTTACCATGAGGATGTGTGTTCTGTCTTGAGAGTCCTCTCATTGTGAGGAGTCGAGTGCGCTCAACCTTTAGAGTCGACATTGTTCTTGTGGAGCATGTGGAAGGAGAGGGCGGACCTATCTGAAGGGCCCTGGACGAAGCATTGGGTCACAGTCACCATGCCAACCCACCGGGAGTAGAGCACACATGCTTTGCTGCTTTGTCCTTTGTGTTACATGCTGCGCCTGCACACGAGGGCCATTTTCCAGGCCTTGCATCCCTCAGGCTGAAAGCCTGAAAACCAAGGCCTACAGGCCCCGTGTCTGTTTCAGCCTGACAGCCTGAAAACCAGGGCCTACAGGCCTCGTGTCTGTTTCAGCCTGACAGCCTGAAAACCAGGNCCGTGTCTGTTTCAGCCTGACAGCCTGAAAACCAGGGCCTACAGGCCTCGTGTCTGTTTCAGCCTGACAGCCTGAAAACCAGGGCCTACAGGCCCTGTGTCTGTTTCAGCCTGACAACCTGAAAAACACGGCCTACAGGCCCTGTGTCTGTTTCAGCCTGACAACCTGAAAACCAGGGCCTACAGGCCTCGTGTCGTTTCAGCCTGACAGCCTGAAAACAAGGGCCTATAGGCCCTCAGGCTTTACCCAGAAGCTACCTGGAACTTTTCCGGAAGCTTCCTCAGGGTCTAGCACGTTTGGGCATTGGCAAGAGCAGCCTCCTGGACGGGCCAGCACTATATAAGACTGGCCCGCCCTACAGGCAGAAGGGAGTCTTCAGGATTCGGCAGGAACACTCTGGAGGACCGTTGCAGGAGTATAAGCGCTAGCAGTAGTCTTCTGCGCTGGGCGATTTGTAGCGTTAGCAGTAGTCTTCAGCATTGGGAGCCATAACTCGAGTAGTACTAGAGAGAGAGAGATTGGGCGAAGGTCAGGGATACTTACCTGCAGCGCCGTTGCTCCAGCTTCATCTTCGAGGTACCTGCAGCACAGCGCCATCTTCACAGGTCAGTACCTGACACATGAGAGAGAGAGAGTTCTTCTTCTTCCTCTTCTCAGTCCACCATCTCCTTCTCACCCTCCTGCTATCTGACTTCACATCATCAACAGACTACGAGAGAGCTTGGTGACATTTGGATCCAGACTCGACATTGGACTTTAGACATATCGAAGAGAGATTATTAGGGATTTGAAACGAGACTTGGTGTTGACGACTTTTCCATCTCCCCCTTCCTCTTCTTCGTCTGATCCCTTCCTCTTCGTCTGTGTATGTCTGGACCTGGCGCCTCTTTCCTGTGTATAGTGCCAGGCTCCTTCACACCTTGGGATGGACATGATGCATGTTTGGTCTGCGTTTAAACATTGATTGGGCTAGTTATTTGCATTCTAGCATTCTGCTTCGCTATCTTGTGCTACGTGAATGAGGTCAATCCCGGTCAGGTCAGGACTTGTATCTAAAGTCTTCCCTCCGCTATAAAAACACCATTTTGTATGTATCGGAATGCACATTGCTTGTTGAGATTCTACCTGGACTGCATTGTCCATTCAGTCCTTTTTATCACATTGCGGATCCTCGGTTATTATGTACATCGCCCAACTGGGCATGTAACAGTTGGTATCGGAGCTTCGCACGTGAATCAGGACAACCTGATCTGACACGTGTGCGGGGACTGAGTAGCTGATTAGTCTTGATTGATTGATTAGAGCCACTAGTTAGCCCCCAAAATCACGATTTCGACCTCACTGTCAAAAATCAATTTTTTTTTTCTTTTCTTAGATTTTGTTTTCTCACTATCTCTGTTGTGGAAAATTGCAATAGCACAACATCTCAAATTTTCGATTTCGTTTTTCTTCTGAAAATTCGAAATTTCGTTGTTGAAAATCCGGAATATCTTTTTTTCGAAAATTTTGATTTCCTGTTGCAATTTCCCGTTATTTAGAAAATCCGAAATATTTTTATTCCGAAATCCATTTTTTTTGAAAACGGTACGGGAATCCCTCTTGCAGTTAGCATTCTCCACCTGCGCGTACTCTCATCAATGTAATTCCGAAATTTTTTTGTACTTCATTTTCAGAATTCTTTTATCAGAAAATCCTTTGCGGTCTGAAAGTTCAAAATTTTCTCATCGATAATTTCGCACTTCAAGGGACTTGGGAGGCCTACTAAACTTGCAAACGAGTATTTTTTTCTTTTTCTCGAATTTTTTGCAAAGTTCAAACTTTTCTTTTTTGATTAGTGGCTCCTTATCTGGGCGATTTATCCCAGTTGCCCCATCTGGTCTTCTCTCTATCTCCCTCCGGGTACTCCCTGCGGCGACATTGGTGAGTTGCCACATTAGCAGGCCACGTCAGCAGTACACGGCAGTAGTGCCACGTCAGCAACTAGTCACTGCAGCAGCAGGTCACGTCAATGCATGGTGCTCACCCGCTCAAAGACAAGCGGCATGGAGCAACAGCCAGGCGAGACCACTGAGGCCTATCAGGCCCGCATGCTGGACATGGTAGCAGAGTACAAGCAACGGGCAGCTGCGACAACATCCGCACGTAAGAAGGAAGACGAGGAAGCAGAGGAACAACGTCGCCTCGCTGAACAGCAGCGACAAGCGGACGCTGAGGCAGCAGCGACGGCCGCAAACGAACGCCGTCGACTACGCCGAGACAAAGTCCTCGAATGTGAGGGGGATATCGAGGTGATCGCCGACGAATGGGTAGTGGCTGCTGAAGAGGAGGGTGCCCCCTCTGCTGTGCGTGGCCTTGCAACCACAATCGAACATGTGAGTGACTTAGTCGCCACCTGTGCAGCACAACAAGAGGACATCCTCTGCATGGACATCCTGGTCTGGAAGCAGATTCGAACTATTGATGAACTGTTGGACCGGGTACGCCGGCTGGAACAGCAGCTTGCAACAGCCACCCCCGCCGGACCCTCCAACTTGACAGATCGCGTCAACGTTTTGGAAATCGACGTCGAGACTCTCAAGGACAGCGCGTTAACGACAAATCAGCGGATTGACCAGCAGATTTGCGCTGCCACAGCCAGTTCAACCGCGACGAATCGCGAGAGCGTTCCGAAGTTTGACGGCCTCCCGATCTTCTGCGATGCAACAAAGACGGACCCGATCCCATTGTGGCGCCAATTTGAGCTGAAGTTGGACATTCACCACGTCATCAACCCGAACCGGCATGCATACTTATACTCCCGTTCGGGAGGCGCGTGCCAGGCATGGCTGGACAACATGTTGTCCACGCACAACGTCCCAGTCTACGAGTTGCATACAAAGATCAGCTGGGCTGATCTCAAGGCAGCATGGCATAAGCGGTTCCAAGTGGAGCCGACCGAGCTTCAGGAAGCCGAGAAACTTCAACGGTTCTATCAGAACGAACTGCCAAGCACGGACGGGATCACCGAGTACCAACGCTTAGCATCCACGCCCAACTTGTCGTCGACATTCGTCGCTATCAAGCACTTCTTCATCAAGAGGAGCTGCCCGGCGTTGCAGAACGCCTTGACGCAAGTTGCGGAGACACTCACCACAAGCGAGCAGCTTTTTGATAAAGCCTCGCAGATCATCCTGACGAACATCGAGGCCAAGAATTTGGGCCATTCGTCTGTTGCAGGCCAGGGCAGAGGACAGCATCGGTCGAAAGTGGCCGTGGTTGCAGCAACTACAGCAAACAACATTCCAAACGAGGCTGCCTCTTTTGAGGAAGGAGACAGATTGGCAGCCGCCCGGGATGGTGGCCGCCCCGCCAGAGGGGGAGGACGCTGCAAACCGAAGACACACCAATTCAGCCCCCGGGGCCGGACCAGCGGCTCAAGAGCCTTGGACACATTACGGTATCTCAAAAGGCGTGTACCACATCCGGTCTAAGTACCGATACTGCTTGTGGTGCAACAGCGCGGTGCACGACACCACAACGTGCCCCACACCGGTCCAAGCCAAATCCCCTTCGGGAAAGTGAGCACCGTCGAGAGTGATACGACTGCACTCTCGACGCCTTCGGAATCGGTTGCTTCGCGAGCGACCTCTCTTCATTCCGAGGCACATGCGAAAGTCGACAATCCTCTCTTGTATTCTTATGAGGACTATGCTGCCCGACTCGTTCCTTCGTTGGGTTCTCAAGCTCAAGGACAAGATGTGTGTGCGGCTTCTTCTCCGTCCGACAACAACAACAATAGATCGTCTTCAAGTGGCTCTTCAAGGGATTCGACGCACGAGTTCAACATAGAGGTCTTGGACCCGTTGACGTCCAAGGACTTTACATGGCTTCCTCTCCCTTCCACAAGCTGCTTGCCGGGACCGCAATGCGCAGCACTATGCGCCCATCTCCACACATACTTAGCCTTCTATGCACCACCATCTTCGCCGACGGATGACGAAGCTGAGGTGGGGGACATCCTTGCGTATGTTACCAAGGTGGCCCGCGAGTTTCACATGCAAGGGTACGATGATAACAACGCACCGCTCCTTTATGTCCGCATCCAAGTTGGGCAAGCGTCCTGCAACGCTTTGCTGGATAGCGGCGCGACTCGCAATTTCATCAGTTGTCCTTTATCCAAAGAGCCGGCCTTGGCACTCACGTTCGAAGGAAGCCAAACCCGACGGCGATCAAGTTGGCAGATGGTCGGACGCAACAACTCCTCGGTCGCTACATTGAAGCCGTGCCGGTTTATTTCGCACCTCATGCCTGCGAACCGGTGAAGTTTGACGTCTTGGACACAAACTTCGACATTATATTGGGGATGCCTTGGCTTGCAAGTGCGGATCACACGGTTAACGTCCATCAGCGGACACTTACCATTCGCGATGCCTTCGACGCCGAGGTGCCGTGTACCATTTCTCTTCCTCACTCCTCGATCCGGTGCCACGTTGTAACGGCCAAGTCTTTTCGGGCCACTTGCGCTTACGAGCGGACCAACGAGATAGGCCTATGTTTTCTATGAGCTGCCGCGGCGACCGAATCTTCACCTACGGACTTGTCTTCGGACCACCGAGTGGTGTGGCTGCTCGACGAGTTCACCGACATCTTCGAGTCCCCTACCGGTGTGGTGTCGGATCGACCGATCTCCCACAAGATCATTCTTGAGGCCGGTGCCGTGCCGCCGAAAGGATGCAACTATCGCATGAGCGAGGAAGAACTCGAGGTTCTCTGCGCTCAACTCGACGATCTTTTGGACAAGGGCTGGATCCGCCCTAGTAGCTCACCATACAATGCGCCAGTTCTCTTCGTAAGGAAGAAGAACAAGGATCTTCGCTTGTGCATCACCTACCGCAAGCTCAACGCACAAACCGTCAAGAATGCGGGACCTCTTCCGCAGATTGACGACCTTCTCGAGCGTTTGTGCGACGCAAAATTCTTCTCAAAGTTGGACTTGAAGTCTAGCTACCATCAAATCTCGATACGCGCGCAAGATTGCTACAAATCCGCGTTCAAGACGTGGTACGGGTATTTTGAGTGGATTGTTATGCCGTTTGGCCTCACCAATGCCCCGACGACCTTTCAAGCGGCAATGACCAACGAGTTCCGTGCGATGCTAGACCGGTTTGTACTAGTCTACTTAGACGACATTCTCGTCTATAGCCGAACATTGGAGGATCATCTTGAGCACCTTCGACGAGTGTTGGAGACACTCCACCGCGCCAAGTATAAAGCCAACCGCGACAAGTGCGAATTTGTCTGGCAAGAGCTGGAATACTTGGGCCATTTTGTCACACCAGACGGCATTAGTCCGTTGTCAGACAAGATTCAAGCCATCCAAGAGTGGGTGGAGCCGAAGACCGTCACAAATGTCCATTCCTTCCTTGGCTTAGTCGGCTACTATCAACGCTTCATCAAGGGATACTCGAAGATCGCGGCTCCTTTATCCAAGCTTCAATGCGAGGACCGACCATTCGACTTCGACGACCATGCGCAGACTTCATTTTTGGCTCTCAAAGCCGCATTGCTATTTGCGAAGGTGTTGCGCATCTACGATCCGCTTTTGCCGACACGTGTCACTACCGATGCGTCCGGCTACGACATTGGTGTCGTCCTCGAGCAACATGACGGTGTGGACTGGCACCCGATCGAGTACTTCAACAAGAAAGTTCACTGATTGACGACGCACGGGAGAAGGAATTGTTGGCCTTCGTACACGGGCTCAAACGCTGGCGGCATTTTCTTCTCGGTCGACGGCAGTTCCGATGGGTAACAGATAACAATCCATTGGTCTTATACAAGACCTAAGACACAGTCAATAGCACCATTGCCCGTTGCATGGCCTTCATCGACCAGTTTGACTTATTCCCCGACCACATTCCGGGCAAGTCAAACAGTCTTGCGGATGCTCTTTCACGACGTCTGGACCATTGTACCGCAGTCTACTCGACTTTTGAGATTGACAACGACTTGTGGTGTCGAGCGCATCGGCCCCCACACGAGCGAGGGCCCTCCCGGCCACGTCACGCAGGAGTTACACATTAAAACAAAACACAGAGACAACTTCGGGACGACGTGAGGTAGTTTCCGCGAGCCGCCGAGGCAGTGCACGGTCGCGTCGTCCCTTCGCCGCTCTAGCCGGGTGCGCCAGCTTGTACATCCCGCGGTCTCCTACGACAGAATAGGTTCCCGCGGGGCAGAAACTTGCTTCCCTAAGGGGTTGTCACCACCCTTAGGGGCGTATCCCTACCGAGCTACTGACCCACGTGCGAAAGCTTTTACATGCAGTTGCAAAGGTGGGTCAGCCGAGGGCGTTTGCTCGCACGCTGTAATATAGGTATACGTTATTAAACGCCTGTTGAACCCGAACGTTGTCCATCACTTAGCGCACTGATTTCCTAAGGATGAAGCTTACGCCGGTCGACTAGAGCAGTCTCGGTCAAGTATAGAAACCAACAACAACTTGACCCTAGTCCCTTGCACACAATTTTCGCATACAAATATAGGTGTATATATAATTTATTCAGACGAAATCGCCAAGAATAATACACATGAAGTCACTCTTTCAAATCAACCAACTTAATAATTATAGCACAACTCTTTAATGGGTTTGGTCTGACGAAAAAGGATCATGCTATCGTGTTTTCCTACTCATCGTCCATATGGTCGACAC
>BFEA01000119.1:1213121-1223734 GCA_003427395.1 Chara braunii
GGATCATGCTATCGTGTTTTCCTACTCATCGTCCATATGGTCGACACATAATTTTCCTTTTTCAAGCCTTTTAMGCTAAAGTCATACTTTTTTCAAGTCTGAATTTAGGACAACATTGTGCCTACTGAAGTYTGTCGTGCTTAGCTTCTGCAAGTAAATACCACTGCTACCATGCAGATTAACAAGTGATCTGGTTCCTAGCCGAAGTTTGAACTCTCGGTTTGACCCCACCTCCGCTATCRTCTCCTTCTTGCTTCTGACATGCGTTTTTATGCATGTGGTTACCCCTCAATGCATAAGCATGATAGTGCCATCATCGGGGTGATCCAGATACTATCCATCTGGCGGTCCTACCTACATAATGTGTTTTTTTTTTTTTTTTTTTATGATTACCTCGTGAAGTCATGAGTCATATGACTTCCTCAACAGGACAAGTCAATGCGTAAGTGTTATCTGAAATCCAAGTTGGATATCAGAGGACAATGTCTATCCCAAGTAGATYTGCCGTCCTCCGCGCARCTGAGCCTCCAATGAATCCAATTGTGCAAGCTCATTGTCATCGAATGTTAGGGTAGCCCTCCATCCACCTCGCATGACTCTAATAATTTGAGTGTCACAGAAAGAGGTCATCCGTGAAGCTAACGTCCAAACTATAACTCGCAGAGGCCGACTAAGTCCAAATAAATGTCGGGTCTCTGTGTCTTGGATCCGGACGACGCCAAAGCGTCTGCCGGACGAGGTAATCCTTATACTCACAATGACTCGGGAGAGACATTAGAGATTACTCGCACGGTGAAAATACAATGTGTATCCATAAAACTACTCGGGAGTTTGAGCCATGTTTGCCCGAAAAATCCCTCTCCATTTCGGAGGAGGCCGATGAAGCCGATCCACTCCGTGGGAGAACCATCTCGAACTCGTAAAAGTTGCTCTGCTCCTCTGATGAGATCGTCCTCAAGCGTATCGCGAACCAGCAGGTACCTCGGGATGGTCATGTCTCGTCGAGCTCCAAGCATTTGCGTGTAAGAACAAAACTTCATCAGTTGAGTAACCGTTCTATGAGTTCATCCTCCTCATCTTGCCATGCATACTCTGAGAATGGTTCAACTCGTAGAATGATGAACCTATTCGCCCGTACTCATCTTGTGTGATATATGCCAAAGAAAGAACCTTGTCGTTCGTTTAACCAAAGTACGGTACGAACGAAAGTCAGCCTTATCTCAAGAATTTCGTCCATTCGAGGGTTTATCTTATATGGTTGCATCACCACTAAGTTCATGTTGACGAAGTCGCGATCGGGCAGTGGCGGAGCGAACTCGTAATGAAGGATGTCCAATCCGGTTCTTAATCTGAAAACGAGTCGTCTGGGAGGGTTCCGCGCACTGCCATCCCAGAATCGTGGAACATCCTCCTCAGAATATAATTGATCCGGATTGAAGACGGCTCGTGCTACTCTCTCCGATCTTCCTCCATTACGTCTCGAGGACTCTGCCCATTCTGCCGCTTCGTCATGATTGCTTAAAAGGTGACAGACCGTTGTCCCTACTGCCATCTGAAAAAAAAGAATAGCGAGAGTAGTTACGTTAAAATCTCTACAACTGATTATTATTCATACATCCTTCTTCCGTTTCGGTTCGTGCTTCTTCTGGCACGACCGTCCGTGATAAGAGTGCCTAACTGCACTCTGCTTAAACTAGTATGACACGAATTGGGCTGCTTATGGCAACAGTTCCCCATGCGTCAACGGCTCTTAATATGGCCGCCAAAAGGGTATACTACAACAGTTCTCCCTTACGCGAGGTGCCAAGAAATTCCAGAGGCCTTTCCGTGAATATACGCCTGTCCTTCCCATAGGAGGTGGTCTGGGATACCCCTCGTCCTCGCGCGAGAGAACCTCGGATCTCAGAAGTCGGGCTGGCTCCACCACAACAACATGGTACCCCCCCGCAGAGCGCTCCATTTCGAGTCGATAACAGGGTCGGCCCCTAAGGCATTGAACCCCCGCCTCAGATGCCTCCTAGAAAAAGGAAAGGAATCTACCACGGTGAGCAGACCTCTTGTTGCCTGACGTCAAGAACAACTTAGACGAAAAATGATCACAGAAGGAAGAGTCATTCAGACGGACGGGCATAGACAGAGCGGGTCATTCGGGAAAGAACCGGTGACCTTGAGAAAAATCTTTGTCGATTCAAGCTTTTCTTCTTAGTGATCGCTTTATTTTTCATCGTCTTCTTTCTTCTTTTGGTTTGACACATACATACAAGTGTGGAAAAGTGAGAACAACCAAACATTAGCCATCTCAAGGTCGACCCACTTCCATTTCAATAAGCCACACCTGCAGCCGGATCAGACGACAACTTCAACAAAAGAAACAATGCAAATCCAAACTCAGGTCAGACTCACATTCACCCGCGCCAACACACATTTCCTCTACCTTTCAGTGAACATTCAAAGGACAGGGTCGAGCAAAGTGTGGGTTCACTCAGGCGTGAAAGGGTCTGAGTCAAACTGACTGTCCACTGACCTTGAGTGAAGTTGTACGGCACACTCAAGAAGACCGTATAGAATTATGCCCCTTTTGACGTGAAAGTAGTCGTCCCCAGTCGTCAGCAAAGTGATCTACACCACTCTCTTGCTGCTACCACCTGCCACAACACTCCTTCACTTACTTTTCAGTAAGTGTCGCTGCCAATTGCTTCCGCCGTCACCGCGTTACCGCGCCGTCAAATCCACGCTACCTCGAAATACACTACTCCATCGGCACCTTCATTGCGCCAATGCCCAGTTGTTGCTCAACGCAAAAATACCGCCAACACTGCCGTAAATCCTGTGCCTTTGTTGTAAAAAAACTTTCAGCGCTTCCGCACTACTGCCGTCAAACTCAGTGCTGCCGCCGCAAAAATTCGGCAACGTTTCCGCACCGCCGCTGTCAAACTTAGTGCCACTGCCGCAGAAATTCAACAACGCTTCCGTACCACAGTCGTAAAACTTAGTGCCGCAGCCGCAGGAATTCGGTAGCACTTTCGTACCACCGCCGTAAAACTTAGTGCCACAGCCAAAAAAAATTTCGGCAGCACTTCCGTACCACCGCCGTAAAACCTGCGTCGCCGCCGCAGAAATTTGGCAGAACTTCCCCACCGTGGTGGAAAAATGGCAGGCCAAAATTAGTAAAATTTGGGCCCCAGGCCCAAATTCCACTTTGCCGCACTGACGTAGCCCTGAAGCGTCCTTGGGTCCGTCCCGTGGGACTAGCACCAGCCAGAGGGGAGGGGAACAAAGTGTTCCCTGCCTGGGCTATGGCTGCCCAGCTTCTCTCCTCGCACTCCTCTGCAGGTCTCCAGCCTCCTCCTTGAAGTCCTCAGGCAGCACCTCACCTCCTCAGCAACACTCAAGTGTGCACGTTACACAATTGACGGCACGAGTGCTTCTGTGTGGCAGTTGGGGACAGCTGCCTGTTTTATAGTGGCTGAGGAGGGCTGGACGTCACTCCAGCCCCCAGGCAAAATCACGGGCTCACAGTGAGCCCTTGATCTAGCCAAGATCCAGGGCTAACTGTGACCGCACCACAGCCACAACCTTAGTGTGGGGCAGTTTCTTTAACTGCCCTATTTTATTTTTTCTTTTCTTTTTCCCAGCTATCTCGAAATCTCACGAGATAGTTGGGCTCCTGCCATTTCCAAATCTGTTTTCTTTTATTTTTCTAACAAGGGGTTGGAAAGATACAACCCCTTTCAGTTTGATGTATCAAGACCCTTTTTCCAGGGCAGATACATCGGGGAAAAGGTTGAACCATGGTCCTTCAATTTCCAGGCTCCCTACAAAAACGGGAGCTTGATAGTTACCTCTGGCAGAAGCTGCCAGAGGTAGCACCACGTGAGGACAAGTGTCCTCACTCAAAATAAGAAAAAAGAACAAAAGAAAAATAAAAATAAAGCTAATTCTAATTTTTACTGCACCTGGCTCTTTCCTTAGCCAGGTGCATGCTGTTGCATAAAACAACTCTCCCCTTTTTGCTTTGCCCTCCCCTGAAAGCGAGGAGGGCAGTTGTCAGTTTGGGAGGAGTAGGTCCTCCTCCTCCCAACTACCTCGTCCTCCCTCTCTCCCTTTCTCTAGCCAGCTCCCTCAGCCCCATTCTTCGTGGTCTGCTAGGTGGGGAGCTGGTTTTGCTCCCACACAGCCTGAGAAGGTTGTTTTCCTTCTTCCCTATGAGGCAGTTGCCTCGTTTTTCTTTTGTTTCACTTCTTTTTTTTTTTTTACAGTTTTTCACGAGGCAGTTTGTCTCGTTTCTGCCCCTTTTCCTGTTTTCCCCCACTGCCCATTCTCCAACGGCCACGAAACTGAGAGGGGGGGAAAAACTAAAAGAAAACAAGAAAAAAAACTTACCTGAGGTGGCGACTGCTGCCCATTTCTCCGAACGAACGGCCGCAGACCCTTAAATAGACTGAGGGGAGGGGAAAGGCACTCATGTGGGGCGTATATTTCCTTGTTCCACGTGTGGATTCATTCGATTTTGCTCATTTTATCGAAGGAAGTCGCGTGGGGCGAACTGGCAGGTAGGTATAGGTAGGTAGGTTGCCCCTCTTCATTTTCTCCTTCTCTCTCTTTCTCTCTCGCGGCAATGTACCCCTCCACGATATAGGGTTAGATTCATTAAATTTCTGCAGGCTATCGAGGTTCAGCCTCCTAACGAGTTGGTGAGACTCGAACGAAACAGTCTTGGTACAGTAGCTCGTAGAAAAAAAAAGAATCTTAAAAACAAAAAATCGAAAGAAGATTTAAAAAATAAAGAATCTAAAAAAAATCTAAAAAGAAAAATAAAACTAACTTTTGGCTGCTCGTTTTCAACGGGCGCCTGTCGTTTCCTCTGGGGACTGTAAGTCCCCATCTTCCTCCTACAGCGCCATCTGGCGCATTACTTTTTTTTTTTTTTTTTTTTTCGGTAATAATAAAACCGTTGGCTTATGCCAACGGTTACTCGTTATGTGCCCTCAGACACATCTTCGAGCGCCATGTGGCGCTGTTTGCTTTTTCTTTATTTTTTTATTTTTATTTATTTATTATTATTTTTTTTTTACTTGATTTGTACGTGTCATCCTTGCACAGGACCAAGCTAAACTATGCGCGGCCAATCTCGGCCACGCGATCTTATACGATAGTGCGGTCGGGATCGACCGCGCTATCCAAAATTGCAGTTCCAAACGGAGTTGCGCCCAGTAGGCAGGTTTTCGGGTTCGATCCCTGCGTTTGCAGGGTAACAATCTGATGTAGTACCTGCTGGGCACTCCTTTCACGGGAGTTACTATCGCCGCCTTTCTATTTGAAGGGTGGCAGCCCAGTAGGCCGCCTGTCTTTAGACTGTCGGGCTATTCCCAAAAAGGAGCTAGCCCGAGTTGTGTATTTTCGAGCTCGATCCCTACATCTGTAGGGTGACAGTCCGATGGCGGTACCTACTCGGCTAGCTCCTTTCTCACATTGAGAAAGGAGCAACCCTTCTATATGAAGGGCTGCGGTGCCCAGCAGGCCGCCCTCCAGTGCTTAGCAGGTTGTGCCTGCTAAGCCTGCCTGTTACAGTGGCTGGCTGGTCGGTTTAGCGGCCCACGGCCTTAACAACTGCCCCACTCAGCAGGCCATGACCCCATTCCTTCTGCATCTCGGCGCAAAAACCCCGCGGACCCAAAAAATAAAACTTCCTTTTCCTTCCGCGCCGCGGCGCCAACCATTTTAGCGGCGACCCTTTTTCAACCTTCTTAGCAGCCGCGCGACATTGTTTTTGGTAGAATAGGTCTAGCTTTAGTCTTTCCTCGGCTGCACATCTATGCGGTCTTGCCAAAACCGAGGATGAGTTGGAACTCTCCAATAGCATGTCTATTTCATCAGACCAGTTACCCCAAACTTACATTAAAATTCGGACTTCGTCCGACATCGAAAATACAGGGTAGATACCCTTGTCAGGGTTTTTGTCCCGACAGCATTCCCAGACCGCATTGAATGACTTCCATGTCATTCAGTTTTATCCAAACACAATAGCAGAGGTGTTTACCAGGACAGTCCTAGCAGACAACCTCCCCTTTCCATCAATTATGAGCTCAAACTATTGGACTGATGCCTTCAATTCTTGTGCACTTCTTTTCGGATGGTTCCAGCATCATCCCACTGACGGCCACTCAAAATTTTGTCTCTCAGAATGGTACTGGAAGCCCTATAGCTAGATCCAACATAATCCAATCAATTGATACTGCTATATTCATTTGAGGAATTCCCTTAACTGCCGGGAATCTAACCCAGGTCTCTTGAGTTTAAGGGGATGCTCTTCACAACACCTCGACGTGCACAACGCCGCGAGGAATTTAACCTGGGTCTCCCATATAGACAAGGATACTCACATTATACTACAGTCAGGGAAGACATCAAAACAAAAGGCCTCAAGTATTTCATCATCATTCACTGAAAAACTTGTGTTTAACCTATTTCCCCAAATGAGTCAAGATTAACCCCTGGCATGTCTTTCAAAAATGTATCCTTTGAAGGACAACATCCCGACATCAAGCCCCGCTTTAGATTCGGGCCTCACCACCTTCCCTCCGATTCCAATCTTACGATCTTATCACTCTGCTGTCAATAGGATAGGACAACCTTGTCCACACAACCAAAGGTTGGTCAGACCTTAGTCATGAGGACAAGGTGACCCTACCTACTTCAAGGTTAGGAGACCAACCCTATCCTTGCAGTAAATCGTGGTCGCCTACTCTACTGACAGTGTCCTGATAAAATCGCAAAATTTTCCTCCCTTTCAATGGTAATGTAGTCACCCCCTTCCACAAGGAAGGTGACAACATCCCGCTATGGACCAGGAACAAGGTTTCGGCACATACCTCATTACCGTCTACATGACTCACATCTTTCATAATTTTGTCACCACGAGAGATGAGATAGGGTAACTTCTTGTCATACATTGCCTCCCATTTACATGCATAGTCATTCACACAAAACATACACTCAGTCATTCACAGAAAAATATTCAAAATGACACACACAGAAAAGACACATTTGAGAGTTCAATGTCACCACCACTTTTATCACAACATTTTATTAGTGGATCGCAAGGAGATCCAGAATGAATATCAACAACTGTACAAAAAATCAAAAATACCTCTAATAAGAAAAGAAAAAAAACACATCCCAAGCTATGTTTCAGTGTTTGTTTCTCAAATGAAAAATGACCAGAAATGCTATACTTTACAGAGATAGTCAAAAACAACTATTGCCCTCAATCCCTCTGAATGAACTTTCGTAAATGAGAATTAGAAACCCAATTTCGATTGCGTGCCCCATCCATTTCTTCGATCTCATATGCTCCATGATATGATTTCCCGACAATGCGATATGGTCCCAACCATCGACTGTCCAACTTTCTTGACCACTGTTTTTCCATAGATGAATCGTAGAGGAGAACAATATCACCAATTTCCAAACGCTCCTTACGGACTCGAGGTCACCTGTCCCATCTTTCCTTGTCTGCCTGTCTGCTTTCTGCGGTCGAGGCAGCAACCTCTTCAATTTTCTCCTCTGTAATCATTATCTGTCTTGCCCTGAGGTCAAGTAATTCTTTCGTCGAAAGGTTAGTTTCCATATCCTGTTTCTGCCAAGTTTGCAGGACGCTTACGATTCAGAATGTCGCATGTCGACCAAACCACAAAGTTACAGAAGCGTTCCCAGTCGTCCGCTTGATAGTAATATTCTTTACGAACTCAGATAAATAAGCCATTTCGACAGATTGTCCGCACACCACTTTGCCAACAAATTTGCCAGAGTAGCGTGGCCTCGCTCAACTGGAGCGTTAGCCTGTGGATGAGCTCTAGTGGTGTAACTGTAATTTACACCGAGCTTTCTCAAAACAGCTTGTACGTCATCTGCACGAAATTCCCCTCCTCGATCCATCACAAATTCGCGGATAAATGGATATCGAAGATAGAATTCCTCAATACATCCTGCCAGGACTTTCCCAGTTCGTTCACGGATTGCGCGCCCATCAACGAAACCGGTTATCCCTGGCATCAAATATATATCTGTATCCATTAATTCCACGCGGCATTACCAATAAATCAAGATGAACCACAGCACCTGGCTCTGCCATATATCGAGGATTAAGCGGCTCAACATACCGAAAATCGATTGCTTCTGACAGAGAACGCATGAATTACAAAATTCAACAACAATTTTTGTCATTTCTTCCCAGAAGTAGAGATATTGAATCTTCCGTAAGGTAACTCGTGACAATCTGTGACCGCCGGCAACTCCATGTAGTGCGACAATCACGTTAAGTTGTCTCGTCTTTCCACATACCACTCTTCTAGGAATGCCATTATCAGACTTCTTGAAACGATGGCCATATCAGACAACAAAATCTTTACTTTTCAAGAGAACCTCTGGATCCACCTCATTTTCGCCAACTTCCCCATTCAGCCACAACCCAATCTTCTTATAGATTCCATCGTACTCATTTTTACGAAAGGCTTCTCTGATTTCACTGCTTTCCCCTTCTTCTGTCATCATCTTAAGATGATCCTCCTGAATCAAGGAATTCACGAGAAATAACAGATTTCCACAAGTTCTAGAGGCTTTATCAACTTGCTCGTAACCTCCCTCGATTGTTAGAGGTTCATCTGCGATGTTGACTGAGTTGGATAATGCTAAACTCATCATTTGTTCCGCAGTTTTCTCTCCCCATGGATCCTCTTCAACAAAAGCTTCGCCTGTTATCAGTTCAGAACGTACCTAATAAGAATTTGGTGCATTCCAAATAGATTTTCCCAATCGAGACGAAGCATCTTCCAAATAACTAATAAAATTAATAGTCAAACGATATTCCTCCTTATCCAAAAAGTTATCCACTCTTCTGCCTGGTCCTTACATGAATCCAATTCGATTGGACTCAATCCATCAGCCCGGTTTTGTGCACCCGAGATACGCTCAATCTCAAAATCAAACATCCAAATGTCCGTTAACCAACGAGCAACAGTAGGATCCGAAGGAGAATAATTTCTCAGTGATTGAGCCAAAGCTGTAGGATCCATTCTCAAAACAAATCGCCTGCCAAATACATAATTCCTGAATGTACGAAGACAGTGAAGAACAGTCAGTGTTTCTTTCTTGAATTAAGAATAATTACGCTCGACTGTATTCAAAGTACGACTTTCAAATATTAACGGTCATTCTCGACCCCCCTCATCTTTTTGAATCAAGACACCACCCAAGGTTGTAGGCCCTGCGTCTGTCTCTACTATGAAGGGTCGATTCGGATCATTGTCAAAACAGGGAACGCCGAGAATCATCCCACCTCGTCGAAATGCAGCCTTCATGTCATTCACTGCTGCCTGTTGCTTGGGTCCCTATTCCCCATCCTGATCTTTGCGTTTCAATTTCCTCAGGTGTTCTACCCTCGCTGCAAACCTTCGGATAAAGATGCGCCAAAACCCACAGGTCCCAAGGAAGCTCCGTATACCTGTGATAGATTTGAACGGCGTCGGTCATTCCAAAATTGTTTGTCTTCTTTGCATCTGGCCGATGACCCTTCTCATCACATAAAAATCCCAAAATTGTCGCCTCACGCATGCAGTGTCTGAATTTGACACCGCTAGCTGTGAGGTTGTATTCCTTGAGCTTTTGCAAGACCTTTTCCACATCGCGTACGTGTTCCCAGACAAACTTGAGAATACCTGGAAACACCTCTGTCTCATCCTTCCCACGAGGTCCTGGAATAACCAAACCAAATCATCGATATATGGTGAGGTCACATCAGGATAGGGTGGTCGCATGACCCTCATCATATACCACTATACAATAGCGACGACATTTGTCCAACCTTGAGGTGCTGAACACATATGAATCAATCCCCTAGACGTATGCATTGCCGTCATTGGTTTGTCTGTTGTATACAAGGGAAATTGATTGTAACCATAATACAAATCAATCAATGTTATGATGGATCTGCGTGCACATGATTCTGACAGTAGGTCTGCATGTGGAAGTCCTCCTGCATCTCAAACCGTCACTGCATTTAACCTTTGCAGGTCTTGGACCCATCTGAGGACACCGTTTGGTTTAATAAAATAGAACCAAGGAGATGCATATGGCCCATAAGAATAATCCGCTACTTTTGTCTGGATCTTCCCGTCCAGATACTCAATCATTTTTCGGTGGTCATCTGGATTCGGATACCGCGGACCTCTTACGTTCCATGGCTCATGTGGTACTGTATGTATCCTAATCATTGGAATCATATCAACATCCAATCTTCCTCGTTCTTTAAAGTACTAACGAGGAAGTCAGTCTCTGCCTTAGTAAGAAATTCATCGTCTCCAATGATCATTTCCTTGATTCTATCTTCCGTTAATTGACACGACCCTTCTTCTGCCTTTATCTTCATTGTCTTGATCCACTCTCTCTCCTCTTTGTAATAAACTTCTTGGTCCTGAGTGATCAACACAGGCACAGGCTGCGCTTTTACTCCTACTTTCTTATGTTTGCGCTTCGATCCCCTGGCCAACTTCCGTCCTCTAAAACCAGCTTAATAATTATAGCACAACTCTTTAATGGGTTTGGTCTGACGAAAA
>BFEA01000119.1:1227568-1251028 GCA_003427395.1 Chara braunii
GTTGTCTTCCTTGCAGGTATGCGGCACCTTTTTCAGCAGCAAAGCTATGGCGGACTTCCCTCTTCAACGGCGCTCCTCAACTATGGCGCCCTACGGCACGCGTCTCTCTCCTACTGCAATGGCGATGGCGCATGGGATAGCGGGTACCAGCTCCGATACCAGTGCAATCAAACTCGCTTTTATTCACACTTCACATGCATGCAAACAGGTTGCGCAGCAAACTGGCGTCAAGCGCCCACTCAAAACTCAGAGATATAGCAACCAGGAACGCAGCTCGGATACAAGTTCACTTCAAATGGCTATGGCGGCTCATCGCCTGTACAACTCTCTATTCGTCACTTACTCCACACTGCAGCTCGCACACAGGATCACCCTGGATATCCCACACGCAACACACTTTGTACACTCACACACACCCGCACACATCTACAGCTATGGCGGCTATGGCCGCTGCTACCCTATCACTATGGCTAACTTCCTTCCCGCCCACTTCGTCTCCGGGCTCACTGCAGACCACCTCGCACAAGTCGCTGTGGCAGCGCTTCCGCATGGCATACGCAGGAATGAACGAATGGCTGGTCGCTGCCTCTCAATTTATACTTCTGTAGCTCGTTGGTCTAGCCCTTTCCCATGCCCGTGGTGCACACAGTCCCGTACGGTACTTGCTTGACTGGACTAGGACTGACTGGGACTGGGACTGGTGACTCTGCACGGGTAGACTCCACCACTTGCCAACTTGCCTCTGTCTAAAACGGGAGTAACTTCAAAAGGCCAATACTAGGACCTTCCGGAAGGTTTAGTCTTGGCCTTTCGGAGACTGTAGCAACTACGACCTTGACCTTTCAGGACTGTAGCAGCTACGACCTTGACCTTTCAGAAGTCTTGAAGCTACGTCTTCTAGAACTCCTAAGACTTCTACCCGACAGATCTACAGATCGAATCCCCACAACCTATAGACCCTACGACACTCTACCAACCGTTACGAATACACAGGTCACGGGTTCAACTCCTGGGTCGACTCAGATACTGTACACAGGTAAGGTGAGAACTAGGGATCGAGCCCTGGGATCTGCATTCGCTACTGCTAACAGGTGAAAACCGTTTCAAAAGAATACCTTCTCTCTCCCTTCACTCTCTTTCCGCTTTCTGCGCACGCGTCTCAAAACTGGACATAGATAGTTCAGACAAAAAAAAAAACAAATAAATCACAAAGAGCGGAAGGTAGAACTCCTAGCCGGAGCGGCAATTCATTTGGACTTAGAGAATGGCATTCACACAGCAGAATAAAAAAAATAAATACAAACAAATGAAAGAGAGGACTGCCTTAACGAACGGGCCCAAATAAATTAGCTGGAGATCCCCTCGTGTCTAACCTGACAAGGAACATGTACCACAAATAAGTCAGCCGAAGAAAACTAACTGGAGAAATGGAGATTTCGAGGGGTGCAGACGGTCGCCGAGCCAGATGCGGGGCAGTGTGCGAGAACATGCAGTAAGCCCAGTCAAGATCCCCTTGAAAGAAATGTCCTTACTAGCCGTGTTCCCCAAATTCAGCACAGCAAAGAGATGCATTGACGGCAACAGATTTGGAACCTAAAGGTCCTGTCCCATCGGGCCTGGTCCCACTGAGTCCCAAAGGGCCCCAAGTAGGTCGTGGACCAGGACTAATGAGAGAGATGTACCAAGTCAGTCCCAAACTGCCTCTACCGTACTGAAAAGGAAAAGACATCTTTCAGCAAGAACCTGCTCCTACAGCCGTTCAGAATGAAAGGACAGTGCATTGTAGAAAGATATGTCATTGAGAACAAGATACATCATCCATCCATCCATCAGGTGAGAAAGCAATCCACATGCTCACACACACAACCAAGACCGCAGAGAAGGGGAAGAGGGCCAGCACACCCCAACAGGCCATGAAGCACCAAGCAACCACCCATGGGCATACCCAAGTCACACGACACTTACCTGTGAGGCCCAGCCTCCAAAGATGGATAACGACTCACCCCCCTCTCTCATAGGTCCTCCTGACCCCCAGCTACCACTACACAATGTCCTAGCATGACTAAGAGGGCCTCCCTACACCCATGTTACAACGCCGGATCCTCCGTCGATGTTGAAGACCGAAGTAGCAACTTGCAGCTCTTCGATGCAGATATGGCAGCCTCCAATCAAGTCTCCCTCTTGAGGGGAAACCCAAAAGTCACTCAATGTCTTTTTGAAGTCCAGATTCCAGGTGCGAGTACCTCTCACTCTCTACTCCCTCTCGCTTACTCCAATCAGCCTCCTTTGTGTCTCGCCACCCCATTCCATTACTCAAGCAACCTGGTCAGGTCTGATGTCGACCCTCCATGACCTAACCAGGTGGGGGCAGCATCCACATACCTCACTGCCCCTCTTAACCCTAACCTCCAACCCTAATCCGAGATTAGGTTAGCCCTAACCTAATTCGGAATTAGGGTTAGGGTGACTAACACCTCCCACCAGCAAGTAAGTCCGCTCTGATACCAATTGTTAAGATCCTCGTCCTTCCAAAGCGCAAATTCACAATGAAAGACAATGTCACCCAATTGTGAAAGAAAGGAAAGCACTTGCAAAGAGATAGAGACCAAAGAAGAAGAAGAAGAGGAAGAAGAAGAAGATGTACACCAGCAAGACCAATGACAAATCCCCCTTCTCTCTCCGCCTTCCTCCTCCTCCAATCTTATTCTTCGTCCAATAATAATAATAATAACAATGAGTGGATGAACCAGAATCAACATCCGAAGTTCCCTCTTACTGCTGACACAACAACAGGTCCACCATAGCCATGGCTTCCCCCTTCTTCCTCCTCTCACATGCCTAGGCTATGGCGGACTACTACGGGCTCTGCCCTCCTGTGCAAAGGACAACACAAGCAGCTATGGCGCTGCACTCCTGTCCAAAGGACAACGCAAAGCAGCTATGCCCCTGCTCGCTAAGCCGCCATGCCTGACTCTGCCTCGAGCTTCCTCGGTGATGGCACTACCCCAACTGGGGCCTTCCAGATGCAACGCCTAACAAGGTGATGAAGATGGTGTCCACCATAGCCAGGTAGGTACCTCACCACTCTCCTCCTTTGCCCCCTTCTTCCTCCTCCTCAGGCTGGGCTGCTCGCCATAGACAGGCTGAGCGCCCAGTTGCTCTTCTCCTCCAGGCAGCGCTCCCCAAGTCCAGCACTTGGCTCCAGCAGCATGTCGCCAATCCTTGCACACTGCAAATGAGGAGGAGCTGCTTGCTCCTCCCGAAGATGTAATGGCCTACTGGCCTCTTGGGCGGTGACTTCCTAGGCCGAGCGGGCTCCCAGCAACCAGTACCTCCTCCCTTTCCGAGGGAAACATCATTGCAGGCTCGGATATCGTCCGGACAGGCCCTAGACTCAGGCTACTTGGACTGGTACTGGCCTACCTCTAACCTACTGCTACTGGGCCCTCTAAAAATGCCAACTTTTGTCTTCTTCTGCCCGGCCTCCAGTACCCGACAGTTCTACCACAACTTGAGTGGTACCGGCCTACCTGCTACTTGAGTGTTTTTCCCGCTGCTCTAAGTGTCGCGGGCCTACCGCCGCTACTTCAGTGTTTTCCCTGCTGCAACCCTCAAAATCACGGCCACAGGTAAGTACCGGCCCTGTGGGGCCTTCCAACCAACAAGTACCCTGGCGGGTCACACACACACTCAGGCCGACAAGCACTCAGACAGGCACGCACACACACACAGACTTAGAAATCACAGCAGAATGCGGGAATAGCAGCAAGGCATTCATTCCAGCGGCAAATCCCAGAAATCAGCAGTGTTCTCAGTCCGTGTTTTGGCGGGTCATTACAGCACTGTGTGATCTCCTGTGGCAATGTGTCGGCCATAGGAAACTGGAAGAGAATGAACAACTTTCCTCATCCTTCTGCTATTCAGTACATTAGTTAGACATGCTATCGAGGTTCAAACCATGATTATGATCTGGACATGTGGATGGCGATGCAGACAGGTCAGGTCTGGATGTCCAATAGTATACCTGAAAGGGGCCCAAAGTGTGAAGAGTCATAGAGGAGGACCTGTTGTGGCCTCTCTCTCTCTCTCTCTCTCTCTCTCTCTCTCTCTCTCTCTCTCAGCGCCACGTGACGGCCAGGTTCAAAAATGCCTGTGTGCTCACAATGCCCATTGCTACTCAAATGCTATGGTTCCCAAAGTTTGTCGGACCAACATCTCTGCTCGTGCCCAACAGGGGACACCCAAAACCAGTGGGCGACCTGTTCCGTCGAAGGGCCCTACCAGACGGGCAGAACCCACATCAGAGTCCGATCTTAAAAAATGGTTATCAGGCGCAGATCCTGGGACTGTGAACCAACCAGATTTCATTATTCGTCCACCACCGATTCCAACAGTGGTGTAGACCCATGTATCAACTTGGATTGACATATCCACCTCCGGATGTGCAATGGATGCCATCTGAATGTACCATCACAAAGCCATCTTTTCTTCACACAAAAGGAAAGGAAAGCCTGAGCATCTGAAAGTCTCTGTTCCATTCAGACAAATACTACTCGAGAACAAACAGCTAAAAGCAGCAAAAAAGCTCTGAAAATTTGACAGGATCATCAGGATGTGTTTTGTTTCAGGCAAGGATGTTTCTCATGAAATAACGAAGTGTTGGTGCATCTGAAAGTTTGAAAACATCATAATGCATGTACATCCACACTAGGCTCCACAATTAGAGCCGAAGTAAGGACAGCAAACGAACGAAGATCCATGAAGTTGCACGTATATAAACTTGCAAAAGCCTCCATTAGGCACAACTCGACAGCGCTGCCGTGCCTCACGGCCAGGACTCAGTACGCAGATTATTCCTGCAAAGTGTGAGCTCTTCTGCAAAGCCTTTACGTATGGCCCTGTTTTTCCAACCAGAAAGAAACAGGTCGCTATTGAGCTGATTTCAAACCAGAGAGGAACAGGTTGCTATTGAGCTCTTTTGCAGAGCCTTGCATATGCCCCTGTCCGAACTTGGTGGTTAGTTTTTCAAACTATTCCAAACAGTAAGGAACGGGGTCGCTTACACTTAACAACGCCCAGAGATTCCGTGAGTTTTGCTGAGCCAACAGGACCAGTCCCCTGTTCAGAGAATGAAATATTAGACCAACAATAGCAGACAGTAGCAGGAAGGCCCCTCCACATGGTAACCGCAGACCCGGACACTGGACACTCCCGGACTGTCTTCCGGACCAGTGTCTGGACCGGGCCGGACTGTCCGGTGATCCGGACGTCAACGGACACCCAGACATCACCGGACCCGGACAGTCCAGACCGGTGTCAGGGGGTACAAAATGTCCGGACCCAAAAAAAACAAACAAGAAACGGGAGAAGGGGGGTGGGGGGGGGCTGTTGGCAGGCACTTACCTGCTTTGCACTTTGTAGTTCAGGCAGCAGAGCACCTGTCTTGCAGCAAATCAACAAGCACATTCAACTAGCAGACATGCAGAGTTGCAAACAGTGCAAAGCAGGCACAAGACTAAAGAAACAGAGGGAAAAAAAAAGAAAGAAGTATGATTAACTTTGAATGATTAACTTTGAAGGTTGAACTTTGAATTAAGTAATTTAAGTTCACAACTTCATATAACTTAAAAGTTAAACTCTGCATTCAATTCAGAAAGTCAGAGTCTTCAGACTGGCAGCACTGTCAGTGCTCTCTCTCTCTCTCTCTCTCTCTCTCTCTCTCGGCAACGGGCAGCAGCGGCGGGTGGCACGTCAAAATGGCCCCTTTGAAATTGCTCGGGCTTGTGTGAAACCCGCCACCCCAAAAACCTGCAGTGTCTTGTGTCCGGACCTCTAGGCCCTGTCCGGTAGGGTGAAACGACACTGAAAAATCACCCCATTATTTTTCAAGGGGCGGCCAGGACCCGAAAAATGTCCTGGGCCGCTCCTTTATTATTATTATTTTTTGCCCTAAGGGCCTCCATCCGGACATAAGGACCGGACACCAGACACTGGACACGTTGTTCCGGACTGTCTGGAACCCGGTCTGGACGTCCGGTCGGTTACCATGCTCCTCCACCACTTGCTGTCCATTCATACAAGCAGCATACATTAGAGATAGCCATTGTGCAGACGAGCACCACATATAGCAATTACGTAAGCGAGCAGTATGAACAAGAGACGACCACAATATACACTTGCAGGTTATTTTGGCACACAGCATAGCCACAATCACCGCAAGGGATGGAAATGTTTCGTCCACAGTACAGCCAATGCATAAAAGAGGAGGACGAAGAGTAGACGACCACAGCATGAAGATGCAAGTTTTTTCGACAGATGGTAGAGTCAAGGTATAACCACTATAGCTGTTAGGAATGGAAAGTCTAGTCCACAGTATAGCCTTCACATAAAAGAGCAGGATGAACAGAAGATGACCACCACATGAAGTTGCAGGTTGGTTTGGCTTGTCCCAAGAAAGAAGAGGCGGGACCGGAGAACCCAGAAAAGCACATACCTTACCACCCAGTGTCCGGGATAGCGATAGTTGGGTGCCAGCCCTGTGCAGGCTAATGCATGCTCAGAGCTTCAAACAATGGAGCAGGCATCGTCCTAAGCTCTGAAAGAGCCGCACGACCCAACCACCACCAAACAGCCCCCCATGCTAACCACTCTCACTGCTGCAAACAGAGAAAAGAACATCCACATCCCGTCCAGCTCACACACAAGTTGTCCTTTAATCAGCAATTCAACTCACAGCCCACAAACTTCATCACCTCCTCCCCACACCACCTCTACTGACCTCTCCCTGCTCCCACTTCCTCCACAACAGGAAAGCAGGCCATTTGGAATCCCATCAAGCCAATCAAGCCCATAAAGCCCATCCAGACCATCAAGCCAGTCAAGCCAATCAAGTCAATCAAGCCAATCAAGCCAACCACGCCATGCAGAAGACCATCGCAAGGCATGACTCCCCACCCCAACAACAGCAACAACAAGAATGAAACGCACAAGCAACCCCCAACAGAATCATACAACCAGCCACGCAATATGTCCAGACAAAACCAAAAGAGAAGCTCCCAAAGCCCCATCCTCACCAACAGGCACAGAAAAGACAGTGGCTCTCACAGAGCCCGGCAGCTGATTCTCCAAGCTGCAGCGTTGACGGATATGGCATCATCCAAAGCCATATCATCGATTCATCAAAGAAGTTTCTCGAATAGCAGCGCCCTTGATAACAAAAGATAAGCACAATGGATGCATAAGAAGACTTCAAATACTGTACCCAAATCCCCAAGAACAACAGGAACCACATCCATACATCCCTGAACCGCCACTTGTGCAGAATCCCCTTCCCCTTCCCCCCCCCCAAAAAAAATAACCCAGTCCATAAGCCACCATCACATGACAGCAGACATACCACACGAGTCAAATCTCCCGATTCCCAGCAACCAGAGAACAGCCACTTGTGCGATCTCGCCCAACGATCCTTGGAGCACCCCATACCTTCTTATCTTTCTTGGTGTCTGCACAGGGCCCCAAAAGCATGGCAGAAAAGAGAGAAAGCCCATGGGAGAGGGGATGGAACACAGACAAGCAATGCAGAGACACAAGCCGACACATCCACGAATGGCAGATAGCCCTTCAGCATTGGTGGGTTGCAAGCCTACACAACCTTTTGTTGTTGTTGTTGTTGTTGTTGTTGCTGTTGTTGCTGTTGTTGTTGTTGTTATCCCAATGAACCAAGGAGACATACCTTCTCAGCCTTTTGGCTAAGATCAAGTGTAGCCTATGTGGATTTGATTTCACTTTGTTGATCTATTTACAGTACTCCAAAACTATTTAATTAATTAATCATTAATTATGCAATGAACCCAGTTTGCTAGGTACTCAGAAGTCGTCAATCAACAGTGGTTTCAATATCTGTCTGAAAGTTTCCAGATCGTGAAGCGATATCTCAAGCAGTAACTCATTATCCAAAAAGAGAAGAGTGTGGAGGCAGAAAAGACAAAGGAGAGGAAGAGAGAATACACAGAATCCTTCAGATCCCTCTCCTTCTCCGGGCTTCTTTCCTCACTACATCATCAATGATAATAAGAATAATCCTGGTCACATACAATAGTGCCACGTGGCACTTAATCTCATGAAGAGTTTGAAGACACAGCAGATTTCCAGTGATGACGTCAGCCACCGGTGAGTACCCGATTCTCTACATCCACAGATCCCGATCTTCCTCTTCCTCGCCACCAGTCACCTCATGTAGCCACCGTGGACAATGCCACGTCAGCAACCAAGACAGGTGGCATACGCCACATCAACAATGTACACCAATAGCAGCGCCACATATACCAGGAGCAGTGCCACATATACCAGAGGCAGCGCCACGTAAGCATGCCATGTAGACCAGAGGCAGCGCCACATATACCAGAGGCAACGCCACGTCAACATGGCACGTAGACCAGAGGCAGCGCCACATCAGCATGGCATGTAGACCGGAGGCAGCGCCACATATATCAGAGGCAGCACCACATCAGCATGCCACGTAGACCAGAGGCAGCGCCACATATACCACAGGCAGCGCCACGTCAGCATGCCATGGTGCACCGAAGAAGCACCAGCGTGCCGCCTCCACCTTGTGCCGTCGTCCGCAACGCGTGTGCACAGCCAGCATGAAGCCAGCGTTGTCAAGTCGAGCCAGTTTCATGGCAGCATAGCAAGACTGAATGCTGGACTCGCTTGAGGCCAGCCTTAAGTAGCAGTCGTCGAGGCTGTCTGGCATCGGGTGCATTTCCCCCAGTCGTCCAGATTGACTCACATCTCAAGGCCCGGATTGTACAGTTGCAGACTTCTCCCTTGGACCTGCTGCTGTCTGGGTACCTGCATACAAACAAGTGTGTGTGCTTGACCAGCAGCCTGGGCTAGGTACCTTTGGACTTTGACTGTTGGGTGGTCCGACAGTTGACCAAAGTCAACTGTCACACGCCCAGGCCCTGAATTCGTGAAGGGCCTTTTCTGCCCTTGCTTGGCCTGGGCTGAGGGCGGCCAGGTAGGCCTTCTGATGGCCCTCAGTTCCATGTGAAACGGTTTTCGCTTTTTGGCAGTCACGAATGCGGGCCCTAGAGTTCGATCCCCAGACCTCACTTTGCCCATCTACAGTATCGAGTCGACCCCTGAGTGTTTGAACCCGTGATCTGTGTTTTGGTAGTTGTTTGTCGTCTGTCGTAGGTCCGTGTAGCGGTAAGGGTTTGATCTGTAGGTCTGTCGATTAGGAGTCACAGCTCTGCAGAGGTCGTGGCTGTAGATGCTCTGAAAGGTCAAGGTCGTAGCTGCTACAGTCCTGAAAGGTAAAGGTCGTAGCTTCTACAGTACCCGAAAGGCCAAGTCACACAGCCTTCCGGAAGGTCCAGAAGTGGCTTTTCGAAGTGTCCCACGTTTAGTCAGAGGCAAGTGGGCAAGTGGTGGGCCTTTAGTCAGAGGCAAGTGGGCAAGTGGTGAGCCAACTGCGTGACGTCGGCAGTGCGACTGCATTGACTTGGCAGTTCAAACCCATGCAGTCAGCGGCACCGGTCCCAGTCAGTCAGAGTCTAGTCAAGCAAGTACCGTGTGGGACTGTGTGCACCAAGGGCCCGGGAAAGGGGCAGACCACCGAGTTACAGAAGTATAAATCAAGAGGCAGCGCCCAACCATTCATTGATTCGCTGCGTAAGCCATGCGGAAGCGCTGCTACAGCGTCTTGTATGAAGGTGGTCTGCAGGTTGCCCGAGGTAGAAGTGGGATGAAGGGAGACATAGTAGCCATAGTAGTAGTGGCGAGCTGCCATAGCCGCCGTAGGGTAGAGGTAGCTGATGGAGTGTGCATGTGTGGAGTATTCAGGGTGATCCAGAGCGAGCATGTGCAAGCAGTGGTGTCGGACACAGTGACGAGAGTGGGATGTACAGGCGCTGGTGCGCCATAGCCAGTTGAAATGAATTTGCAACTGAACTGTGTTCTCGTTGTCCATATCTCTGAGCTTTGAGTGGGCGCTCTGCACCAGCGTGAATCGCCGTCTGTTTGCATGTAGCGAAGTGGAAAAGAAAAGGAGTCTGATTGCAAATGACCATTCGTTTCAGGATGTCTTCCTGACGACATGGTCAACCTGGTTCTGTAGACTTCCATCAACTTTTGCCATTGTAGACTAGTGAACCGAACATCTCCGTCGGATACGATGGTTTTGGGAAATCCATACTCAGAGACCCATCGCATTTGGAACTTTTGAATGACTAATTCGGTTCTAGCTTTAGCAGGCAAAGGAATGAACATAGCCTACTTAGAGAATCTATCAACGATGACCATTACCTGACTGTTGCCGTTCTGACTGACTCTTAATGAGGCTCATGAAGTCAATAGAGATTCTCATGTGAGGGCTTGTTTCTCTGGCAGACAAGACAAGTCCGTAGATACGTTAATACATCTTCCTTCATTCCTTTCCACTCAAAACGTTCTCGTACATAGTGACCGTCTGCATCATAACATTCCACAATGATCAAACTCTTAATTGATTCTAGGTCAGGAATACATAATCGTTCTTCAGTTTTATCCAACAAGAAGAGTAAGCCATCAGTCATTCAATATTCTGGAAATAACTCAGGGTTCTTTCGTAGAGTTCCAATGATAGGACTCTAAATAGGATCACTCCCATAACCCTGGCAGATTTGTTCTTTCAATTCATTTCCAATATCGAGGTAAAAGACAACAATTCAAAAGAAATCTGCACGCCTTGACAAAGCATCCGCAACCACATTAGACGCAACCACATTAGACTCACCTTTGATGGTTTTCACCTCAAAGTCAAATGTGTAAAGGAATGCGGACCACCTTACAACTTGTCGGAAAGTTTGGGTTGAGTCTTGGTCCACTTCAATGTAGAGTGATCAGAGTAGACAGTGAAATGTCTCCCTAACAAGTAGTGCTTCCAGGTATCTAGTGCAGCTACTAAGGCATACAGTTCCCTTTCATAGGTAGAGTTGGCTACCTTGTCTGACGAAAGTCTTCGCGACATAAACTCAACATGTCTATATCCCTTACCGTCATCCTGCTGTAGCACAACCCCAATTCCATACTGACTTGCGTCAATCGTAACTATGAAAGGAAGAAAAAGGTCAACAATCTTTAGGATAGGGTAGTGAGTTATATTATAACTCACAGTCTTTGTCACACAACCAAGGTTTTTCTTTCTTTAACAGTCTTCTCATAGGAGCAGCTATCAAGGAGAAGTTTATGTCGAACTTCCTATGATAACTAGCAAGTCCTAGGAAAGTTCAGTGACAGTCTTAGGTTGAGGCCAATCTTTGACTGCTGTTATTTTCTTCTCTTCAGGCCTTAGTCCTTCTTCATTCACTATGTGCCCTCGGTATAATACTTCAGGCTTAGCATATTCAGACGTCTTCGGATTCAATTTGAAGTTGCCTTCGCGCAACTTCTGAAGAACCATCCGTAAGTGTTTCTCGTGATCCTCCGGTGTCTTACTGTACACTAGGATATCATCGAGATAGACAATTACGAATTGGTCCAACCACTGACGGAACAACTCATTCATGGACCTTTGAAAGGCAATGGGGGGGTTAGTCAATCCGAAAGGCATTACCACAAACTCGTAGTGACCACCTTGTTCGGAAAGTCGTCTTGTGTTGATCTTCACGAGCCACCTCGACCTGGTGGTATCCTGACTTGAGATCAATCTTGCTAAAATATATGCAGCCCTGTGGTTGGTCCAACAAGTCATCAATACGTGGAAGTGGTTTCACGTTTTTCCCAGTGACATAATCCAACCCACGATAATCAATACATAAACGAAGTTCACCTTCCTTTTTGGGTACAAATAAGACAGGTGCACCATAGGGAGATGAGTTGGGTCGAATCCATCCCTCAACTGTTTTCGTAATTCCTCAAGTTCTCTGGGAGACATACGGTAAATGGGACCCTTGGGAATTTTGCTTCCGGGAATAATCTCAATCGTGTGCTTAATAGCACGCTCAGTGATTCCCGTAGGCTCAATCTGCAAGTCCTTGTACTCATCAAGAAGTTTTTCGATAGAAGGTGGGTAGGATGAAGAACACTCACCGACTTGTTTAACAAGCACCATCATCACCTCCTGATCCAACTTCTTCTTTACTACCATCGAACGAAAGGTTGGGTAACTCATACAACAAAAAGACAAAGTAGAGCAAGAGCCAGACTTGTGATACAGCTTTATACTACGCAGTTCGGACTTTGACAATTTTATCTTTGAACTTAACTTCTGGGTCGGCTTCCTCATGCCAATCCATACCCAGAATTAAGCCAAACGGTAAATTCTTCTCTTTAAGGAAGGATACCTCGTGTAAAATCTTCTTACCTTCCTTGGTCCTGAAGTAACACTTAACACGATCGACATACTGAGAGACAGTGATCGTGCTCTTGTCAGCCAGTATAGACGTGATAGGTCTAGGTATATCCTTTACCTTCATTCCCAGATGCAACTTTCGAATTGCCTTCTCTGAGATATAAGACCGCGTCGATCCTGGATCTAACAAAGCACCTACTCGCGTGTGCGCAATCTCAATATCCGCGATCATCAACTCACCCTCAGACTTCGCTTTCTTCGCCCACGAGCTCCGTAGTGCTATCAGTTCATTGCTGACAAAGTACTGTGTCAGGGTGGTCTGCACGACGGGCGGAAGAAGAGTCATCCTCTGCCTTAAGAGTCAAAGGGATAGAAGGGGTTACGGGCGCCTTTCCTTTATCTTCGTCTAATCCCTTCAACTCAGTAGGAGAAGATGCTACTCCTACTGGCTGCTCGCTTTTGGGTTTCAAATAAGCGAGCACCAAGCTATCACGTGCCCCACGGTGCCACACGTGAGGCACTGGCGATTGTACATTTTGGACTGCCATTCCTCTCGAGTCATATTCATCTTTTCCCAAGGCGTTCAGAATGCAATGCCGGGGTGCTCGAGAAACGAGCGTGGCCTCTTTCTTCTTCTTCTTCCACTGGTTTTGGCCTCCCTTGTTGGCCATGACAGCAATGATGTCACCCTTCCCAGACTCACTGCTGCCGTTACCTCCTCCTCCCTCAGACTCTTCCAGAGGTAACTTCTCTACAGTCTCATCGTCAAATAACACAAGCATATGGTCCTGGCGCTTTTGCCGCCAAAGGACCCGCTTGTCATAACCTCCTACCGGTCTCGATTTCACCACCGAAGCGTAAGACCCTTTTACCTGCGCGGTCATCTGCTCTCGTTGGAGAGCGAGATCACGAAAAAGTCGATAGTTATACTTACCCGACTTCGATTCGCCCACGAGCTGTCCACGAATGGGCTCGGACAATGCACGTGAGTAGATGTAGAGAACCTGGTTGTCCTGAAGGTTCAACCCCGGTACCTGCAATAGACGGTCCACTTCACGAGACAAGGCATCAACAAAAGTCCAACGCTTTTGGCCTATAGTGGTGAGTTCATCGACAGCTTTATCGACTGTCGTCTTGTCAAGGAATCTCTCCTTGATTTTCTGGAGAAACTGCCTCAACGTCAGGGTTTTAGACCACTAACCTATGTCCTCAAAGCCAGCGGTTTGTCGGTGCGAACACCCTTACAAGGGTATCCGCCCTGGTTTTTGCAAGTGACAGAAAATAAGTTTGGTTTAAAGTCTAAGTATACCACGTGAGGCGTGGCTGCGTCCGTGGTTTGCGTTGGCTGGATGGTTAACTAGAGTAGAGAGTGTGTGCGCGCGCGGACTTAAGGCGCGCGTGATCTTCTTATTTTTGGTTGATGATCGTGAAGGTCGGTGTAGTTGCCAGCCATATTTTTTATTCTCGAGTAAATTAGGATTAAAAAGATTCTCTCCTGATTGATATGTTCGGTTGTGGCCTGTGCGCAAGTGTGAAGGATGGCATCGACAACAACATGAATTTTCAAAACGTTTCGGTAGATCTGCGCGTTGCGCAACATCCGTTTATTCAGGCGTCTGTCGAAACTAGGCTCAGCCTTGGGCCTAACACTTTGGTTACGATGTCGGACTTTCAACACGTAGATTCAGGGATCGAGATTAAGCAGTGACTGCGCGAGGATGTCGTGGCAGCGCGAAAGGGCCGATGGGGTTGAGGGCACGATGGGGCTATCCCCCTTGGTCTTGTCGTTGACAGCGTTGAGGCACTGCCAGCGGCTCCCATTCCCTTGTTCGTCATAGTTCGACGATTAAAAATTTTAAATATATTTATTATTTAGGTGTTATACCATTATTACTTTACTCAAGCTCCCCTCTACTCTGCCGCGACGTGGGACTTGGAAGGCGTCGAGGGCCTTGAGCATGCGCTTCTGTCGTTGACTTATAGGTTCCTGGCACATTCGGGATACTAGTGAAGGTCGTCGGCCCCACCGCCTTCAGACGAGGGTCGAAAGGGTTAGTGTGCATTTGAACGGAGGATGATTTAGTCCGCGAGAGAGGAGGAACTAGGTTGGCAGGGACATTCCGCACATATGTTGCCCCGTCCCGGCTGGTGACTGTTGTAGGAGGTCTGGTCGGAGCGGCCAGAGCACAGTCATGCAGGCAACAGGCCGTACGGGGTCGATGGCATAGGACCCGACCTCGCGTCAGACCTTCCTCTCTTCAGTACTCGCCACCACCTGGGCCTGTCCGGGGCCGCATTGAAAGTCCGTAGCGGACCGTATCCTCGTCGGCGTGGGGATTGGTCAGCAGGGGCTAGAGGCACTAAGGTGAGGGTCCTGATTGCAGAAACAATGCCCGTGCCAGTCGAACCTGGGTCTAGCCCAGTGCGGTCCCGAAAACGGGGGACTGCTGTTTCTTTTTTTTTTTGTGTGTTGTCCTTCGGGACATCTGTTAAAATTGGAACGATACAGAGGAGATTAGCATAGCCCATGTGCAAGGACGGTCGGCATAAATCGAGGGGCGTTCCCTCGTTTTCTTTTCGGTTGCTTACCTTGTTGGCTCCGCCTCTCTAGGCGCTTCGAACAGGTGTTCCACGGGCCGATGTCGGGCGCTGCGTTAATCCGGGAAAGAGAGGGTGATGGGGAAGTGAACACAGACCGGGGCAAAAAGGAACAGGGGAATGAAAATGAATGAAGACGCGGCTTTGCGCCGGGGACATTTGATGCTGGAGATGGTGTAGACGGAGACGAGGCCCAGGGGCGGAAGAATAGCATACACGATTCTTCATGAGACGAGACCGGGAAATAATGTAGGTTGGGTTTTTTTGGGTAGGCGCATCCAGATCTGAAGTCGGATTTGGAAGATAGTTAGTGGAAGGGGAGGTTAGTAGAGAAGGAGGTGCGCGATGGTGTCCGGGTGATGGAGTTGGCAGGAATCGGAAGTCGAAAACATCGCTCGTGTCTCTGCAAAATCAAGCCGGGAAGGAAGTGAGACGGGGGTTTTAGGCCTAGGCGAATCCAATTCTGCAGTTAGTTTGAGCAGGAAGTTAGTAGGATTAGAGTTAGAGAAAGAGGGGGCTGCGCGGTGAGCTACGAAAGAAGGATGGGCAGAGGCAAAGTACGTGCCCATGTTCTGGCGGAACATTCGTCCGATTTTGCTCATCCTACCGATGGATTCGACGTGAGGCCAGCCACGCGATGTCGGAGAATTACTTGTTAGTCGGTGCGTTGCTCATCCCGTCGATAGAAAACTCTCACTTTCTCTCTCGCACACACACACACACGGATAGCCGTGTATAGTTCCGTGTTTCGATGATGGATTCACTCGGTTTTGTTGTTCTATCGGTGGGAGTAGCGTGAGTCCGGCCGAGGGGTGGAAACTTACCTGGCGACGGTACATTGCCCATCCATCGAGGGGAGAAGTGTGAGGTAAGCGCGAAGAGAATGCTTACCTGCCGCCTGTGTGATGCGTATCCTATCGGTGAAGAATAGCGCAGCATAAGGCTAGTCGCGAGGTTGGAGGCTTGTCGAGGCTGCGAGTGTGGCGATGTACAGTTCCGCATTCCAGCGGAAGATTCATTCGGTTCTGCTCATCCGATCGATGAAGTAGCGAGAGGTCAGCCGCGGTTTGGAGACCTACCTGTTTTGGCCGATGCTTTGCTCATCATGTTGGGCGAGATAGCATGAACCCAGCGGAGGGCTCGAAACCTTGTTGGAAGACCATGCGCTGGCCGGTCTGTCGAAGTGAGGTAACGGGCCACCCAGACACCGACCTGCTATAGCTTGCTGGGCGGCAACTGTTGAACGAGGTGACTGGGGGAAGGACAAGCTGCAAGATGCTGGCTCACTCGACAGTCGGCAGCATCGTTCGCGGATGAACGAGCAACAACAGGCCAGCTACAGAGTTCCAGCATGTTGTGCGGGCGATATTTGTTGAGGATTTCGTGGAGTTACCTTCGCTTCAGCATGCTGAGAATTGATGACCGATCTAGGGAGGAGTACGGGGACTCAAAGAAGTAGTCAAGTTTTGTAAAGGGAGGGGGTCATCACTGCAACTTGGGGAGTCGTCAGAGGGTTGACTTCGGCGGTTTTACTTCAACATTGATTAAGCTATTGCTGTTTGGCCATCATTGCGGGGCCCTCAGGCATACCAATGAAACAAGGCCCTCTCCCGTGAGTCTGAGAGCACCTTCCTTGTATCTCGAGAGTCTGAAAATCCAACTTCTGCCCTTCTTACTCTAAGTCTAATCTTGGTTATGAGAGGAAGGCGGTAGGCGGGATTGCAACCCGTAGGACCGCAGCAAGACTCTGTGGGGAGTCAGCCCACTGATTGCGGGAGCTCTGCCGGAACTCAGGAGGAGTTATGGAGGCAGGGAACTGAGAGGTAACCATTCGTTTTCTCTCTATAAACCCAATTATAACCCATTATTGTATCCCTGACTATGTTTTGACTGAGTATACTGAATGCGTCCCTGCCTTGACTTTCAGTTTGACGTTCAGGACAAACCGGACTGAAGTAAGAGGAATGTATGCGTAATGGCAGTTTCAGTTTTATTGTCTGACTGAAAGCAGAGTGTGAGAAAGGATTGCATCTGGGGAAAGGTGGGAGGAAGGTTGTATTGAGTACGTTTGACTGGGTCAACCAAAGGTTGGGAGAGTCTCCATAAGATTGGAGGGCCCAGTGCTATGTTTATTTTTGATTTCCTGAAGGACCAGACAGGTTCCCATAAGATTGGGTGGTCTGGTTGCTTTGACTTGTGAGGGCTGCATGAGTTTGACTTTCAGGGACCAAGCATTTTTCCATAAGATTGGATGGCCTGGTTGCCTTGTTTTCCTTGGGGTTTCTTATGTTTTATTAGTTTCTGAAGGACAGTTGAGCACGTTCCATAAGATTGGATGACCCTAACTATCTTTTGTTTTATTTATGAGGGAGAAATTCAGGCAAAGGACTGGACAGGTTCCCATAAGATTGGGTGATCTGGTCTGGAGCCACGCACATGCTGGAACAAAAAGGGTTAAACTTGTTTATATCTTATACTATTTACTTATGAACAGGCTAGTCAGATATTTTTCCATAAGATTGGATGGTCTGACTATAGCTTATCACCAACTGAAGAGAGTATGAATTAAGAATAAAAATTGTGGTAAAAAGGGACAGGCTGAATCTTGATCTAAGATGACCGATTCAATCATATGTTGCCTTAAAAGACAAAATGCAGACAATTATATATAACTTGGATACTTAAATGGTGCAGGGCGACTAGGGTGGCCTAGTCATGTGCCCAACGAAGAGAAAAGTTGTAGTGCCCTGTGTTTGTGTATATTATATGGCTGAGCTAGACAAATTCCCATCAGATTGGGTGGCCTAGCTTTCCTTATGTAAGTTGGGTATAAAGGGATAAATCATTGAAAAATCATGAACTATTATTTGATAAATTGACTTTGGGTTGGCAAGAGTACTTACCTTTGTGGTTTGGCTTGCATGTGGCTGAGTGAGATCATTATTTAGTCTGAGTTTCAGTTGATAGGTAGTTGCTTTAGTTGCTCGCCACATGCTAGAGCCATAAGAGTTAGTTTCAATTCCTGCATTTCCTGAGCTAAGTTCATTTTTACTTGGGTCAATTTTTGCATTTTCTGGGATCATTTATTATATTTGGTCTTGTATAAATCTTGGTAAGCCACTTTCTCTACAGGAAGCGCTGCCGAAATTTCTACAAAACCAAGGAGTTAGTCAGATTTTGTCTTTTTTCAGAATCCAGTTTTTCTGACTTTTTTTGGTTTAGTAAAAATCTGGACAACCTCGTATTCTAAAGGGAGTGCTGCCCAAATTTTTGCTAATTTAGGGAGTTGGACAAAATTGGATCTTGGGAAGTTAACTGAACTTTGTATAAATCTTGGAATAGCACTTTCTCTACGGAAAGCGCTGTCGAAATTTCTACAAATTTAAAGGGTCAGTTGAACTTTGTCTTGAAGTTGAACTCAAGTCTAGCTTCTGAGTTCCTATCTGACTTAGTATCAATTTGGGAAGTCTACCCTTCTAAAGGAGATATTGCCCAAATTTTTACTTATTCAGGGAGTTGGACAAAATTTGACTTTCCATGATTAGAGTTTGTTTTGTTTTCATATTTAAGTTAGTAAAAATTCTGCTAAGGCACTTTTCCTACAGAAAGCGATGCCAAAATTTTCTTAGTTTAGAGGAATTAGATTATATTTTGACAGGTGACAGATCTGGCAATCCACTCTGTATAGAGGAGACTCTACCAAAGGTCTTCCTTTTCGTTAAATGTAGCGGACCTCTGGTCGGCCTGTGAGACCAGCCCCTTGGCCTGTTCTCACAGACCTATGTTGTATTCGGGGCAGTCCAGTCCAGGGCGGTACCTCTGTCGGTACCAGCCAGTCCAGTCCAGTCCCGTCAATCCGCTGGGGTATACCCCAGTTGTTGTCTGTTTTCCGATTCATTCTACATTCGCACATCTTGGAGTACGTGCGTTGGAGTCTCGCGTAGGAGCTGCGTTGTGCCATCTCGCTCCCCCTTCATCCTCCATCTCCATCTTTGTCCCAAGCGGAGCACCACACCTGGTGGGTCCGCCACACTGGTATCGGAGCGGGAACGTTCCTCGCTCCCCCCCCCCCCCAACCACACAGCAGGGAAAACAACAAAACCCGATAGTGGGGTTTTTCGCTGTTTTTCGGCCGGTTTTTGACGAAAACGAGGGAAGGCAAAACGGTGCAGCAAGAGAGCGACACGTGGCGGAAAAAGGGTTTGCCATCACGACGAGTGCGCGCAAGCGCCAAGGCCAAGGTCGCCGCACGTGCGTGCGCCACTCGCCCACGCTGCCCCGCCCCGCCCCGCTCCCGGATTATATTGTCAAGATCTGGGATCTTGCTGCTGTCGGGGTTTCAACCCGGGCAGTTGCTGGGCTTGCGCGTGCGTGGCTACTCCTGTAACACGCCCGCCATACTGTATGTATGGCTTTGTAGTGTGGCACGCTGCGGTTGAAGAGGTGCGTGCCAGCTATTTACCTGTGACAATTACGAATTGGTCCAACCACTGACAGAACAATTCATTCATGGACCTTTGAAAGGTTGCAGGGGCGTTAGTCAATCCGAAAGGCGTTACCACAAACCCGTGGTGACCATACCTTGTTCGGAAAGTCGTCTTATGTTAATCTTCAAGGGCCACCTCGATCTGGTGGTATCCTGACTTGAGATCAATCTTGCTAAAATATCTGCAGCCCTGTGGTTGGTCCAGCAAGTTATCAATACGCAGAAGTGGTTCCGCGTTTTTCACAGTGACAGAATTCAACCCTGGATAATCAATACATAAATGAAGTTCACCTTCCGTTTGGGGCACAAATAAGACAGGTGCACCATAGGGAGATGAGATGGGTCGAATCCATCCCTTGTCAGTAAGTTCCTTCAACTGTTTTCATGATTCCTCAAGTTCTCTGGGAGACATACGGTAGGTACATGGGACCCTTGGGAAATTTGCTCCCGGGAATAATCTCAATCGTGTGCTTAAGAGCACGCTCAGTGATTCCCGTAGGCTCAGTCTGCAAGTCCTTGTACTCGTCAAGAAGTTTTTCGATAGAAGGTGGGTAGGATGAAGAACACTCACCGACTTGTTTAACAAGCACCATCATCACCTCCTGATCCAACTTCTTTTTTACTACCATCGAACGAAAGGTTGGGTAACTCATACAATAAAAAGACCGAGTAGAGTCAGGGCCAGACTTATGATACAGCTTTATAGTACGCAGTTCGGACTTCTCGTCCTTGAGTTTTACAATTTTGTCTTTGAACTTAACTTCTGGGTCGACTTCCTCATGCCAATCCATACCCAAAAATTAAGTCAAACGGTAAATTCTTCTCTATAATGAAGGATACCTCGTGTAAAATCTTCTTACCTTCCTTGGTCCTGAAGTAACACTCAACACGATCGACGTATTGAGAGACAGTGATCGTGCTCTTGTCAGCCAGTATAGACGTGATAGGTCTAGGTAAATCCTTTACCTTCATTCCACATGCAACTTTCGAATTGCCTTCTCTGAGATATAAGACCGTCTCGATCCCGAATCTAACAAAGCACTTACTCTCGTGTGCGCAATTTGAATGTCCGCAATCATCAACTCACCCTTGGACTTCGCTTTCTTCGCCCACGAGCTCCGTAGTGCTATCAGTTCATTGTCGAGATCGTCAAGGGAATCGTCCAACGAAACATAACAAAGTACTGTGTCAGGGTGGTCTAGACGACAGGCGAAAGAAGAGCCATCCTCTGCCTTAAGAGTCAAAGGGAAAGAATGGGTTACAGGCGCCTTTCCTTTATCTTCGTCTAATCCCTTCAACTTAGTAGGAGCAGATGCTACTCCTACTGGCTGATGGCTTTTGGGTTTCGAATAAGCGGGCACCAGGCTATCACGTGCCCACGGTGCCATACTTGAGGCACTGGCGATTGTCCATTTTGGACTGCCATTCCTCTCGAGTCATATTCATCTTTTCCCAAGGCCTTCAGAATGCAATGCCGGGGTGCTCGGGAAACGAGTGTGGCCTCTTCTTCTTCTTCCACTGGTTTTGGCCTCTCTTGTTGGCCATGACAGTAGTGACGTCACCCTTCCCAGACTCACTACTGTCGTTACCTCCTCCTCCCTCAGACTCTTCCAGAGGTAACTTCTCTACAGTCTCATCGTCGAATAACACAAGCATATGGTCCTGGCGCTTTTGCCGCCAAAGGACCCGCTTGCCATAACCTCCTACCCGTCCCGGGTTGACCACCGAAGCGTAAGACCCCTTTACCTGCGCAGTCATCTGCTCTCGTTGGAGAGCGAGATAACGAAAAAGTCGATAGTTATACTTACCTGACTTCAATTCAGCCACGAGTTGTCCACGAATGGGCTCGGGCAATGCACGTGAGTAGATGTAGAGAACCTGGTTGTCCTGAAGGTTCAGTCCAGGTACCTGCAACAGACGGTCCACTTCACGAGACACGGCATCAACAGAAGTCCAACGCTTTTGGACTATAGTGGTGAGTTCATCGAAAGCCTTATCGGTTGTCGTCTTGTCAAGGAATCTCTCTTTGATTTTCTGGGCAAACTGCCTCAACATCAGGGTTTTAGTCCACTCACCTATGTTCTCAAAGCCAGTGGCGTTGGCTTCGGCCAACACTCATTCCTTGGCCACTCCTCCCGGACAAGACGTGCAGAAAGCAACCTGACTTTCAGGCTCAACGGGTGCAGTGCCACAATAAGTCTCTATTTCAATGATCCACAACAACAAATTTTCTTCCTTTTTGTTGCTATAGGTAAACGACAATTTCATCTTAACCTTTTCTTTCTTTTTCGGTTTTTCTGCTTCCTTAACCGGTTCTTCTTTCTTAGCCGGTTCTTCTTTCTTGTCGGTCGGTACTTCTTTCTTGGCCGGTTCTTCTCTCTTTCCTGTCGGTTCCTCAGACCCCTTCTTCGAGAGTCCGGGTTTGTCCTCCTTCCGTATTGCATCTTTCATAAGTTTCTCCTGGTATGGTTTCTTTTCTATTTCCCCCTTCTCCTCCTCCTCAGAGCTCACCTTGTCCTTACCTTTCATCATTCTCATCATACTTTCTAATGAGACAGTATTAGAGTCTATCTTCTTTTCAAGATGAATAAGATAAGCCATAATAGATTGCAACACGGATAACAGATCAGTCTCAACTTCCTCGAAGTGAAACCGTTCCCTCATTTCCTCCAACATTTTCTCTTGTTGTTCTCTCTCTTCCTTCTTTCTTCTGAACTCTTCAATTTTTCTCCTTTCTTCCCTTATTTTCCAATTGTCTGACATTCTCCTGCATCAGTTCCACAGACAATTGTGGTTTCACTTTCTTTTCTTTTTTTGTCTCTTTTTGCTCTCCTTTTCGGCTCATTTCTTCCAACAGCTCGACGACATACCGGTCAAGAGCCATACGCCCTTGTTGAACGAGTTCCTTGACTCGCCGCCTGGTTTCCAACATCTGAACACTAGTTTTCGCGGCCTCTAGCTCTTCCTCTGCTGCTCGCAGGTTGAACTGTCTGTGAAAATGTTGTTCAATTGCTAGACCGGAACCATGTATCTCACCAAGCAATTGTCGAAGAAGGCCTTGTAATGTTTGCCTTCTTGCATCAATCTGTCCACGCGTCTTGAGATCCCCTACTTCTTCATCAGCGTGGACTATGCGAGGGATAGGAAAGAAGAGGAGTGGAATGAACCCCGTCAGGATGGAGGCACGCAGACATTTCCAGGGAGAGTTCATTTTGCCCGCATGTTTTTACTGCACAATAAATAAAATTAAAGACAAAAATAAATTCCACAGTACACGCGTCTTCTGCAGCAACTTTTCAGCAAGAAATTATCAGAAGAAATAAATTTCCGAGTCTTTCCTGAGTTCTAACTTTGATGTCTGTATTCTTTGTGATGAAACTCTACAACTACAGGTACCGCAGCCACGGCCAGTGTGATCAAGACAACAGCACAAGTGTAAGTATGCACAACATCCACAGACAACCAGCAGGAAAGCAGAACCAACACATAACACAATCAATGGTTAGCTATCTTCTCAATCATCTGCAGCAGTGGTACAACCCAAGTGCACATTCACACCTTCAACAGTCCTTACGCATGCCACGTGTCATCCCTGGCCTGCCAACGCAGCAATTCTCCCACGTCAGCGTCAAGGTCCGAAACGGTCTACAAGGAGGGACGCCACGTCACAATGCAGGTCTACCTTACACCAATATACTACGTCAGCATGTCAATCAGCAAGCAGTAATGACAAAGGTGCGTGCCACGTTAGACCATGCCCTGCATGCCACATAACAATGTGCCACATCAGCGGTACCAGCGTCACGTCAGCCTGTTGCCAACGCAACTCTTCAATCCTCAGCGTAGCCTCGTCATCATCTGCAAGGGACAGTTGCTCGCACGTGCATTACTACCATGTCTAGACTTGCGGTGTTAACCGTGCGCGTTAATAAACGCGTTTCGTTTTGCACATGCGGCACTTCCCACTTACCTGGGTGCCACGTCAACACCTGATAGCAGTCAGCAGATTGCGATGGAGAGGTTTGCTCTGATACCAAAT
>BFEA01000119.1:1252373-1289172 GCA_003427395.1 Chara braunii
CAAAGGCAGCGCCACATATAAAAGAGGCAGCACCACGTCAGCATGCCACGTAGACCAGAGGCAGCGCCACATATACCAGAGGCAGCGCCACGTCAGCATGCCACATACACCAGAGGCAGCGCCACGTCAGCCTCCCATGTTGCACCAAAGAAGCACCAGCGTGCTGCCTCCACCTTCTGCCGTCATCCCCAACGTGTGTGCACAGCCAGCATGAAGCCAGCGTTGTCAAAGTCGAGCCAACGTCATATCAGCATAGTAAGACTGAATGCTTGACTCGCTGGAGGCCAGCCTTAAGTAGCAGTCGTCAAGGTTGTCTGGCCTCGGGTGCATTTCCCCCAGTCGTCCAGATTGACTCACATCACAAGGCCCGGATTGTACAGTTGCAGACTTCTCCCTTGGACCTGATGCTGTCTGGGTACCTGCATACAAACAAGTGTTTGTGCTTGACCAGCAGCCTGGGCTAGGTACCTTCGGACTTTGACTGTTGGGTGGACCGACAGTTGACCAAAGTCAATTGTCACACGCCCAGGCCTTGAATTCGTGAAGGGCCTTTTCTGCCCTTGTTTGGCTTGGGCTGAGGGCAGCCAGGTAGGCCTTCTGATGACCCTCAGTTCCACGAGACATATGGCATGGGTTATTGCATTCTTGTCGTCCCAGTTTAATTACATCAATTCCTAGTTAACCCACGTTCATATGCAACAACAATATCAGGAGCAGTAGGTAAAAGTTCTTTCCTACTAAACCATCTAGCTTCAGATGGGGGTTGGGACTTGAACGTTACCTTATAATGCTTCTGAGGTCGTCCTTTGCCACCTGTAGAGAAATAGCCATGCTCCAATATTTTCTCAACTTCATAGCCCCCATTCATGGAGGGTAGAATCATAGATAGTCTATTTGGGAAATCGTCACTTTCTACATAAGGTAGCAGTTTAGACGCATGGAAGACAGGGTATGTCATGAGGTGTGGAGGTATATCTATACGATGGAAGGTCCATCTTCACCTCCAATGACTTTGAGAACTTCCTAGGGCCCATAGTAGACAGGTAGCAGTTTATGCGACACGTTTTCTTCTAAGGAAAACTCTTCAGACTTAACCAAGACAAAGTCCCCTTCCTGAAATTGTGAAGGACGACGATGTTTATTCGCTTGTTCAATCATTTGCAATTGGGCTTTCTGTATGTTTTCCTTCACCTTTTTAATATCTTCTTCATACAGAACTGCAAATTCACATGTACCTGGGGGTAGCTTTTGAATTTGGTCCCGTGTTAAAGCATCAACAGGACGTCTAGGCTTCCAACCTTTTTGTTGTGCGTTAGGTGTCCTTCCTGTGACAATATCTATACTATTGTTATATGCACTAGCAATTTTAGCCAAATTCTCGTCCCAATCAATCTGGTCAGGAAGGACATACATTCGCAAAAGTTGTTGACATAAACGGTTCATTTGCTCAGTTTGGCCATTCGTTTCAGGATGTCTGCCTGACGACATGGTCACGACGGAACCCATTCAGGAACTCTTGAATGGGTTCCGCGGGCCAATGAGCCTGGAGACATCGTGAAGGTCCCGAACCAAAAAGCGCATGGGCGGAGACACTGGGCCCTACCGGAAGCTACTGGAAACTTCCTCGGCCAGGCCCACGCAGCCTAGCAGGGCAGCTACTCCCATGTAGGGAGGAAGCCGACCAGAGGCTGGCATTCTGGCCTAGGCAGACAATGCGTACCCACTGCTGCGACGCTGCCCAAGTGTCTGCATTAGCGTTGCTGGCTGGGGCGAGTGCGGGCACTATGAGGTGAAGTGGGGTGCTGCAAGGCAGTCGGGCGCTTAACGGCCATAGCCGGGCTGCAGGGGCACGGGCAGGTGATGGGTGACGGTGGTCTTCAGGAAGAAGGCGCATGAGTGAGTGGACAGGGTCTGACGAGGGGAGACGAGAGAGCGTACCTGGTGTATGTGGGAGGTCGGCATGGGTGTTGACGTCATGCACATTGGTCTTCATCGAGCTTGTTGCGCGAATGTAGATAGGATACATAGGCTGAGTAGAGTAGGCTGGGCGCTGGGCGCCACACAGTAGGAGCAACATTGGATACTGCGTTGGTGAGGCCCGAGGGCTTGGACATTGGGTCCCGTTCATTGTATCGCTCTTATTTGGATGGAATTTCGGTGCATTTGAGCTCTCTGCTTGGTACATGACTATTTGGACTTCTGCGTGATTTTGCAACTTGGTTTTTTGTTTATCGCTCTCGCTCATATTCCTTGCACAAGATTACCCACATTAAAATACTTCGACACAGCAACAAGAATAACCGTTTGCCAGATCATTTGCGTCTCCTTTGAACGCGGCAGTAGACACTGTCAAGCAATGTCCCATGCTCCAACACTCATGTTGCAATGACTTGCTGATTTTGGTGGCTTGTAGCCCGTTGAGTCGAGGCTGTACCATTCACAATTTTGTTTGGTTGAGGGTTAACTGAGAGACCTGCCTGTAAGGAAAATTCGAGAGGGACATATCAGCAAATTCGGGAAAACGCAAACCCGCACTAACTAGAATTCCCTACAGCGACCCTAACTGCGAACAGCAGGCCCGGGCTACCCCTAGGACAGACATGCCCTAACGGCCTATGCTGATAGACGGTCCTATAGCCTATAGCCGAGTAGGTAGAGGCCGAGAGGCCGAAACGGAAACCGTATCGGTCGGTCAAGTCAGTCCGGTCTAGGTCGTGTTTAGGCTAGTGTAGGTGATAGATAGAATCAGGACATCAATTCAGGGCTTTTGGCAGTTGGTACCGTGTACATCGCTGTTGTGCAACGCGTGAACTGGAGGTGGTGACAGCTTCAGCGTTGGAGAAACGGCCATAGCTGGACCTGCGGAGTGCCAACCATAGTTGGGACTGACACTGTTCTCTGACAGCACGTGGGGCTGCCACAGGTCCGAGCTATTTGGAGTTTGCTGGAGGCGAGAGAAGTTGGTGCCCTGCTAGACCCTCCTCCGGAGTGGGGTTACAGGGTGTGTGGCGCTGCAGCCATAGCTGCAGCTTCTTCCTCAAAGATCATCTTGTCAGAAGAGGTCGCGCTGCTGCAGACTTCCACCCGGGACGTCATCCGACACTTCATCATCATCAGACATTGTGGCGCTGGTCTTCTTCTTCATCCTCTGAGAGGCGCTTGGCCTCAGAGGCCTGTTTCAGGGTGGCGCTTCCCTCTGGAAGCAGTATCTGGGTGGCGCTGGTTGTTTCAGGGGCTCAGGGGTGATATAGCGGTGCCTCGGGGTGTGGGGAGTGAAGCGCTGCTCACTTCTGAGCAGCGCACCATAGTTTTGGGGTTATTCTGACAATTCGAGACTCTGAGTTTAATAAACAGTGTTGATACTAGGTTCGAACTATCATTGCTTCATCGTTTCCTGGATGTGATCTACTCGGCTTTCCTTTATGACCCCGGTTGTGAGGATCGTGCGGAGTGAATTGCACTTTCAATGTACCCTGTCATATCGCATGGTCATTCCGTTGTGTTTCTCTCTCCCTGTGCGGTGTGATACTCCTATCCTCTCCCCTTCCTCCTGTGTATGTATGGGCATACCTGGAAGTCTATGTGAGTGAGTGTTGGTCTTCAAACAACAGACAACCGGAATCATAACAATGTTTTCCATTCGCCTACAACAATCACCCCAGACCTGCGTACTACTGCCCACTGTCATCCACTCATCATTCGATATGGTTGCATCTGTGGAAAGCATCACCAAATCTTGTTTCGATGTTTTATCAGCTGTGCAATGCGATCAATGGCTTTGATAGCTTTGCCAGTTCACTAAACGATGCCAGTGTTGACGTCGACAGATGATCCAATGGCGGAGCATTTTAGGTTCTGGCAATCATTCTAGCTCTTCTCTTATCTCACAAAAGGGCTAAACAAGGACCACCAGCGCCCACCTTCCATACGATTGCCATTAACCATGTGCAAGAAACGCCCATGTAATAGCCCCATGATCTTTTGTAACCATGCACAGACCATAAAGGCCTATCCAATAGCCCTGGCGATAAAAGGCCTATCCAATAGCCCTAATGTTACGATCCTGGCCAATTTTGAAGCGAAAATCACGAGAAAGTACAATGACATCCGATTGCAAAAAGAAATGAATGAACTTGAGTGCAATCAGACTTGACTTCGACTTCACTCCGCATGCATGAAGACAGATGATGATCACACCCGGCGCATAGCGCCCACACAAAGCTCAGAGTTAACATGGTCAGGAACACAGCTCAGATTCAAACTTGTCCTGAATAGCTATGGCGCTAGGCGCCATACAAAGATTCCCACCCAATCAACTGTATCCACCGACAATTTATTCACACACATGCACTCACTCTTGGATCACCCTGGATGTCCTACACACACACACACACAACACACTTACACACTCTCTACCTCTAACCTACGGCAGCTATCGCTACCTTCCTCTTCCTCCTACTTACTACCTCCTGGCTATGGCTGCGTCTTCTTTCTCTCCGTAGCACAAGACACTCCGACAGCGCTTCCGCATGGCTCACAGGCAGAATGAATGAATGACTTGACGCTGCCTCTTTATTTATACTTCGGACCGTCGTTGGTCTGCCCTCGGACCCTGGGCCCGGGGTATGCACAGTCCTACATGGTACTTGCTCACTTGACGAAGTGCGACCTTGGGCTCAGTACCGCTGACTAGGATAGGTAGCACTGGGACTGCCCTTCGTTGACTGTGCTAGCACTGCCTTCTGCTGACTCAGTCGCTGACGGACCCCTACAACCTATGAAGAGTCGGTCCTATTGTTTCTAGAAGGTCCTAGTGTTGACCTTTCGGCACTGTAGCAGCTACAACCTATACTAACCCACTGACTGCTAATCCTAAGGTCTAAGGGTCAAACTCCCATGACCACACTATGTACAACAGCCAAACATACGTCTTTCAAAAAACAGGTCGCGGGTTCAAACAGACGGGTCATCGGGGTTTGTACACGGGTTAGGGGTAAGGTCTAGGGATCGAGCCCTGGGTATTGCATCTGTCACCGTAATAGGTGACAACCGTTTCATTCCCGCTGGCCTCAATTTGAGGTCCTCCGAGAATACTTTAGTGCAAGATAGGACCTTTACCTTTCCTTTCTTTGTCATAGGCGGTCTCTTAAAGCCCAGTTCTTGTGAACCATCGGTCGTCCTCCGGTTCCTGATAAGCGAACCTAACTTTGTACTGTATCTGTGGACGACCTCTACCTCCGGTACGAAACACATCTTCCACAATGCAATCTTATATCGTAGGTGCCATACATACCCGACGGAATCATCGATCGTCGCGACGGAAATTGTTGACTGGTGACACAAGGTAATAATTTGGATGCATGGAAGACTCGGTATGAGTGGAGGTGTGGCGGAATTTCTACTCTGTAGGAAGGTCCGTCCTCTCCGCCTTTGACTTCTAGAACAGGCCACGGTCCCCTATATGCGGGCAACAACTTTCGTGAGAAGTTCTCTTCTGGGGCGAACTCCTTGGACTTAACCCACACTAAGTCACCTACCTGGAACTGTGACGGTTGACGATGCTTGTTAGCTTGCTCAATCATTTTGTGTTGAGCCTTTCTCAGATTGTCGGTCACTCTTGCAATTTCCCTTTCATGCTATAAGGCAAACTCTCGAGTTCCAAGTGGTAGTCTTTGTATTTGGTCATGGTTCAGTCCTTCAACGGCGTGTGTGGTCTATGTGCAAGTCATTAGGGGTCCAACAGGTAGCTAGATGGACACTATTGTTGTAACCGCTAGCGACCTTAGGGAGCATCTCATCCCAGTTAATTTGATCTGGTCTAATATACATCCTGAGTATCTGCTGCAGGATCTTATTCATCTGTTCAATCTGGCTGTTAATCTCTGGATGACGACCAAATGACATCAATAACTTTGAGCCATAGACTCGCATAAGCTCCTGCCAATGCTGGCTAGTAAACCGTGTATCCCCGTCACTAACTATAGATAGCGGAATACCATGCTCACTTACCCAGGAATTGAAAAACTTCTCTATGAAGGCAAAGGAACAAAAACCGGATACTTGCTAAAACGGTCTACTACAACCATGACTTGGCTCTTGCCATGCCTAATCCTGACCCCAGCGTCCATAAAATCAATGGACACAGACTCTCAGGGTCCTGTAGGGATAGGCAAAGGTATGAGAAGACCCAACGGGGCGCGCATCGTAGTTTTATTGCGCTGGCATACCTTGCAACTGCGTACATACTCTATGCAGTCGGCTTTCATGCCAGGCCATGTGTAAGCAAGCGTCAGGTTGGCTAAGGTCTTTTGCCAATCGAAGTGTCCTTTAGTATCGTGACATTCCCCGAGGATTAGACTTCGAATCTCTTCACTATTGGGAATGCATAACCGATCTATGACGTCTGTCTTCTCAAACAGTAACCCGTTTGCGATGCAATAGTCGGGTTCACTTGCTGGGACCTCTCACTCTCTTCAGGAGGTCACTATAAATAGGGTCATGTGCATACCCATCTCTAACCTTTTGCTGTAAGTCAGTCCCTATGTCCAGATAGTGAACTATAGCTCCAAAGTAGTCGACTCTTCTACTTAGAGCATCTGGAACTATATTGTACTTCCCTTTAACGAGTTTCCGCTCAAAGTCGAATTGGTCTATCTCTGCGGCCCACCTAGTAAGCTTAGGGGTCATCTTGGACTGTGTCTTCAACCACCTGAGTGTCTCGTGGTCTGAATAGACTTTAAACTGCCTCCCAAGCAAGTAGTGTCTCTAGTGATCTAGTGCTTGCCAGAGGGCATAGAGTTCTTGAAATTTGCCTTTCGCAACTTTTCCAAGATCTGCCTGAAATAAGCCTCATGCTCCTAGAGGGTCTTACAAAATATCGTCTAAATAAATGACTACGAATTTGTCTAACCACGGCCTTAACAAATCATTCATACAATGCTGGAAAGTGGCCGGTGCGTTGGTGAGTCCAAATGGCATAACTATGAACTCGTAGTGCACATATCTAGTCATGAACGCCGTTTTATATTGATCATCAAGGTGGACCTCAATCTGATGGTACCCTGACTTCAAATCTATCTTTGTGAAGTATTTACAACCCTGCACCTGATCTAACAAATCATCTATTCGGGGCAGTGGTTCTGCATTCTTGCTTGTAATGACGTTGAGACACCTGTAGTCAATGCACATCCTCAACTCTCCCTCTTTCTTGGGGACAAAGAGAAGAGGTGCTAGAAATGGAGACGAACAGGGCCTAATCCAACCCTTCTCGAGGAGCTCGTCTAACTGCTTGCGCAACTCCTCTAACTCTTTAGGAGTCATCCTATAAACTACTACTTTGGGAGTTTTACTGCCAGGCTCTATCTCAATGAGATGCTAGATAGGACGCGAAACTACTCAAGGAGCTTCTGACAGATCTGCGTACTCTTCCAGCAACTTGGCAATAATGGGGTTGGTTGGTTCCTCTTTCCTGGGCTCAGTGACTGGCCTAACATAGTCTACAAATACCTGCTCCTTAACTAATCGCGCAAATGCGGTAGCACTAAAACAGCAATGTGCCAGAGAGTTATCTACCCCTGACACATGGAACAAGCGAGCTTTCTTGACGCCACAGGATGGACTAGGAAGCCTACACTCTTGCTCACGTAAATCCAGTGTGGCTCCTGCTGCCTCTCCCCAATCCATTCCTAGAACCATATCGAAAGGGAGATCATCTTCAACGAGGAGAGTCACGGAATGGAGAACTCTCCCTACCTTCCCATCTGCCTCTAGGCGAAAATATGATTGGACTCCCTCGACATAATCCTCGATTCGCATCGTGCAGTTGTCAGCGAGGATACAGGCTCGTCTAGCTTTTGGACTTTTAAACTAAGCTTTAACTTCTTCACCGATTTGCGGCTAACGTAGCTACAGGTAGCCCCACTGTCTATAAGGGCCCCTACTCTGCTTCTAAAAATCTCTACATCTGCTATCAACAATTGTCCTTTACCTTCCTTCTTCATCTTGGCCCAAGCCGGCATCCTCTCCTTCAGTTCTTCTGTCAGGCATGTGCAGGAAGCGCCTAGAGAGACTCTAACACAAGCAATCTCTGGACAACTAACTAGACGCTAGCCAGCAACCTCTGTCGTCACGTACGTGGAGTGGGAGTTTTTATCTGGCGCTCGCAATCATCCCCACACAATCTAGAGGTAAGGGCACTTGTGACCCCTACTGACGGTTGCCTTTTGCTGCCTCAGCAGCAGCTCGCTGAGCACCCCTATACTTTGGGCAAAATTTGATTATATGCCCAGGGTCACCGCAGAAGACACATTGACCTCCATCTATCCTTTCTTCCAGTCTGTCTGCTTAATCCCCAATGTTTCCCAGGGTCGGCCCTCAAGCCGACCAGGGTGCCATCCACCCCCTCTGGGAGGTGACCGATTCGAACAATGACGGTTAGACGGGGGACCTTGACCCCTGCCTCCCACTTGGCGGTTTCCTCTGCCGCCAACCCCCTGGCCACCCTGCCCTCGACCACCAAAGGCCTGGCCTCCTTGGCCTTGACCTCTTCCTCTTCCTTGCAACCTCCCTCCGGCCGTGACAGCAGCGTATGTACTCCCCTGACCTTCACCACTGTCTACATCATCCAAGCCCCACTCTATCTCGCTGCAGGGGACCTCTTCCAGACCACCCTCTTCTAAAGTAAGGATAAGACTATCCTTGGCCTTGACTTGGCTCGTGATGGTATGACCTTTCACTTTTTGGCCTTAGCAAGGTCCTTGTGCCAGAAAGTGGTAACTGGCGCAAACTGGGCCTCGAAAACAACCACCTCTCGATTGAGCGTATGATACGTTATGTCAGGTTGTTGTTTCCTAGTGAAGAAGTGCCCGTGCAAATTCTCGGGCATGGCGCGGTAGAACAATTGGACAAGTCGGGTCTCAATGACCCCATGTCCAGGGATAGCGACAAGATCATCCATGGCGGCTTTGAGTGCTCTTGCACTCCTCCACTGTTGCGCGTGAATTGTCTGCAGCTTATCAGATGCCCCAAGGCGCCTAGTGACATCTGCAAAACGTTTGCGGAGGGCCTCCAGAAACTCACGCAGAGTAGTGATGGAGGAGTATGTGACCATGTCATTGTCACATTTGGCAGCGTGGGCAAGCGACCTAGCGAGACTAGACGCTTCTTCCTTTAGTGCCTGAAAGGCCACAAGAACATGGTTCTCTGGCGCAATGTCCTGTAAGTGCAAGCAGGACTTAATATTGGCTTCCCAATTATCAAAGTCCTCTCCCTTCTTCCCACCATTGGGTTTAGGGAATCTGGCCTTAACGCGCTCACGATGTGGTCGTGCCTCCTCTTCTTTGGGGGCCGCTATCTTGGCGCGTTCTATGGCACCCGTGCAGAATTTTTTTATGCCTTCCACTGCAATACGCATTTTGCTTGCAACACTCATCATCATGTCACGTGCAAAATCCTTCAAGCCTATGTGCATAGACTGTAAGGCAATATCATGGCCCCTAAGATAGTGCAATTGTTCTTGCTGAGCTCTCAGCATGACATCCGCGTTCTGGGATAAGAGTTCTACTTTTCTGTTGAGATCGACTTGTGCTCCCAGTTGCCCCTGCTGCTCTTCAGCTGCTCTCAACTCTCCTTCTATCTTCTTCGCCGCCTCCAATTGCCTCGTTCTCTCCCTTGCAAGGCGCAACTTCCACTCCAACATCTTCTCATCCACCTTGGTCTGTCGACGCAAGGGATCCGCCTCGCTTCGCAATTCCTGTTCCACCGCTTCCCTTTCTGCCTGAGGGACAAGCAACAAAGTTTCTTCCTCTTCCCCTCGGGCCGGATTTGCCACCCATTCAGTCACCATCTTCTCCATATTCGCCTCTCTCTCACGGGCACCACTAGATTCCCCTCTCTCTTCAGTTCTCACTGGTTTTTGCAGAGGAACCTCCACCTCTTCTTCTTCTTCTTCTACAGCTGTTGCAGCTGCTTCTTTCTCCTTCTGCAACCGTTTTAACTCTTCTTCCAGTTCCTTCTCCTTCTTGGCCTTCTTTGCCAATAAGGCCACCTTCTTGGCCTTCTTCTCCAGCTCTTTGTTCTCCTTCCTCGCTTTCTGCTCCACCAGAATGCTCGCAGCTTCCTCCTCCTGCTGCTTCGTGTAGGGGGAGGTCCCTATACAACCCCTTGTGGTGACTCTACATGGTGCATAACCAAGTGACAGTTCCACTCCTCACCAATTAGACTTATCCCCAACTTACTGACTGAATGACTGACTAACTGACTAACTGACTGACTCTCTAAAGGACCACAAAGTCTTCCCCTTAATTCCAGCCAGGTTACCACAGCCGACTAAAGCTTTTGCGACCACTGTCACCGAAACTTTATAGATCCGAGTGCACCTTGCACCTGCGATCAATCCCACCTAGCTTTCACTCTGGATTAGACCCTGTCAACGATGGTCTCTAGCCTAACCTACTCTAAGGTTGTCACTACAAGACCCTACTGCTGACCATGAGGCATTTAAGGAGATCCCCCATAACTCCTCAGGAATTTTTTAACGTCGCAGTCAGGACCACGTGATCAGCAGAGTCCTCTCAATACTTAAGACAACTGGATGTGCAGCCTACAGCTCGGGGTTCGGGTTCAGGCCTACCATGCCACACTGAGCAGCCCGCCGGTTTGTACCGGTCCTTGGGGGTCTTGTCCGCGGGACGTGTCAGTCGTCAGACATGGCCTTTAGCCCTACTAAGTTCCGTGTAGGTTTGGTCACTACAACTCAGTCGTCAGGCATGGCCGTTAGCCCTACTAAGTCTCGTGCAAGTTTGGTCACCACAGCTCTACGACCTCATAAACAGAACCTATCACCTGGGCCGAAGTGACTGAATGCAAATAGAAGAGATAGACTGACTCGGAAAGTACCAAGGTTATGTGCACATCCACAGGGCGAGGGGGCAAGCTTAAGGCTTGGAGAGATTATACTAGCTCCAGCTTCGTCAAAATCTTGGTCAATGCCTCCGGTCAACGTTTTTGGTCAACGCTCCGATCAACGTCGATCAACCTGGTCTCATCGCCCGATCAACTCTTGCCATCGCCCGATCAACTATTGTCAAAGCCCGGTCAACTCTCGTCAACGCCCGACTTTGGCCGCCGACCCTTCTTCCTCATCAACCTTTCTTCTTCCCCCTTTCGTCTTCTTCTTCGCCCCCCTTGGCTATGGCTTCCTTCTTTCCCCCTCGTCTCTCCTTCCCTCTTCCTCGTCTCTTTCTTCTTCGTCACTTCCGGTCTTCGTCTTCTTCAACCCCGAGCTCGGTGGGTATGGCCGCCTCCTTCTTCTTGCTGATGCAACCAATCTTCTATCGCATTTTCTCTCTCTTTCTTTTTTTCTCTTCGTCGTCATCTTCTTCCTTTCTAGGCGCGACGGCTATGGCCGCAGCGGTCCTCTTCGACGACACAGCGATCCTGACGGTCTTCTTCTCTGACGCGCTGTGGTCTTCCCTCTTGGCCCGACAATCTTCCTTAACGTGACGGTCCACCTCGTCACAAAGTGAGGAACACCGTGAGGGCACACAAGCACAAGGCACGCGCGAAGAACTAAGGCGCGCAGAGCACAATGATCGCACGCAAAGCGATGGTGCATGGTGAGCGTGCGCAAGTAGCGGGGCGCACATGCGAAATGGTGAGCAGCAACGCACAATGATAACAACGGGGGCGCGACGAGCAGCGTGGCGAGCACGATAACGGGCAGTGCGCGGGGCGATAGCGCACAAAGTTCATGCACGCACTCTCGGATCACCCTGGATGTCCTACACACACACACACAACACACTGACACACTCTCTACATCTAACCTATGGCAGCTATGGCTGCCTTCCTCTTCCTCCTACTAACTACCTCGTGGCTATAACCGCGTCTTCCTTCTCTTAGCCCACTTCTCCTTCGGGCACCAGCAGACCTCTGTAACACAAGACGCTCTGACAGTGCTTTCCCAGGGCGCAGACATAATGAATGAATGGCTTGACGCTGCCTCTTTATTTATACTTCGGACCGTCGTTGGTCTGCCCTTGGACCCTGGGTCCAAGGTATGCACAGTCCCACATGGTACTTGCCGACTTGAGAAAGTGCGACCTGGGGCTGGGTACCGCTGACTAGGATAGGTAGGACTGGGACTGCCCTTCGTTGACTGTGCTAGGACTGCCTTCTGCTGACTCAGTCGCTGACAAACCCCTCCGACCCGTGAAAAGTCAGTCCTACTGCTTCTGGAAGGTCCTGTTGTTGACCTTTCAGCATTGTAGCAGCTACAACCTATACTAACCCAGTGACTGCTAATCCTAAGGTCTACAGGTCGAACTCCCACGACCACAATATGTACAGCAACCAAACCTATATCTTTCAAAAACCAAGGTCGCGGGTTGAAACAAACTTGTAAACGGGGTCTGTACACGGGTGAGGGGTGAGGTCTAGGGATCAAGCCTTGGGTACTGCATCTGTCACCGTAATAGGTGAAAACCATTTCATGAGAGGAGAGAGAGGGAAAGAAGAAAAAGAAGAGATGTACACCAGCAAAGGACCAACACTAATTCCTCCTTCTCGCCAGCCAATCTCCTCCTCCTTTTCTTCTCCCCTCTTATTCAAACAATAATTATTAATGATAATGATGAATGGCATAACCAGAATCAATGTCCGAATCCCTCTTCTACTGCCAGCACAATGTGAGGTCCTCCATAGCCATGGCCGCCCTTCTCCTTCCTCCTCATCTAGGCCGAGGCTATGGCGGACTACTAGGGCCTTGCCCTGACGTACAAAAGACAACGCAAAGCAACTATGGCCTCTTCCACTCAGGCCACAATGCCTGACTGTGCCCCGAAGCTCCTTGATGTCGCTCTACCCCAATGAGGCCTTCCAGACTCAACGCCCACCAAGGTGATGACGACGACGTCCAGCATAGCCAAGCAAGTACCCCTGGCGCTCCCCTTTCCTAGTCCCTTCTTCCTCCTCCTCCTGACCGAGCTCCTTCCCCAGCAGCGCTGCTCCATACCAGAGCTGCTCCACCACGCACTCCAGCAGCGTGTAGCCCAAACTTGCACGCAACAAATGAGGAAAAGCTCATCGCTCTTCTCAATGATATAGCAAGGCAGCAGCCTCCTTGGGCAATGACTTCCAGGCTGCACAGCCTCCAAGCAACCGGTACCTCCCCTTTTTCGAAGGGACACATTATTGTAGGCTCTGATATCGTTTGCACAGGCCCTAGACTAAGACTACTTGGACTGGTACCCACCCACACCTAGCCTACCGCTACTAGGTGTCTAAAAATGCCAACTTTTTGTCTTCTTCTGCTGGCCTCCGGTCCCCGAGACATCTACCGTTATTTGAGTTGTACCGGCCTACCTGCTACTTGAGTGTTTTTCCCCGCTGCTCTACGTGTCATGTGCCTACTCCCGTCACAGCTACAGGTAAGTACCGGCCCTGCGTGCCTCCCAAACGAACAAGTGCCCTTGCGGGTCACACACATACTCGAACCGACAAGCACTCAGACAGGTACGCAGACCAGCAAGCACGAACACACACAGCCTTAGAAAACTCAGCAAAAAGCGAAAATCTCCACGCGGCATTCGTCCTAGCGACAAAACTCAGAAATCAGCTATGTTCTGAGTTCGTGTTTGGGCAGATCCTTACACTACCCACATACTCAAGCCGACCATTGATTGCACTTGGGATCATAGGCTCGAGATAGTGGAAGGATTTAGCATCAAGATACGGACATAGTTTAAATGCGTGAAAGATCGGGCGTGTGTGCAGATGGGGAGGCACATCAATCACATACGAAGGGCCGAACTCATCCTCACCAACCACATCCGGGCGTGTGTGCAGATGGGGAGGCACATCAATCACATACGGAGGGCCGAACTCATCCTCACCAACCACATCCAGAACCTCCCATGGACCATAGAAGAGAGGGAGAAGTTTTTGTCACACCCCCTCCGATTTCGAAAATTCAGACATCTTGACCCAGACATAGCTTCCTACTTCAAAAGCCATCGGTCTGCGCTTCTTGTTAGCATGGTGGATCATGGCATGCTGACGCTTGGTCATTGCTGCAACAACAACTTTGAGCAACCGATCATACTTGGCATTGTAGCCAGGCCTGCCAGGAGTCAGACCAGCCGGCTGTTCAGGGAACCAGTAGGAGAGAGTTTGCGGATCTGTCCGAAATGCAGCCTGTTTGGCGTCATACCGGTGGAAGAGTGGATGGAGTTGTTGTACAACCCCTTCGGCGCATACAACTCTTCATCCCACGTTTCCTGATCGGGAATGATCAAAGCACGAAGAAGTTGTATCACAGTCTAGTTGATCTCCTCGGCCAAAAAGTTGGCGTCGAAATGAAGTACTTCCAATCAGCACTTATGAAGCGGGGGTCTCGATCACTCACAAGGGTTTTCGGGGTCCAGTACTGCAAAATGTACTTCTGATGGAATTCACGGATCACAAGGTCAGTTGGGGCATGAGGTGGCAATGAAATCAGACAAAAACATTTGGAGAAACGGTCAAAAATCACCATCACCTACGAATATCCAGTTTTACTTGACTTACCCATATCCGTGAAATCGGCAGAGACGGATTTGGGGGGACCGTCGAGAATGGGAAGAGGTTTCAACAGCCCCAGGAGCTTTTTCCTCGATGGTTTGATTCATTGACACACTTGACACTCAACCGCGAACTTGTGAGCAGATCCTTTCATACCAGGCCAATCAAAATGTTGTAGCAGATTTCCGTACGTCTTCGCAAAACCGAAGTGTCCACTCTAGTCATGAGCCAAGTCCAAGAAGTGAGTGCGGAGAGGCTCATGGTTGGGTACACACAAACGGTCATTCTTCCCGTAGCGTCCGAAATCAAACCCTCACACTTGTGAAAATCAGGCCGACTGCTAGAGTCAACCTTGAGCTGATCAAGGATTGGACTGAGATGCGGATCCTTGACAGTTTGCTGTACTAGTTCGTCCTTCAGTGTCCTTCGGAGGTCGTAGGAGCTCACTAGGCAAGTCATATACTCCGGGTGGTGAGACAATGCATCAACAACTCGATTGTAACAACTCTTTTTGTGTCTCGATTCAAAATAAATAATACCATTCTCATGCAACCAGCGGGTCGATGTAGTGGATAAGGTAGTCTGCTCCTTGATCCACTTCAAAGTCTCATGATCTAAAAAGACTTTGAAGTAGCGCCCCAAAGGATAGTGCTTCCAATGGTCTAGTGCCTCACACAAACCATACAACTCCCGCATATAAGTAGAAGTAGCTACCTTTTCGCTAGGCCTGCGTTTGCCGTAGTATTCGAGCGGACGCAAGCCATCATATTGCAGCATTGCGCCAATCCCATATTCGCTTGCATTCGTAGTAACTGCGAATGTAAGTTTGAGATCTGCAATCCAGAGCACAGGATGACTCACCAAAGCCTCTTTCAAGGCTTGAAAGGCAGTCTCAGATGCCTCATCCCATGCATAAGACAATTTTTTACTTGTTACTCTAGACAATGGGCGGCCAATAATAGAGAATCGGGGCACAAGCTTCCAATAGTATGATGCAAGACCAAGAAAGGAACGCACTACACAGACATTCACCAGTTGATAGTATGATGCAATTGGTTGCCTCAGGGCACAAACTTTTGATAGTATGATGCAAGACCAAAAAAGGAACGCATTTCACAAATATTCACCAGTTGAGGCCAGTTGCGCATGACCTCAACTTTGGTTGCCTCAGGCCCAAGGCTCAAGGCTTGCAGCAGACAACCGATGTCCAAGGTAGATTACATTGTCCCTGCAGTGACCCGCTTCATATGCCTCGTTGAATATCTAAGGGTCTGGCCAGGCCACAACCCGGCCTCAAGCCTAAGGGGCAAAGGACCCCCCCGAAGTGGTGCCAAGGCCTGAGTGCCCGACAATTGACTTCAGTCAACTGCCTGAGGCCCAATAGTCAAAGTCAATATGGACCAAGCCCAAGCCACCGGTCAGACACACACACTTGTTTGTATGCTGGTACCAAGACAACATTCAGACAAAGCGGAAGTACGCAACTGTATGCGATCCAGGCCCTCGGCTGTGAGTCAATCTGAGCCACCGTGGGTGGGAGACCTGAGGCAGGTCAACTCGGTCTATCACTACATAAGACCCTGCCTCCAGGGAGTCAACATTCAGTCTTGCTATGCTGCCTTGACGCTGGCTTGACGCTGGCTAGACGCTGGCTAGACGGTGGCTTGACGCTGGCTGTACACTGGCACTGTGGACGACGACGCGAGACTGCTGCTTGCTTGCATGCTGGTGCTTTCTGCTTCAGCGCCAGCCTCTGCTCAGGCCACACTGTCTTCGACATTGCTGATGCGGCGCATGCCACTCTGTATTCATTGCTGATGTGGCATTTGCCACATTGTCTACATTGCTGAGTTGGATGCGACAAGGAGGGAGATCGGGATCTGTTGATGATTGAGAGGGAATGGGATACCTCCCTGATTGTGATGTCGATACTGTGCGCTGATGATCATCTCCAACGTCTTCACGAGAGAACTGCACCACATGGCACTTCAATGTGATTGGGACCTGTCAGCCTCGTTATTGGATACTGTTTTGCTGACGTGGGGGAGAAGGGAAGCCCGGAGAAGGAGTGGGAACTGTTGGGCTACTCTCTTTGTGGTCATTGATGGGTACCATCTCTTCCACCTTCTAATCTGTCTATTCCCCCTCCACTATCTTCGTCTACTGGAAACGAGACATTGTATCAGAGATCACATACATGATTATTGGAGACATTGTTCAAAGTTGAGTTGCTTTGTATTTCAACATTTGGCGAGTATCTTACAGACTGGGTTCATTACAATTTGGTGTCAGAGCATACCTTCTTCGTCGCGATCTGCTGTCAAGCGCCACGTGGCGCCCAGGTAAGTGGGAGGTGTCGTGCGTGAAAGGAGGGAAACACACTTATTCACGCGCGCGATTACTATCACGAGTCTAGACATTGATTTCCACACACGCGCGCACATTCCTTTGAAGGTGATGACATGGACAGCTTGAAGTGAAGACGGCGGCATTGCTTACGTGGCACTTTGTTGCTGACCTGGCAAGATACCGACAAGAGCATCGTTGGCAGCAGGCTGACGTGGCGCTGGTGAGAGAGAGAGTGGGTATCGAGGCTGCTGACGTGGCGCACTGCCTACATGGCATAGCGAGGGTGCTGGTGTGGCATCCTAGGATTGGTAGGGTGTTGTCTGACGTGGAACGTACCTGCGTCGCGACTTACCTGCTGAAGTGGCGCTCCATACTCTATTACTTCGATCTGACGTGGCATACCAGTGGTGGATGGGTTGGAAGTTCGGGCATTGCTGACGTGTCATCCCACCAGAAGGCCATGCTGGCTCTTGACGTTGGCGTGGCACATGTGCTGCGTTCGCATTCCAAGGGTGACACGTGGCATGCCTTGCACGCTGCCGTGGGTGAGGTGTTGATACTTGCACTTGTGTGCTGGCAGGCGATACAGCTTCACGGTTGCTGTAGTGCCACGTGCCGGCCCTTGGGTCTGGCTGCATTAGTTCTGCAGATAGTACAGTCGTAGAGGAAAGAATGCTGACAATTGATTGTTGTTGAATGTGTTGGCTGACTTACTCACTTGTCTCGCTGATCTGTGGTTGCCGTGCATACTCACCTGTGTTGTTGTGTACTCACCTGTGTTGTTGTGTCTTGATCACACTGGCCGTGGCTGCGGTACATGTACACTCTTGTTAGGACATCATCACACATAGGACAGACAACAGAAGTTAGAATTAGGATAAAATTGAAGTCTGTTTCGTCTTTATGTTTGCTTAATTGTCTCTTGCTGTAGTAGATTGACACCGGGTGTGGCCGTGGAATTCATTATTGTCTTGTAATTAGTTATTGTGTGGCAGACACACGTTTTGAAAATATCTTTCTTCTGGAATTCTTTGCGCCTTTCTGCTTTGACTCACTTCATCCCTCTCATTTTCTTCCCTGTCTCCTTCACTTTCTTCGCTGATGAAGAAAGTGCTGAATTGATAACCCGTGGCCAAATCGCAAATAGACGGCAGGAGATGTTGGGCCGTCTCCATCAGTTGATCGCCGATTTACATGATGCTGGAGCAGGTGCTGAGCAGCATGTGCGCAGTCAGTTCGATCTGCGAGCAGCAGAAACCGAACTAGAGATGGCTGACACGGCTATTCAGATGATGGAAGCCAGTACTCATGTACAGCAGATCATTATTCAGAGTCGACAGGCTCTTAATAAATTTGTGATCGGTCAACTGACAGAGATAACCAATAGCGGGGTATAACCGATAGCGGGTTGCAATGACTTGCTGATTTCTGATGCCGAGATTAACTGCGAGGCTGTACACTAACCGGTAGGTTAGATTCGTAATTTTGTTTGGCTGAGGACTAACCGAGAGACCTGCCTATAAGGAAATTCGTGAAAGACAGATCTGCAAATCCGGGAAAATACAGGCCCGGTACTAACCGAATTCCTACAGCTACCCTAACTGCCTATAGCAGGCCCGGGCTACCCCTAGGACAGACAGGCCTTAAGCGGCCTATACTGCTAGACGGTCCTATAGCCTACAGCCGGGTCCGGTAGAGGCCGAGAGGCCGAAACAGCAACGGTACCGGTCGGTCAGTCAGTCCGGTCTAGGTCTAGAGAGGCTATAGATAGGTTAGGCCCACCAATTCAGGACTTTTGGCAATTCATTTTCGCGTCGCAGCGTTCGTGGCCAACCAAGTTCTGCAGCGCTGAAGGTCTGAGGCGGCATCCCAGACTTCAGCTTGGTGATGACACCCATAGCCGGCCTCTGAGAGGTTGCCGAAGCTGGGGCACTCTCAGCGCATCTACCCCAGAGGGTATCTGCGTGTGGCAGGGCTATTCAGAGGCTCTTCCGTGGGTACATGTGGATGCTGCAGCTGGCGCCCTACTCCGCAGGGCTTCTGTAGCAGTGCGGCAGCCATAGCTGCCTTCTTCTCCGTCAGAGTGACTCATCGGCACTGGGGACCTCATCGCAGTTCATGATCTGCATCTTGGTGGATGGCGCTTGCCTCTAGGAGGCTCTTTCAGTGTAGCGCTGGACTCTGAGAGTGGAGTAGTGGGTGGGTGTGTGGCTCTGAGGTGGCGAGACACTGGGTTAAACTCTGTAACGATAATTGGGGTTAATTGAGTTGAGTTGGCTCATCACCGGTGTTATATTCCAACTGTGATCTTCGCAGTGTCATCTTGTGATTGGTTGTTGGGAGTTTGTCTAAGAGAGAGAGAAACACTGTGTGTATTCTCCCCATCTTTGCATGGTTGATGTTCCGCTGCTTATCTCTGGTCTGTGTACAGTGTGGACTCTGCTTCTCCTCCCCTTTGTCTTGTGCATGTATGGGCATGTGTGAGATACTCTGTGTGTGAGTGGCGAGAAAATTGTCAGACAACCAAGTTCATAACAGTTGGTATCGGAGCGGAGATTGGACTTGGAGCACTGAGGGTTGAGCGCAACAGAGGCATCTTCTCCTTCTGGCTCTATCTAGCGAGAAGTCCCATAGCGGTTCTTCATCTTCAGTGAAGATCCAGTAGAGAAGAAGACATACCAGCGGTGATTGCAAGGAATCAGTGTGCGATTGATCAGGCGCCCTGAGCCTGTCTGAGCGCCTGACAGGGTTTGGTGAGAACAGGGGTATTTCGCCATCCACCCTTCTTAGCTCAGTTGATGACTGTGTTCAGGGTGGCGAATTACACCCTAATCCGGTGATAACCGGGTGGCGGCTTCAAACCCAGCATAGCGCTGGAGGAAGATTGATCGCAGGATCAATCTCCTGCTGAATTAACCCTACTCAGGGCTAAATTTAGCATCCGGGGTTGAGGATTGCAGTGGCGAGATATCTCCAAGAGAGTTCTCCATCGCCACTGAGCCAGATTCAGTGAATTTGAGAGTTGGGGTTGAAGCGCCACAATGTACTGAGCAAGATCAACAAGTTTCAAGAGATTCTACGCGTGGAGATCAGTGGAGGAGTATCTGCAAGCAAGTGGCGAGATCAAGGTTCTGTCGGCCATAGCCAGAACTCCATCATCCACTGGGGCAAACACTACAAGTGAGTGTGTTCCGTGTAAATCCCTGAGTAGCGATTAGTTTAGGATCAGTAGAATTTGAATTGGTGGTCTGTCTGTCAGTAGGGTCTCAATTTGGAAATTGGTAGACTGCAAGACAACCATAGCCATCTTCTCCCTCCTCACCCTGACTCATATCTCCCCATATATTGACCTGTTCTAACTCAAAATTGTTCTGGGACCGTATGACAGTATCGCGCTGCACCCTGTGTGATCATTCTGTGACTTCTGTACATAAACGTAGTAATACTGTGAATCTGGTTTTGCGCTAAGTCTATTTTTAGCCTGTGCTACCTAGGGTCAGTCAAAACTTAGAATCTGTCCGTCAGAATTCAAGTCTGTCAGTCTGGGGTGAATCGCAATTCAGTATTTGTCATCTGTGCCAAAGCGCTGGCCCAGAATCAGTGTATTTGAGTAGTTACAGTGAAATACAGTAAATCGTTGTGTCAGTGAGTATTTCTGTTGATGTCAACAGCGGCGAAATTTGAGTCTAGGGCTGTTAGGAACCAGTCTACTGCATCGCTACTACTTGTTGCTCTGTTTCAGTCAATTCTTGTCTGTATCTGTCTCTACCACTGATTGTCTTTGTGTTCTGATGGGCTCTGGAATGTGAGTGATCTTTGGAAAGCACTGAAAGTGTATGTTTCCACTCCAGTGATGGTTCAGTGTCAGGTTACGGTGAATGATTTTACTGGACTTCAGTCAGTCTGATTACTGACCCTAGGGATTGTGTTCGAACCCTAGCCGCTTGTGCCTACTAACCCACCTTACCCTGTGAATTGATGCTGCAGCGATTTCTGAGTGCCTGAGTGGATTGGGAATTGCTGCACCTCTTGCTGTCTAACCTTTTGTTAATTGTTTCTGAAAGGGAAAATGGTTGACGCCACTGACCCGGGTGAGGGGCAGGTAGAGATTGTGGTTAAGGGAGAAGAGAAACCTTCCCCCTTTACTCCTCTCCCTCCTCCTCTCACCCCTGCGCAGCGGCGAAAGAGAGAGATTGAGGCAAATCTGCGAGAGCAACAGGCGCTGCTCGCAGAGGCTGAGAGACAAGAGGCGACTGAACTGGAAGCTGCAACAGACGCCTCTAGAAAAGAGTTTCTGCTGCAACAAGGTGAGAAGACTGTCACAGATGAGAGAGTAACACAGTGCACCAGGTACTTGGCTGAGCTGGTGATTCTGCTGAATAAGACCACCGCCAACCATTTTACTAACTGGGATGATCGCATACAGCGCCTGGAGCGCAGGATGGACGAGTTGGGGGCTCAGCAGTCTAAGATACTGGACACGATCCAGAATCTGACTGCTCAGCTAAAAGCAGCCCATCTGATTGCTCCTGTGCCATCCTCTCCAAAACCCAAACAGTCTTCCCCTCTTCCTTCACCCCCTGCCTCTCCTCATGGTTCTCGTCAGTCATCTCCCTCTACCTCCTCCCACTCTAAAGTCAAACCTCCTCCCACTTTTGCTGCTGTTGTTGCACGGGATCAGAGAGGACCCAAGATCCCTGCACCCAGCAAGTTCAGGGGCGATGACCCCAAAACTGATGTTGGGGACTGGGCTGCAAGAACCCAGGCCTATTTGAAAGGTTTCGCGTGCCCAGAACAACAGAAAGTGGCCACCGTTGTGGGGCTGCTGGAAGGCCCAGCCCAGAAATGGACTGCGTCAACAGCCAACGGTCAGCAGCAAACATTGGAGGACAAGACTTCAGCGTTGGGAGTGGGGAAACTTTTGCAGGCCCTGGAGGAACGCTTTGCAGACAAGGAGAGAGCCCGCAAGGTTGCTGACAAGATTACACGTCTTGGGCAGCAGCGCTACAGCGACACTCTGCAGTCCTTGTTTGCAGAGTTTGAATAGTTAACCTTTACCACTGGTTTGATTATGTCTGATGATGACTTATTGACCAACTTCTACAGGGCTGCGCCTGAGAAGTTTTTTGTTGCTTTGTATAGCGAAGGGCATAAGGATTGGAGATCCTTCGGCCGTGCAGACCTGGATATGGAAGCAAAGCTCCATGTCCAGGCCCCCTCCAGTGACAGGAGGAAAGGCGCTTTCCGTCGCGGTGGTAGAAAGGGAAAAGCGGCGTTTGCGCATGCAAGGTCTGATCAACTTCTGATTCAGGATCCCGGCCTGGTACACCGCCAGATGAGACTGCATCAACTGTTATTTCAGATGTTGAAGCGGCCATGCAGCAACTGCAGGCTGCGTTGGGAGCCTTCCAAAAGGTCGGGTCTTCTTCCAGCACAGCCTCCGGCAGCCAGGGGAAGAGCAAGGGACGTCACTCTTCTACCCCTGCCCGACGCCCAAATCTGCCACGGGACGTCCGTTTCCCAGCTGACCCCCTGAATCCCAACACTCTCCCTTGGCATGATCTGAAGATTCAGGAGGGAGTGTGGAGAAAAAGGAAAGAAAGAGGGGTCTGCTTGCGATGTGAGGGGCAGCATTTCCTCAAGGACTGCCCCTACATGCCAAGCCCAGCCCAATCAAAAAATTGAAGCTGACCCTGGAGACAACAGTTCCCTCCAGTGCTGCATGTTCATCGGCTGATGTCAGTGCACTTGCAGCAGCTTCAGTTGAGACTGTGAGTGACTATCCCGGTGTGGGGACTGCGCGGGCAGCATCCTTCTGTTATGAGGATCCTGACCCGGATAAGGAACCGGAGCAGTCTGAACTTCAAGCCCTTGCTGCTTTTTTCTTTCATCTGAAAGAACAAAAGAAAAGCAAGTCTGATCTCATCCTACTTCGGCCCCTGATCAACCACAGCAGAATCAAAGGGTTACTAGACTGTGGAGCCTCCACAGACTTCATGTCTCCCAGTGCAGTTAAGAAACTGCATCTGGGCATGAAGGTTGTGCAGCTGCAGCAACCGCTGCATGTCAGGATAGGTGACTCCACTGTATTAACCATCAGGGAGAAGGTCAGGGGCATCCCTGTTACCTTCGACCGCGTTGGAGAAGTCAGACATAGTCTGAACTTCTACATATTCCCTGATTTGCCCTTTGATCTAGTATTCTCCATGCAGTGGCTGAAAGCAGTCAACCCAAGGATCGACTGGTAGATCCCCAAGGTTGAGCTGCCTAGCAGCAAGGGGGTGTATCAGCCATGCATGATTGCTGCTGAACACCACCCTAAGTCTTCATGCTTCTGCCTGAGAGCGAGGGAGTTCTATGCCCTCTCGCGCCAGTATGATCATGAGCGTTTGTTTCTAGCTCTCGTCAAGCAGACAAACGCCCCCATTGTTTCCTGTCCTCCTGAGATACAGCAGGTGGTTGCCCAATATGCTGATCTGATGCAGGAACCCTTTGGACTACCCAGTGTATTGACTACAGGGGTCTCAACAAGATCACTAGGAAGAGTACTGAGCCACTTCCTAGGATCGACGACCTTCTGGACATGGTGCAGGGCTGCACAATGTTCAACAAAGTCGACCTCAAATCTGGTTACCACCAGATTGAGATGGCAGAGGAGGATGTCTACAAGACAGCCTTCAAGACCAGGTATGGGACTTACTAGTTCCTGGTCGTGCCATTTGGACTTTGCAATGCCCCAGGTACCTTCCAGACAGAGATGCACCGCATCTTCAGGCCTTACCTGGACAAGTTTATGGTTGTCTACCTGGATGATATCCTGGTATTCAGCAAAACTGCCAGGGAGCGTGCGGAGCACTTGGCTCTAGTCCTTCAGTCGTTACACGACAGCCAATACAAGATCAACAGAGAGAAGTCCTCTTTTGGAGTTCCCTCTGTTATCTACCTGGGCCACGTAATCTCTGGAGATGGTCTGGCTCCTGAAGCAGCCAAGATTGCTGCTATTCAGGAGTGGCCTCAGCCTCAGACAGTGAGGGATGTGCGGTCCTTCATGGGTTTGGCCTCCTACTACAGAAAGTTTGTCAGGAACTTTTCTGCAGTGGCTGCACCCCTGACTAACCTAACAAAGAAAGACACTCCGTTTCTTTGGTCCCTTTACTGTCAGTTGGCCTTCATACGACTCAAGAAGGCCTTGACTCGTGCGCCTGTTCTGAAGTTACCTGACCCCACTTTGTCGTTCATCCTGACCACTGACGCCATTCAGTATGGCATTGGGGCAGTACTTCAGCAGGATGATGGGAATGGTCTACGGCCTGTAGAGTTCATAAGTAAGAAAATCAAAACTCAAAAGCTCCAGGACTCTACCTACGAGGAGCTATACGCTCTTGTTTGTGCCCTGAAGCATTGGAAGCACTTTCTCCTGGGCAGGCACTTCAAGATCTTTTCAGATCACTCCACCCTGCAGTGGATGAAGTCCCAGTGAGAGTTGAATGACAAGTTGGCACGGTACATTCAGTTCATTGACATGTTTGACTTTGAACTGCTACAATAAGGTAGCAGATGCCCTCTCTCGTAGGCCTGACTCTTTTGCGTTGATCTCCTCTACTCACTCCTTTGGAGAGGAGACCCGTCAGACCATTGCTCATCTTTTACCTCAGGACGAGACTTTTGGACCCAATGTCAGGAATCTGCAAGCAGATCCTAACTCTGAACCAGGCTATGCTCTGAGTTCAGACCTGCTGTACACTTACAGCAGAGGCGAGGAGCGCTTGTGCATTCCCCAGGACCAACGGCTCAAGACACTGCTGATGTCAGAGTGTCATGATGCCCATGGACATTTTGGGTTCCTGAAGTGTATGCAGCCCTGTCGCAGCGCTTCTTCTGGAAGGAGATGCGGAGTGAGATGCTGCGCTATGTGGACATGTGTGAGCTCTGCCAAAGGAATAAGGTTCAGCGGAAACCTCCTTTGGGACTGCTCAAACCCTTACCCATACCTGATGGCACTGCCAAATCTGTGTCGATATAGACTTCAGAGATTTAGGCAAGACCACCCCTCGTGGCATGCGTCAGGTTATGGTCTGCGTGGACAGGTTCTCCAAATACGCAGAGTTCATCCCCTTGCCAGAGGTAGCTAGGGTACCGGCTGTGAGGACAGCCTTCTCTGAGAGGTGGGTCACACACCATGGACCACCCACCTCTATAGGCAGTGATCGAAACCCCAGATTTTGCAGCGATGAGTGGCAGTCCTACTGTAAGGACTACCTACACTCCCGCCTGGACATGACTTCTGGTCATCATCCTGAGGCCAATGGGTTGGCTGAGGTGATGAACCAAGTCTTATTCCAGCTGTTGCGTCCTGTCATCTCTCCAGTTCAGCAGGACTGGGATCACTTGGCGAGGGCACAACTCATGTATAACATGTTTGTCCACTCCTCGACAGGGTTCAGTCCATACCGGTTACACTGGGGACGTGAACCACGACAGCCTCTCGATGACATCATCGACAAGGCTAAGCTTGACTTGACCCCAGGCACCGCAGAGTTCGCCAGACGCTATCGTCTGGATGTGGAAAGGGCCCGTGCAAACTTGTTCAAGGCCCAAAAGGCCATGATTGAACAAGCCAATCGCCACAGGCGACCTTCCCCCATCCGCACTGGTGATCATGTCTGGGTGGCCAGCTCTGAGCTGCCGAGGGAGGACGATATCTCCCCCAAGCTGTTGCCACACTACTTGGGTCCGTGGCAGGTCCTAGATATAGTGGGCGTTGATCCCTTCGGTCCGTCGTATGTTATCGACGTCCCGCTACATCTACGTACCTATTCGGTCTTTCATGCATCCAAGCTGCTACCTTTCACTCCAGCTGATGCATTCCCAGACCGGCCCCCTCAATTCAGTCCACCGATCCCTGGCGAGGGATATGACGTGGAGTGGATTGAGGATGAGTGGGGCACAGGCCCCGACCGACAGTATCTTGTCAGGTTCGCTTTTCAGCCCCCTTCTAAAACCGGTGGTTCTACAGAAGAGACTAGATCAAGACAGCAAAGTCCGTTGTCTTGCGGTATGAAGCGGCTCAAAAGGGTAAACGTCGCCGTTCACCTCGCCTGCACCCTTAGCTCGGAGGTTTTCGCTCCCGGGGAGGGTAAGCCTGCAACGACTTGCTGATTTCTGTTGCCGAGATTAACTGCGAGGCTGTACACTAACCAATAGGTTAGATTCGTAATTTTGTTTGGCTGAGGGCTAACCGAGGGACAGATCTACAAATCCGGGAAAATACAGGCCCGGTACTAACCGAATTCCTACAGCTATCCTAACTACCTATAGCAGGCCCGACTACCCCTAGGACACACAGGCCCTAAGCGGCCTATACTGCTAGACGGTCCTATAGCCTATAGCCGGGTCCGGTAAAGGCCTAGAGGCCGAAACAGCAACGGTACCGGTTGGTCAGTCAGTCCGGTCTAGGTCTAGAGAGTCTATAGATAGGTTAGGCCCACCGATTCAGGACTTTTGGCAATTCATTTTCGTGTCGCAGCGTTCGTGGCCAACCAAGTTCTGCAGCGCTGAAGGTCTGAGGCGGCATCCCAAACTTCAGCTTGGTGATGACAGCCATAGCCGAAGCTGGGGCACTCTCGGCGCATCTACCCCTGAGGGTATCTGCGTGTGGCAGGGCTATTCAGAGGCTCTTTCGTGGGTACATGTGGATGTTGTAGTTGGCACCCTACTCCGCAGGGCTTCTGTAGCAGTGCGGCAGCCATAGCTGCCTTCTTCTCCGTCAGAGTGACTCATCGACACTGGGGACCTCATCGCAGTTCATGATCTGCATCTTGGTGGATGGCATTTGCCTCTGGGAGGCTCTTTCAGTGTAGCGCTGGACTCTAAGAGTGGAGTAGTGGGTGTGTGTGTGGCTTTGAGGTGGCGAGACACTGGTACAGTGTGGACTCTGTCTCTCCTCCCCTTTGTCTTGTGCATGTATGGGCATGTGTGAGATACTCTGTGTGTGAGTGGCGAGAAAATTGTCAGACAACCAAGTTCATAACAGGGGCCAAAAGAAAAGAAGAGGAAGGAGAAAAAAACAGAGAAGAAAGAACCAGAATTGTCTGACGAGGTCATGTTGGAGAACATCGGGCAATTGGAAGAAACATTGAATGCAGAAAGAAGAAAGATGGAAGAGTGCCAGAGAAGCAAAAGGGAAAAAGAACGGCAAGAAAAAAAAAATGGATGAAATCAAACAGAAGTTTCATATTGACGGAGCAGAATCCGACCTTGCATCCGTTTTGCACACGATGATGGCTTACCTCGCCCACCTTGAGATGAAGATTGTGATAGTAACACCGCCGCAATTGCGACTATGACTAGACTCATTAAAGGGAAAGACAAGGTGGTGATTGAGGAGGAGGCTAAGGGGCGAGAAAAGAGAACCCCAAGGAAAACTCATGAAGGATGCAATGAAACGGGTGACACCGGAAACACCCGAAAGTTCAAAGAAAGTAATTGAGAAACCAGCAGGAAAGAAAGAAGAACCCGCGACAAAAGAACCGGCCACAGAAGTTGAAAAGCCTAAAAGAAAAGAAAAAGTGAAAATGGAACTTCCCTTTACCTACAATGGAAAGAGGGGCGAGCATCTGTTGCTCTGGATCACCGAGATCCAGACATATTGTGGGACTGCACCGGTAGAGCCCGAAGCCAAGTGGCTTTCACGACTTCATGTCTCGGTGAGACAGCCAAGGAATGGGTATTGTCTGAAGCTAACGTTGCTGGCTTTGAGAACTTAGGTGAGTGGGCTAAAACCTTGACCATCCGGGAAGTCCTCCAAAAGATTGAGAGATTCCTGGACAAGACGTCGGCCGACAAGGCTTTTGACGAGCTCAATGGACTACTGTGGATGCATTGTCGCGTGAGGTCGATCGATCGGTTGTTGAGGGTACTAGGTCTGAACATGCAGGACAACCAAGTCCTTTATATCTTCTCGCGAGCTTTGCCATAACCCATCTGAGGACATCTCGTGGTTGAGGCCAAATCCGGTAAGTATAACTATAGGCAGTTTCGTGACCTCGCGCTCCAGAGGGAGCAAATGACCGCACTAGTAAAAGGAACGTATGCGTCTGTTGTGAAAATTGATCCGGTTGGCGGGTACGGTAAGCGTGTCCTGTGGCGACAAAAGCGACTGGACCACATGCTCGTTGTCTTTGACGACGACACCGTGGAAAAGTCACCCCTTGACGAGGCCGAGGGAGGAGGTACTAGCAGCAGTGAGTCGGGAAAGGGTGACGTCACTGCTATGGAGGCCAACAACGGTGGCACCAAACCATGGAAAAAGAAGACTAGGCCACGCTCCTTTTCCGAGCATCCTAGCATTGCAGCCGGAAAACCTTGGGAAAAGATGGGTTTGTCACGGGAAGAGTGGCAAGAGAGAATGGATAACAGGTAGTGCCTGAAGTGCGGCACTGCAGGGCACGTTATAGCATGGTGCCCTCTTATTCGAAACCCAAAAGGGAGCAGCGAGTAGCAGCAACATCTGCTCATACTGAGTTGAAGGGTTTAGACAAAGGTAAGGCGCCAATAACCCCTTTCAACCCCTCGACTCATATGGCAGAGGATGGCTCTTCTTTGGCCCGTCCTCCAGAACACCCAAATATTGTTCTATGTTTTGTCTCACTGGACGATTCCCTTGACGAACTCGGTAATGAACTCATGGCTGTTAGGAGTTCGTGGGCTAAGAAAGCTAAGTCTAAGGGTGAACTGATGATCGCAAATATTGAGATTGCACATACGCGAGTAGGTGCTCTATTAGACCCAGGATCGACGCGTCTTACATCTTAGAGAAGGCAATTCGTAAGTTGCATTTGAGAATGAAGGTCAGAGACTTACCTAGACCTATCACGTCTATGCGGGCTGACAAGAGCACGATCATTGTCTCTCAATATGTTGATCGTGTTAAATGTTATTTCAGGATTTAGGAAGGAAAGAAACTTTTACACGAAATACCCTTCCTAATTCAGAAGAACCTACCATTTGACATGATTCTGGGAATGGATTGGCACGCGGAAGCCGACCCAAAGTCAGGTTCAAGGACATGTTTGTAAAGCTTAAGAACGAAAAGTCTGAATTAAGAACGATTAAATTGTATCACAAATTTGGCCTTGACTCGTCACTGTCCTTCTGTTGTATCAGCTATCCAACCTTCCGATCTATGGTCTCAAAGAAGAAGTTGGGATCAGGATGTGATGATGGTGCTCGTTAAGCGAATAGGAGAATGTTCCTCATCCTACCCTTCTTCTATTCAAAAATTACTCGACGAGTACAAAAACTTGCAGACCGAGCCGACGAGAATCATTGAGCGTGCTATCAAGCACACGATTGAGATTATTCCTGATAGTAAGATTCCCAAGGGTCCCATCTATCGTACATCTCCTAGAGAACTTGATGAGTTAAAGAAGCAATTGCAAGAACTAACTGAAAAAGGATGGATTTGCCCTAAGCTCATCTCCTTATGGTGTTCCTCTCTTATTTGTACCCAAAAAGGAAGGTGAACTTAGATTATGCATTGATTATCGGGGGTTGAATATCATCACTGTCAAGAACGTGGAACCACTTCCGCACATTGACGACTTGTTGGACCAACTGCAGGGATGCGGGTACTTTAGTAAGATTGATCTCAAGTCAGGTACCACCAGATCGAGGTGGCTCCCGAGAATCAATACAAGACAGCCTTCCGGACCAGGTATGGTCACTACGAGTTCGTGGTTATGCCTTTCGGATTGACTAGTGCTCCTGCCACCTTTCAAAGGTCCATGAATAAACTATTTCGTCAATGGTTGGATCAGTTCCGAGTCATCTATCTCAATGACATCCTCGTGTATAGCAAGACACTTAAGGATCACGAGAAACACCTACGAATGGTTCTTCAGAAGTTGAGCGAAGGCAACTTCAAACTGAATCCTAAGAAGTCTGAGTTCGCTAAACCTGAAGTGCCATACTTAGGGCATATAGTGAACGAAGAAGGACTAAGGCCCGAAGAGAAGAAAATAACAATAATTCGAGATTGGCCCCAACCTAAGACTATCACTAAGCTCAGGTCTTTCCTAGGACTTAGTAGTTATTATAGGAAATTTGGAAGGAATTTCTCCTTAATAGTTGCGCCTATGAAAAGGCTACCAAAGAAAGAAAAATTTTGGTTGTGAGACAAAGATTGTGAGTCATCGTTCAAAAAGTTGAAATATGTACTGACTCACTACCCTGTCTTAAAGATTGTTGATCCTTCTCTCCCTTTCATTGTCACGACTGACGCAAGTCAGTATGGGATTGGGGTTGTATAACAACAAGACGATGGTAAAGGATATAGACCTATCAAGTTTATGTCCAAAAGACCGTCGTCTAAAAAAGTGGCCAACTCCACATATGAAAGGGAATTGTATGCCTTGGTTGTTGCATTTGACACCTGGAAACACTACTTGTTAGGGAGGCACTTCACTACCCTGCAATGGATTAAAACTCAACCTAGACTTTCTGACAAGTTAGTGAGATGGTACGCCTTCATAGACACATTTGACTTTGAACTAAAGACGATAAAAGGAAAGTCAAATGTGATTGCAGATGCTTTGTCCAGGCACGCTGATTTCTTGGGAACGATTGTCTCCTATCTCAATGTTGGGAATTAATTAAAAGAGCAAATTTGTAAGGGTTATACATACGATCGTATATGGAGTCCTATTTTTGGAACCCTACAAAGGAACCCTAAACTTTTTCCCGAACATTGAATGACTGAAGTTTACTCTTCTTTATCGACAAGACCAAAGAACTACTTTGTATTCCTCACAAAGAACACATAAAAAGTCTAATTATCGAGGAATGTCATGATATTGAGGAACACTTCGGTTTCGAATGAAAAGGAATGAAAGAGGATGTGCTAACCTGTGTGCGGACTTGTCTTGTTTGCCAGAGGAATAAGCCCTCACATGAGAATCCCCTGGGATTATTAAGGCCGCTACCTATTCCAAGTGAGCCAGGTGAGTCTATCTCCATTGATTTCATGAGTCTCACTAAGAGCCGAAACGACAATAGTCAGGTAATGGTCATTGTAAATCGATTCTCAAAATATGCTATGTTCATTACTTTGCCTGCTGAAGCTAAGACTGAACTAGCCATCCAAAAATTTCAGATGCGATGGGTCTCAGAATATGGTTTCCCAAAGACCATCATTTACGATAGGGATGCCCGGTTCATAGGAATTCAATGGCAGAAGTTGATGGAAGTCTATGGCACTAGGTTGACCATGTCGTCAGGTAAACACCCTGAAACGAATGGCCAAACTGAGCAAATGAATCGCCTATGCCATCAACTTTTGTGCATGTACGTACGACCCGATCAAATAGATTGGGATGAGAACTTACCTAAGATTGCAAGTGCATATAATAATAGTATAGGAAGAACAACGAATGCATTGCATAAAGGTTGGAAACCTCGGCGTCCCATTGATGTTGTAACCCGAGACCAGATTCAAAGGTTACCCCCAGACACTCGAGAATTTGCAGTTTTATACGAGGAAGACATAAAGAAAGTTAAAGAAAATATACAGAAAGCCCAACTACAGATGATTGAATAGGCCAATAAGCATCGTCGGCCTTCTCAGTTTCAAGAAGGGGACCTAGTCTAGGTAAAGTCTTAAGAGTTTTCTTTGGAAGAAAATGTGTCTCAAAAAACTGTTGCATGTCTACTACGGACCCCGGGAAGTTCTCAAGGTGATTGGGGATGCAGATGGACCTTCTTACCGAATTGATGTACCCCCACACCTCAGAACCTATCTTGTTTTTCACGCGTCTAAACTCTTGCCATATGTAGAGGGATCCAAGTTTCCTAACAGACCAAGAAGGGGACCTAGTCTGCGTAAAGTCTAAAGAGTTCTCTTTGGAAGAGAATGTGTCTCAAAAACTGTTGCCTGTCTACTACGGACCCTGGGAAGTTCTCAAGGTGATTGGGGATGCAAATGGATATTCTTACCGAATTGATGTACCCTCACACCTCAGAACCTATCCTATCTTTCACGCGTCTAAATTCTTGCCATATGTAGAGGGATTTGAGTTTCCTAACAGACCACCCATGTCCCCCCCCTCCGTGAATGGAGGCTACGAAGTTGAAATTTTTTTGGAACATGGCAACTTCTCTACAAGCGGTAGGGGACGACCACGGAAGCAGTATAAGGTAAAGTTCAAGTCTCAACCCCCAACTGAAGCTAGATGGTTCAATAAGAAAGAACTACCTACGCTCCTGACATTGTTTCTGCATATGCGCGCCGCTTAAGAGGAAATTAATATATTTTTGCGATGGAACTCGAAATTTGGGCCGGCGGGAATGCAGTGACCCGCTTCATATGCCTCGTTGAATATCTAAGGGCTTGGCCAGGCCACAACCCGGCCTTAGGCTGAAAGGGCAAAAGATCTTCGTTGGCACTGTGGACGACGACGCGAGACTGCTGTTTGCTTGCATGTTGGCGCTTTCTGCTTCAGCGCCAGCCTCTGCTGACGTGGCGCAAGGCCACGCTGTCTTCGACAATGCTGATGCGGCGCATGCCACTCTGTCTTCATTGCTGACGTGGCATTTGCCACTCTGTCTACATTGTTGAGTTGGACGCGACAAGGAGGGAGATCGGGATTTGTGGATGATTGAGAGGGAATGGGATACTTACCTGATTGTGATGTCAATACTATGTGTTGATGATCGTCTCCAACGTCTTCACGAGAGAACTGTGCCACGTGGCACTTCAATGTGATAAGGACCTGTCGACTCGTTGCTGGATATTGTTTTGCCTACGTAGGGGGAGAAAGGAAGCCCGGAGAAGGACTGGGAATTGTTGGGCTACTCTCTTTGTGGTCATTAATGGGTACTATCTCTTCCACCTTCTAATCTGTCTATTCCCCCTCCACTCTCTTCGTCTACTAGTAACGAGACATTGTATCAAAGATCACATACATGATTATTGGAGACATTGTTCAAAGTTGAGTTACTTTGTATTTCGACATCTGGCGAGTATCTTACAGACTGGGTTCATTACATCCCTCCCAAACTCAGATTTCTCCAACTTGAGATGGAGTTGCGTTTCCTTGAGGATGTTTAACACTTCCTCAAGGTGTCTCATGTGCTCATCCATCGATTTGTTGAAGATCAGAATATCGTCTAACAGGTAGACAACAACAAATCGGTTGATCTGATTGCGAAATACCTTGTCCATGGGACTTTGAAAGGTGGTTAGTGCATTCGTGAGACCGAAGGGCATCTCGATGAATTTGTATAGCCCGTCGTGAGTCTTGAATGCAGTCTTGTGCTGGTCCGTAGGATTAACCTCAATCTGGTGGTAACGAGACTTGAGATTTATCTAGGAGAAGACATTGCAGTTACCCGCAGCATCCAGCAAATCATCAATGTGTGGCAATGGATATGCATTCTTTCTTGTGATGCGGTTTAGACCGCGGTAATCATTACTCATTCGGAGTTTGCCTCCTTTCTTTGGGACAAACAAAACTCGTGCACAAAATTTAGGGTGCCTGAACAGGAGGATGGGCACCCTAAGTTGGGAAGTCTCAGAATCCTGGTGTTTCTTTTGTGGGTTGCTGAAAGCAGAGCTGGGAATACAGTAAGTTGTGTGGACCTAGTTCTGTGTGTGTGTTCTTCTGAGGGGGACACGGGTATAAGGCTGAGCGTACCCTTAAGTTAGGGCGGCTCAGTCATAAGCCATGAACATGAAGGTCAACCAAAAGTATACAACTTTACTATACGTTATACGAACAATATCATCTGGCAGACCGGGCACCCTAAGTTAGGAAAGCCAGTCAATAAGTCAGGTAGAACAAGAAGAGGAGAAAAACTACGAAGAATACAATGAAGGTAACTAGGGCAGGCTGAGCGTACCCTTAAGTTAGGGCGGCTCAGTCCTATGCTCGTAATAAGACAATGGATCAAAGAGTTAGGATAAACTTGTTTTATTTTCCCTTCTAAACATAAGGCAGGATTGGATGTCTCCCTAAGTTGGGTAGGTTTGATTATCTGCCTAATAAGAGAGAAACGTATGAAGTTTGTGCAAGTATCAATGGTTGTTCTCCTATATTGTCGTTACGGAGGCTAAGTGTACCCTTAATTTAGGAAGGCTTAGTCATACGTCGTGTGTACCTTGTTCAGGCAGACTATATCTTATGTACCTAAACTGTTTAAGCTAGCTAGGCGTACCCTTAAGTTAGGGCGGCCTAGTGATATGCTTTTGTCGTTGATGTTATGTAGGTTGGACGTACCCTTAAGTTAGGGCGGTCTGACCATTCGTTGTTCGTACTTCTTATAGGGAGGTTAGGCACACCCCTAAGTTGGGGTAGCCTAATCCTATGCCCTATGTAACTTTGTTTAGAGTTGGCTAGGCATACCCTTAAGTTAGGGCAGTCTAGTTTTATGCTTTATGGAGTCAATTAAGCAGAAGCCAGGCGTACCCTTAAGTTAGGGCGGTCTGGTCATATGTTTTATGACTAGAGCTTATCTGGTGTTGGGCATACCCTTAAGTTAGGGCAGTCCAGTTGTGTGTACTTTACTTGTTTACGAGGCAGGTTGGGCATACCCTTAAGTTAGGGCCTTGTCTGATCCTATGCCATAAGTGAGGGGGTTTACTAAAGGGTAAGAACTGAATGATCCAACGAACTACTTGGACGAACTGATGTGGGATTGTGAGAGGTGCTTGGTTATGCGTGCTTGAGGGCTCTCACTTGGGCCGTCTTTTCGATAAGTTAGTTGCTGTAGATGCTCGCCACACGCGGGAGCCATAGGTAAATCAGATGGATGGTGGGAGGGAGAACTTGGGATGAAGATAGGACTAACTCTGCTAGGAGTTAGGACCAATGCTAGCCCACAGTCTCATCTAGAAGCCGAACTGGCTATCATTGATCCTGAATCGTCAAGCAGGTGTTAGAAGATATTCCCAAGTATAGTTTGCTGTGTCTTTCTGTCTTTTCAGCTTTATATAAATATTGGCGGTCTCCTGTTCTTACGGGAAGCGCTGCCGAAATTCCTACAAATCTGGAAGAGTTAGTTATTTTTTAGCTTGTAGAAATTCTGGAAAGGCACTTTTCCTACGGGAAGCGCTGCCCAAATTTCGTAGAATTTGGGGAGTTATAATATCTTTTCAGCTAGGAGCTACTTTGTAGATCTACCCTGATTAGAGGAAAGACTCGGTGACTTGGTACTAGTAGAGGAGTTAGGTAACAACTAGGGGAACGTTTTCCCCTCGACATAAATAGTACTTTTTCTTTGGCCTGTACTGTGATGTTGGTTTCAGTGTTTTCACTTGAAGGTTTGATCTGGTCAGCCTATTCCTTCCAAAGGACCATTCTTTTGTTATTACTGATAACAGGTCGGTTGCCGATTCGTCGGTTTACGACTCAACCCCAATTCACTCTCAGTACTCAACCTAAAAAGGCTTTAGCTCATGTGATTTTTTTGTTTTGTTAAGATTTCACCCGGACTTTTATTGAATGGCCATTTAACAAAGGTACCGAGTATTTATTTATGGTTGGTTGGCAGGAGGTTGGGGCTTGCATGGCGGAAGCGAGGGGTATGAGTATAGAGACTGGTTGGAGTTGACTCCGTGTAGTGTGTGGACTTTTGCTTGGCTCTTTGATGTGATTGCATGTATGTTCTGTGGCTCAAATTATTGGATTGGACTGCCTGCAATCTCACATATATGTATGGCTATGAGGAGTCCCATTGTGATTGTGAGATGTGATCGTCACATATCTAATCCCCTGTATATCTATCTGTACACACATACGTGTGAGGTGTTTGCGCGACCTATTGTGACCGTGTGCAAGGGTTAAACAAATTATACCTTGAGAGAAAAGGAAGATCCCCTTTGACCTTTTGCTTTTTAGAGTTGTTATAGTTGGACGTTGTTGTCCGTGGCAGCCGTCAAAGTCAAACCCCTTGATTTTGGCTACCACGACAGCCTTGAAACTGTCTACTCAACCCCTCTGCATAGGGTGCAGAAGAGGGTGTGGTCTTTATCCGCACATGGCGGTTGTCTGGCGTTGAGAGATTACCCCTCAAGGTGCTTGTCAACCGACACTTGAGTGTCGAACATGACCCTCGAGGCTATCAAGGGCCGCAAGGCTACGAGTACCATATGGCACCCCATCAGCGCGAATGCTTGCGTGTGCCCGCATGGCTGGTCGATATGAGGAGGCCATGCGCTCGCTCGACACTTATACGGAAGTCCAGCGCGCGATACCTATCTGAATTTTGTCGCATAAAGCTATGGGTCGGATACTGAAGGGACTAGGAGTATTGTTGTGTGGTAGGGTTGTTTGTAGCAGTTGTTTTGTGTGTTCCCGTGTGTTATGCGTGGTAAGTGTGAATATTGTGGTGTAACGCGTGGTGCGTGTAGCGCGTCCTAGTCGACCGACGTCGAATCATGTTTGGGACTTCAGCCCCCTAGTGCGTCGATTCGCGTACGGGTTTGATTTGTGGGCGTTCGACCGCGCGTACCCCCTATGCTACAACGAGCGAGAAACGCCCTTAGTTGGACCACCTCTGCAATTGCATACGAAAAACCTTCGTATGTGGTTCAGTAGCTCGGCGGGGATACACCCACCTAAGGGATGGTGACAGCTCCCGCAGGTGGAGGTAAGCGGTGCCTCGCATGACCCTGTCCTGTCGTAGGGGCTTGCGAGAGGTACGGTTGGCGCACTCGGCCGGAGCGGCAAACACTCTCCGCGATAAGTCCTGCCAAATCCTGCGTGACGCGGCCGGGAGGGTCCCCGTGCGGGACCGATGCGCACGACACCGTAATAGTCGACGATAGGACTAGTCTTCCAGCGCTGGGCGCTGATAGAGTAGAGGAGCGCATGGCGGGAGAGATGGTGACGGCGGC
>BFEA01000119.1:1302472-1315017 GCA_003427395.1 Chara braunii
CGCCCATCGGGGCACTAAAAAATAATAATAATAATAAATCTGCCACCTTCCTTGCCCGGCAACGCACCCCCTGTCCCTACTATCCTACCTCAGTGTGACCAGCACTCAGGACCCACCCTACCAGTATCGAGGGCAACTTGGACCAAACAGCAGTGACAAGCACCAGGGCTGGGAGCTCCCAGCCTTGATGGGAGCGGAAGCAGACGAATCTCCCCACATAGTCGGTCGTTTTTTAAACTGACTGATTACGTAATCGGTCAGGTTTTTTTTTTTTTTTTTTTTTTTTTTTTTTTTTCTCATTCAATGCCCTCCGCCTCTTCTTAAGCTTCCATATTCATTCTCGTGTCGTTTCTTCCTGTGTGTTTCGTGGTCATTTTGCTAGGCCTTTTTTTTAATGCAGGCTAGGTCAAATTTTCCCATACATCTTTTTCTGGCCTTTCATCAGACCTTTCTCAACCCCAGGCTCAATTACTTTTGCTTAGTCATCATTTCCACATATATTTTTCACAGGCATTTTGCCAGGCTTTTCTCAAGCCCATCTTAATCACTTCCACATACATTTCTCACGGGCATCTTACTAGGCTTTTCTCAGGCCCAACTTAGTCGCTTCCACATACATTTCTCACGGGCATCTTGCCAGGCTTTTCTCAGGCCCAACTTAGCCACTTCCACATACATTTCTCACGGGCATATTGCCAGGCTTTTCTCAGGCCCAGCTTGGTCACTTCCTCATACATTTCTCACGGGCATCTTGCCAAACTTTTCTCAGGCGTAGCTTAGTCATTTCCACATACATTTCTTACGAGCATATTGCCAGGTTTTTCTCAGGCCCAACTTGGTCACTTCCTCATACATTTTTCACGGGCATTTTGCCAGGCTTTTCTCAAGCCCAGCTTAGTCATTTCCACATACATTTGTTTGTTGTTTCTTTCACACGCTTTGTTCTTAGGTAGATGGCACACCTTCCCCCCACTCAATCGCAATGTCCCCATCGCCCAGCTGGTTCTCACTTGGAGGTACGCAGATCTTGCCTGCCAACTAAGTAAATGGATGTCGGCCCATCAACCCCAAAAAGGAAGGGTGATCAGTCCTCCTCTTGCTGATAACTCACCCCATCCTCTACTCCAGTCCGGCGGCCACTTCTTTGGAGTTGGGCATCATCATTGAGGTGCCTCCTCGCATGTGTAAGGCAGGTCCAGTCCATGCCTCCCAGGACCCCATCATACCGAAAGTGGCTCCCTCGCGAATCGTTCCTCCCAAGTGGTAAGTTTTGTGGATCCGGCCTCTTCCTTCTCAAGCGAGTTGGGGCTCTCTGTTAGTTTGCGAGTGCAGTTACGAAGACCTCGCGGTTAGTCCCCGGAACGGTTGTAATGCTCCGGCAGGGCGGTGTCAATGCCGTGTGGTGGTGGCGGACTCCACCCAGTATCTCGCCCCGACCTTCCCTGTGGACAGTGCCGCTTGACTTAGTGTGAGCAGCCTAGGTCTATCCCAAACGACCAGGCTGCCCCTCAACGGTATGGCGTGTGGTTAGAGAGGGTCATCAAGACTTAGAAGAGCAACTTTTCGGCCCATCTCGGCGCCCTGGACTTTTTAGAAACTCAACGCGAGGCGCAATTTGAACCTTCTGACTAAAGCTCATTGTCGAAGCTGGTTCCGGATGTCGAGTACCGTGACCGATACCTTGATCCTTTAACCTGGTGCCCTACTTACGAGGGGCAGGTCGTGCTTCGACATTTCCCTACGGGGTAGAGGTTCCGGGGTTGCGGTGCCTGCACCACTATCCCCCTCATGCTGAGGCCTGAGATTAGAAGAAGAAGGAAGGCTCAATCTCTTGCTATTTCCATGGTCGATCTGCGACCTCTTTTCAAATTGCCTAGGGTCCCCTGTTAATGCAATGCAATTTCCAATCCTCAGGCAAACGCTCAATCCAATGCTCTTCCCAACTCTTCCTCAAGGCTGATTTTCATGGCTGGTCCGACAACCTCTTTTCAACAAGGCCACTTCTTGTGACCGATCTGGCGGCCTCTTTTCAATAGACCACTTCTCATGACCGACCCGTCGGCCTATCTTTTACCTCTCAGTTTTCACTTTTTCAATAGCCATCCCTTATGACCGTCCCAACGGTCCATGCCCTTCTCATTTTGAATTTTGCCTTCTTTTATCCTGCCCTCCAATTCTTCCCTTCTCAATCTTATTTCAAGGCTGTTTTAGTGTCCGTCCCCTCGGCCTCTTTCCATCACACCCATCCTTTTCGTCTTTTCTCATGGCTATTTCAATGACCGACCAGACGACCTTTTCACTTCTCATTTTTTCTTTCACCTTTCCTCCTGGCTATTTCAATGACCGACCCTCCGACCCTTTCCCTTCTCATTTTTTCTTTCACCTTTCCTCCTGGCTATTTCAATGACCGACCCTCCGACCCTTTCCCTTCTCACATTTTTCTCTTTCATCCTTCCTCGTGGCTATTTCAATGACCGACCCACCGGCCTTCTCTATTTCACATGTTTCTCATTCCAACTCATTCTCAATCAGCCTTTCTCAAGCCGTCATGCAAAGGGACCCCAGTGCCTATTTCAGAAGACGACAACCCTTGTTAGGGGTCATTCCCAAATAACCTGGTTAGGGTTATTCTTTTCCATTCTCAGCCTTGTTAGGGCCATTCCTTTCCATTCTCAAGTCGAACGGTCTGGTTAAGGCCATTCTTTCCCATTCTCAAATCGAACAGCCTGGTAAGGGCCATTTTTTTCCATTCTCAAGTCGTACAGTGTGGTTAGGGTCATTTCTTTCCATTCTCAAATGCTTAGCGCTCGAGGGGATGGGCTTTGAGGACACCAATCCGATCTTTTACTTGGGGGTTAGGAGACTGCCATCTTTGCAGTTTTCAGCGTGCCGTATCTTTCCTCTTATTCTCACCATAGTTTTCCTCAATTCCAACATCCTTATTCATACACCCGGCTTAGCGTCTAGCACCCAAGCGGAGACTTTTCAACCTAAGGCAATGCTAGCCCGCCCGACCGTTCAACCATAGATCAGGTGCAACAGACTTCTCAGGCCGGTAGTTCAGGATCTGTCGGGTCAACGGTCGCGCAAACCCAGAGTTCGTCCACTGGCGTAATGGCACGCCAACCACTAGTGTTGACCTCCGACGAGATCGCCATACAGCAGGCAGCCCTGCAGGAGGCACAGCTACAGCATGCATTAGGACACATAAAAGCGGCGAAAGAAAGGATGATTAGAAGAAGAGCCAGGATGAAGCGGAGAGAAGCGGACGTTAGTGAGTTAGAGGAGATGGACCTCACGCACATGACTGATGATGTGAGGCTCATACGGTATGTCCTACTGAATGTAGTTGAGATGCAGGACCATCAGACAACAATCCTTCAGGACATCCACCAAAGTCTGGCCCTGTTGGTTGGGCGAGCGCAGACAACGTCGCCAATGTCCGGGCCTGGTGCCTGGCCCGTTGTACAGCCTCCTCCTTTTGTCCCACCGGTGACTGGGGTATCCCCATATGTAGCCCCATCATCGGTCGCGATCGTTTCCCTGGGCATGTCGCTATCAGGAGGGTAATCAGCAGGAACTAGTTTGCAGGTTCTTGAACATACAATGTTCACCCAATCTCCGTTGCAAGTTGCGGTCACCACGCAGCCTGCTGTCTCGCAGCCTGTGCAGTCGCTGGGCACACAGCCCCAGAAGTTAGTACAGCAGCCTGTGTCACAGGGTCCACAGCCCGGAGTGATGAGGGACCGGGACAAACAAAGTGGGTACCAAAGACGGCCATCGCCGCTCCTAAACCCTTCACAGGGGATAAGAGGGGCGAAAACCTCGACACGTGGTTGAGAACAGTGCCAGTCTATGTCAGGTGTAAACTTACCTTGCCGCACGAAGAAGTGCTTGTGGCTGCCTCCAACCTAGAGGGTAGTGCAACAAGATGGTTGAGTGGTTTAGTGCAACTCCAGGGGTATGGTCATGACTTCCGCGCTTGGGCGGTCACCCAAAAATTGGATGACTTCCTTAAGCTGGTGGAGGAAAGGTGGCATGATCCTTAGGAGGCCCAAAGGGCCACTGATGCGATCCTGACACTGCACACGCGACAGTTCAAGTCAGTAAGGGAAGCCACCGACGCTGTTGAGCATCCGATCTGCGTCCCAGGGGTGCGCTAGGACCCCCAGGTACTACTCACCTCCTACCTGAGATGCTTCTCCTTGCCTCTCAAGAACCAGTTAGTTGGTAGGTGAGGCCAACATCAATATGCACAACTTTCCTTCGTTTAGCAAGCAGGCCCTAGACCTTGAGGCAAAGATAGGGCATGGACAGGCACCCACTACGGATGGTAGGAAAAAAACACTGCCTCCTAACTGGAAGGCGAAGGGACGCATTATGTTTGTCGACAACGATGGATCAACCATGGAATTGGACGACAACTTCGAGGAGGGAGTAGGTGCAGAGGCGGGCAGCGTTGAAGAAGCTTCAGGGGGTGGAGTTGTCGCTGCCGTAGCTCAAAAATGTAAGGCGACCGGTAGACGCCGCGGAGCCTCCCGGTCAAGGAGTCAAGTCGACCCCAACGCTCCCCCATGGGAGAAGGCGGGTCTATCAGAGGACGTGTGGAGAGATCGGTACACACGGCAGGCTTGCATTCGTTGTGGTCAATACGGCCATAACCAGTTCAAGTGCCGTAACAAGAAGGTGACCGACAAGATCCCGCCTACGATGGGGCAGGCGGTAGGATCCTCCCATCTCGTTGGTAGCAATGTTGCCAGCACTTCAGGCACTGCTCCGGGAAACACGTCGGGCCAGTAGGAATAGTAGTTGTTCCTACTAGGGTCGAGGTGGTGGAGACACCCTCACCACCTCGAGAGATGGCCCAAGCTACTGACCCCAGCGTCGTCCTGCAAACACATTCAGACCCATCGAGCCTCTGTTCGATGAATGTGTTTGGAGCTAGAGGAGGAGTGGTCTAGATCAGACCCTCTAGCTTCTTGGACGACTTTAGTCAAAGCCCCGAAGGGTGAGATGTTCATCAGTGTGGTAGTCATTGGCGGCTGCAAGGCCGGGGCCTATTGTGACACTTGCTCGACTAGGAACTTCATCAGTTGCGCGTGCGTTGAGAGGCTGCGTTTACATGGGCGAGTGCAGCGCCTGAGTCGACCTGTGCCAACAAACATCGCATGGTAGTCAACGACTACCTCCAAGATGTTGAGTGTTGTTTCCCGTACGCGGCAGGGGAATTGAGACATCGTGTCTCGTTCCTAGTAAGTCACGAACTCCCCATGTACATGTTGTTAGGTATGTACTACCTCTCTGTGGCACAGCCCCAGTTTGACTGGGACCGAAAAGTGGTTAAACACACTTTGCCAGGTGGAGGGACCGCCAGATTGCGTAAGTTCAAAGCTAGTAGTCTGATTGAGACCCACGGGTGCATGTGTGCGGCCGCATTCTACAATTATTATAAGCAAAATCAGGAGGAGGGTATGTACTTAGTTTATGTCTCTGCTGCGGGCGAGCCAGTGAAAATGCCGCCGGAGATAGAGGGAGTAGTTGCCAAGTACCCTGATCTATTTGAAGAGCCGACAGGGGTTGTAGAGAGGGAGGTCGTCCACGTGATAGAAATTATCCCAGGGTCTAGCATCCCGAAGGGTAGGATCTATCGGATGTCTCCAAGCGAGCTCGATGAGCTTCGCCGACAACTCAAGGAACTCGTAGAGAAGGGTTGGATCCGGCCGAGTGTCTCTCCTTATGGGTCTCCAGTACTATTCGTACCTAAGAAGGAGGGAACAATTAGGATGTGCATTGACTATAGGAGCCTCAATGCCATCACTGTAAAGAACAGAGAGCCCCTATCGCGCATCGACGATTTGCTAGATAGAGTGCAAGGGTGTCGGTACTTCAGTAAGATAGATCTGAAGTCCGGGTACCATCAGATTGCAATCTGGCCCGAGGATCAACACAAAACCGCCTTTCAGACGAGGTACGGTCTGTACGAGTTTGTGGTGATGCCTTTCGGCCTTTGCAATGCTCCTGGCACCTTTCAGCACGCTATGAATCGGATATTCCATCACTACTTAGATAAGTTTGTTATCGTGTACCTCGATGACATACTTATTTTTAGTAAGACTTTCAAGGAGCACGTTGCAGATTTGGACAAAGTCCTGAGTCTCCTGCGACAACACAGGTTCAAGATCAATGGTGAGAAGTGCGAGTTTGGCCGCACTCGTGTCTTGTACTTGGGTTATGAGATATCCGCAAAAGGGTTGAAGCTCGATGACGCGAAGGTGGCCAGCAGTCGTGATTGGCCGCGTCCTCAGTCTGTGACTAAGATGAGATCATTCTTAGGGATGACCGGCTACTATCGCAATTTCGTGGAAAACTATAGCATAGTTGCCGCCCCTTTGACTAATCTAACCCGCCTTGACACCCCATGGGAGTGGATTGAGAGATGCGAGGCTGCTTTCAGACATCTGAAGCATGCGTTGACGCATTACGGAGTCTTGAAACTTCCTGATCCTGACAAGCCATTTATAGCTACTACGGATGCTAGCCAATATGGCATAGGTGCCGTACTTGCACAACAGGAGGGGAAAAAGTTGAGGCCTGTCGAGTACATGTCCAAAAAGATGCCCTCTCAGAAGTTGGCAAAGTCCACCCATGAGAAGGAACTCTATGCGGTGTACAAGGCTCTGACCCATTGGAGACACTATCTCCTTGGGAGGTTCTTCATCCTCAGGACTGATCATCAGACCCTGAGATGGATGAGAGCTCAGCCGGTACTCTCTGACGCTCTCAAGCGTTGGATCGAAGTCATAGAGCAATATGACTTCGAGCCCCAGTACATCAAGGGCGAGTACAACAAGGTTGCTGATGCCCTGTCGCGTAGACCTGATTTCTCAGCTGCGCTGCTCACTGAGTTTGGGTTTGCGGACAATGTTATTCAGTTCATGGTGGAGGCCTATAGCGAGGATCCGTTCATGTCCGAGATCATCCGCAGACTCGAGGCGAAGGACAAAGTGACTTCTGTCGAGTTTGAGTTGGTCAACGGCTTGCTGTTCCTTGACAAGGCTGGGAATAAACGTTTGTGTGTTCCTAATAGGGAATCTTTGTGTAGTTTATTTTTAGGAGAAGATGGCACCGGACATTTTGGCTTTAAGAAGACTGCAGCCAATTTGTTGCAGCGGTTCTGGTGGCCCACGATGATGAGAGATGCGAAGCTGTACGTGGAGACTTGTCAGGTCTGTCAGAGGAACAAGCCACTTACCCAGGCTCCTCTTTGGCTCCTAAAGCCCCTTCCGATTCCAGAAAGGCCTGGTGAGAGCCTGTCCATGGACTTCATAGATACGATGGTCACCAGCAAGAGTGGTATGCGCTACCTCTACGTCATTGTGGATAGGTTTACTAAGTATGTTAGGTTAGTAGCAATGCCAGAAACAGCAAGAACGGACTATGTGATCAGAATGTTCAAAGAGAATTGGGTTAGGGACTTTGGTTTACCGAGGTCTATTATTAGTGACAGGGATGTCCGATTTACCAGCGAATTGTGGAAGGCTGCTGCTACAGAGCAGGGAACCCAGTTGCAGATGACTTATGGGAATCACCCAGAGGCCAACGGCCAGGCTGAGCAACTGAACCGCGCCGTACAACATCTGTTGAGGCAGTACATGAAGCCCAACCAGGTGGACTGGGATGAGAAGCTTGCTCTCATCGCCAGCCTGTACAACAATGCGGTACACAGCGCCACCGGGGTGAGCCCGAACAGTTTGCTATTGACTTTCAAGCCTAGACTACCTTTAGATTTTCTCCTTCCTGAGAATCAGGCAACTGCTGCACCAGGTACTCTAGAATTTGCCTATCGGTATGAACAGAAGATGCAGCAGGCTGTAGAACAGATGCAAAAAGCACAGGCGGCTATGATAGAATCTGCGAACAAACACCACTGTGAGTCTTCATTTCAGGATGGGGACAGAGTCTGGGTTAAGTCCTCAGAACTGGGACAGGAGCACAGGATCTCCCGCAAGCTCATGCCACAGTACTTTGGACCATGGAAAGTCTTAGATATTGTTGGGACTGATCCGGATGTACCTTCTTACGTAGTCCGGATCCCTGGTCATCTCCGTACTTACCCTGTTTTTCACGCCTCCAAGCTTGCACCGTTCAAAGAAACAGATCAGTTTCCATCCCGCCGATCAATGCTGCCCCCAACCATGGACGGAGAGGTGGATATCGATGATATCGTGGACCACAGGGAGATGCCAGTGGCAAGTCCAACAGGCAGGGGACGCCCTCCGAAACCGAAGCTGCAGTACCACGTTCGGTTCCGGCATCTGCCCTAAGTGAAGGCAGGCTCGATGAGGCCCTCAGGGCCCTGTTTTGGTCACCACGCAACTCGAGCAAATTCAGGCAGTTGCGTAGCACCAGTTGGTTGAGAGAACCCAGGCCCTGGGCCGCCTGTGTGAATATATGGAAAGCAGGCCCTGGGCTGGATACGGGTACTGGGCCGAACACCGGCCAAAGGCAGATGGGCGCATGCAACCACATCTGGCCCAAGGCCTGTTCTCGTTTGTGCTGGGCCTCAGGCTACCGGGGCCTACTGGAAGCTTCCTGGGACTGGACGCAGGCAGGCCACTTCGATATAGCAAACGGCCTGCCTCTGCATTCGGCATTCGGGTGCTGGCTGCATGCTGTGCAAGCGCTGCTGCGCTATTTGCTGGCTGGCGCCTACCCGCTAACGGGCGAGCAGGGAAGGAGCAGGCAGCCATAGCCGAGCTGCGCTGCTGTAAGCTGGGTGTGGCGCAGGGTGGTCCTTGGGGAACGAGGTTGTGAGTAAGGTGAGAGACATACCTGGTGCTGGAAGCGTGCGACATTGGTCGCTGTATGCTCGTACTTCGGGAGAGCTGTTGTCGTTAACTTCGGCATTGTAGTATATGCTAGATAGGATCTGCCACATGTAGTCTGGGCGCCGAGCGCCAGATAGGATATCAACTCTGGTTCTTCGTTGATGATGATGATGGGACTATTTCAGCATTATCAATTATGAACTCTTGGTGTGTTCTTATTTGGTGAAACTCGTGATGCAATTCTACTGTTGGTTCGAGGTCACGACTATCTGGACTCGTATGTATGATGCTGTTTGATTGCTGAAGTTCGCTATTGCTCATCTTCCTTGCACAGCTTTTTTTTTTTTTTTAACGCTGTGAAACGGTATTCACCAATTCGTGGTAGCTGAGGCAGATCCCAGGGCTCGATCCCTAGTTCCCCAACTTACCTGTGTACAATACCTGCGTCAACTCGAAGAGTTGAACCTGCGACCTGTAGAACCGCCAGTGGTAGGTAGGTGTTTCGTAGGTCTATAGGCAGCCAGGATTCGATCCGTAGACCTGTAGATTAGAAGGCTAGCTGCAGTCCTTCTAGAAGGTTGGCAAGTGGTCAAGTGCTGCAGGCAAGTGGGCAAGTGGTGTGACTAAAGCAAGCCCATGTTGGAGACGAGGACAAGTGGCAAGGGCAAATAGTAGGACCCCAGTGCAACTGCACTGCGTCGTAGGGTAGTCACCATGCAGTCATGGGAGAGTCTAGAAAGTACCAGTCCGGTCCAGCAAGTACCACGGGGGGGACTGTGTGCACCATGGGCCAGGGATACAGGGCAGACCAACGCAGCGCAGAAGTATAAATCAAGAGGCTGCGTCCAGCCATTCATTCATTCCTGCGGATGCCATGCGGAAGCGCTGCCTTAGCAGCTTGTGCGAGGAGGTCTGCAGTGTGCCCGAAGACGAAGTGGGCAGAGAAGTGTAGTGTAGCGATAGGTAGTGGCAGCTAGCGCTGCCATAGCTGTAGCATAGCGTGCGTGTGTGTTGCGTATGATACTGAGTGTTGCGTGTGGGACATCCAGGGTGATCCAGAGTGCGAACAGTGAGTTGTGTGGGCGCCCAGTCGCCATAGCCAGTTGAAGAGAACTCATATCTGGTTACGATATCTTAAGTACTGTCAGGGCGCATGTCGCCAGTTGCTGTATCGCTGTTTGCATGCAAGACAAGTGTGAATAATCGGAGTGTGAATGCACGCTGTCTGCCTGGACTCTTTTTTTTTTTTTTTTTTCTATGTGCTGACTGAGTGGACTGGACTCGAATTCAAAATTCACTAAACTAGTAAACTTATCTCTCTACATCCTAACTCTGCAAGACATTCTGAGCCCAACTCAATCTAGTCATCCCTTCAGAACTTCACCTACTAATCTACAAGGATGATGACTCGTCCAGACTCGACCAGACAGCAGCAGCGACCACCAGAATTATGGGAAGGTACCGATCACACACACATTCAGCATGCATACAGGTCTTATGGGGCCAGGGGTTCTTCTCTGATATGACGTCAGTTGATGAAGTTCCACATATGCTCCACGCTCCAGTGCTGCTCCAATCAGGTACGTAATCTTCTACTCAAGCCCCTTCTTCTTTGACACTCTTCCCTCCAGATCCTCACCACTTTCTCTCTCCTCCTCGAAACTTCTCTTCTCGCCGGCCTTATGCTTGCCAGCGAACTCCAGTGAGTGTAACGAGTGCAGCTCCGATACCAGTTTGCAATGAGCCTCAAAGCTCACCACACGATGAAGTGCTCAAGCCAGCATGCATGTCTCACAGATTCACAGATTGCATAGTCACACACATTGCACAAAGAGAAGATGAGTGGTAGACCAGATAGCGCAGCTCAATTATCACAACCAGATTAAGAAGAGCGAATCAAGAGTTCAACTGTCCACCGCTCAACAAGATTACAAGTCTCCTTCAATCATCAAGAGTCTCAGCATCTGCGCTCATCAGCGCTTGTTACCATCACCAAGTTCAGCGCTCTTCAGGTAAGTATCTACCATAACTCACTACTAACACACACATGAGGATCAACTCTGAATACTACTCACTGCTCTACTGCTAACTATATTGCCTCCTAGTGCTGGCGCAGCTATGGCTGCCTTCTTCAATGCCAGTGACTGCTTCCTCTCTCTCATCTCACCCAGTGCTGCTCTCTGGCATAGCGCAGCCCTCACACTAGCGCACAAGTGCACAAGCACTTCCACACTCTCATGTGAATGAGCATCTGCCGAAATGGGTGGCTGGCGAGTCTTTTGTAGTGTTGAGCTGGTCTTGGCAGGGCCAGCCTCTGGCCAAATTTCCTGGTACCGCATGCCCACTGCCTGTTTGTTGCGAAGTGTGAGTCCCAGTACCTTTCCCATGGTCTGCTGCCGCTCTGGACTTTCGGGCCTGCCTTTTGGACTTCTGGTCTGACTCAAGACTTGACCTCTGGGACTGAGACTAAACTGGGCCTGCGACCTTTGACTATCTGCTGAACAGACGTGACCCCTACCCAGCTTCAAACTTGACTGTTCGCACAGGACCTAGAAGTGACTTTTGCAAAATGACTTTCCATTTCAGTCTGGACGCGACATTTGCCTCAGGGGAACTTGTCTTTTGGAATGTTGATCCGTAACTCCAGGTTCTGGCTGACTGGGCCCTTTCATGTTGGGGTCGTGATTCAGGGTCTGAATCGTGAAAGCCCTTTTCCCAGCAAAAGACCAATGATAATTCCCCCTTCTTCTGGCCAACCAATCTCCTCCTCCTTTTCTCCTCCCCTCTTATTCAAACAATAATTATTAATAATAATGATGAATGGCAGAACCAGGGCCAACCAATCTCCTCCTCCTTTTCTCCTCCCCTCTTATTCAAACAATAATTATTAATAACAAGTGGACCCGCCGCAGCCACGCTGCAGCAGAGGAGAGGGACGAAGAGGGCGGCGGGGCTGTCGCTGTTACACTGCCAATTTTTTTCATCAATATTTTTTTTTTGTCATCATATTCGCTATACACTCAAAAAAAAAATGACTGTGGCAGATTGTTTCCGAGTGATGAGGAGGTTGTGTGTGTGTGTGTGTGAGAGAGAGAGAGAGACACTCTCTCTCTCTCTCTCTCTCTCTCTCTCTCTCTCTCTCTCTCTCTCTCTCTCTCTCTCTCATCCACTTGTGTACATAAAAGATATACACACATGTTTGTTATTGCAACATGACAATGCTACATAGGAAAGAGCATGCAAGTTTTCTTTTTTCTTTTCTGCATCTACTGGTAGATAAGTCCATATACATACGGTAAAACGTCCGATCTACTGGTAGATGAGACCAGATACGTTCCGTATCTACTCGTAAATGACGCCAGATACGTCCCGACGGAAGGAAGAAAGGAAAGAGAAGGAAGGGAGGAAGGACGGAAGGAACGAAGGAAGGGAGGGACGTGAATATTATTTACCGATCGATGTACCTGTCTGTCAATCCGGATATATGCATTATAGCAGTAGAGAGACGTCATGTTTTTTGAAGATACTACCCGATAAACGAAGCCTCGATAGTAAGAATTAAGATACCACGCGATGTGTCTTACTCTTGTTATTCTCTCACAAATCCTTGAGACTTACTGAACCTTATCGATAGATAGACAGACACGTTTACATTCTCTCTCTCTCTCTCTCTCTCTCTCTCTCTCTCTCTCTCTCTCTCTCTCTCTCTCTCTCTCT
>BFEA01000119.1:1316339-1329627 GCA_003427395.1 Chara braunii
AAAGCAACGCTCCGATAATGTTGTTTGCTCCCCCGCCCCCCGAGCGACGGGCAAAAAAAAAAAAAACGTGTGGCGCAGGCCCACGCACCGCACCGCACTGCACTGAGGCCCGCATCCACCCACCACAGAGCGCCGCCACGCAGGCCCACAGCGCCCCAGTCCCGCCTCATGGACCGACGGGTCGGATTTCGCACCAACGCGCCACCGGTTCCCCCTCGCCCCACTGCCTCGAAGCGGGCCCGGGCGGCGGTGCCCAGTTTCTGTTGGGCCCGTCACGCGAGACCCGCTTCTTCCTTCCTCGCCCCACTGCCTCGGAGCGGGCCCGCGCGGCGGCGCCCGGTTTCTGTTGGGCCCGTCACGCGAGACCCGCTTCTTCCTTTAGAGTATTAGAGATAGAGAAGAGATAATGATGAACTGCAGAACCAGAATCAAATGTCCATATCCCTCTTCTACTGCCAGCACAATGTGAGGTCCTCCATTGCCATGGCCACTCTTCTCCTTCCTCCTCATCTAGGCCGAGGCTATGGCGGACTACTAGGGCCTTGCCCTGACACAAAGCAGCTATGGCCTCTTCCACTCAGGCCGCTATGCCTGACTCTGCCTCGAAGCTGCTTGATGTCACTCTACCCGAACGGGGCCTTCCAGATGCAGCACCCACCATAGCCAGGTGAGTGCCCCTGGCGCTCCCTCTCCTAGTCCCTTCTTCCTCCTCCTCCTGCCTGAGCTCCTCCTTCCCCAGCAGCGCTGCTCCACCACGCGCTCCAGCAGCAAATGAGGAAGAGCTCATTGGTCTTCCCAGTGATATAGCGAGGCAGCAGCGTCCTTGGGCAGTGACTTCCAGGCCCCGCAGCCTCCAAACAACCGGTACCTCCTCCCTTTCGGAGGGAAGCATCATTGCAGGCTCTGATATCGTTCGCACAGGCCCTAGACTCAGACTGCGCTTAGACCTAGCCTACCACTACTAGGTCTCTAAAAATGCCAACTTTTTTTCTTCTGCTCGGCCTCCAGTCCCCAACACATCTACCGCTACTTGAGTGGTACCAGCCTACCTACTTTTTGAGTGTTTTTTCCCCACTGCTATAAGCATCACGGGCCTACTCCCACCACTTAGTGTTTTCCCTGCTGCAACCCTCAAGTCACAGCGACAGGTAAGTACCGTCCCAGCGGGCCTCCTGAACGAACAAGTGCCCTTGCGGGTCACACAAAATCTCAAGCCGAGAAGCACTCAGAAAGGCATGCAGACCAGCAAGCACACACGCACACAGACCTAGAAAACTCAGCAAAAAGCGGGAATCTCAGCAAGGCATTCATTCTAGCGGTAAAACTCAGAAATCAGCTGTGTTCTCAGTCCGTGTTTGGGCTGGTCCTTACACTAATCTTAAAAGGCCCATCCAATGAACCCCATGTTCATTTGTAAGCATCTGTGCACAATAAAGGCCTATCCAATTACAACCAGTTCCAATGACCTCCAATGACCAAGAAAGGTCCATCTAATAGCCCCCATGTTCCTCTGTAAGCATGCATGCACAATAAAGGCCCATCCAATTACCGCCTGACTGTTTCTTATCGTCCTTACGGACTGTTATACCGCGTCAAACGCGGGGACGCAGCAAATCGGGTAGCATGCTTCATGTTTTAGACAGTAAGCTTGGCAAAGGTCTTATGAAGTGGGGAATGGGCAGCCTTCTGGATGGTAGTGTCCAAAGCCAACACTCTCCCACACACCACACGCAACCCACTCACACGCGCCCTCACACCCCTGTTGGCTGAAGACCTTACTGATACAGACTGGGAGGATCCTGCTCAGTATCTCAGTTGGATGGCACCAAGAGTGCCACAGGCAGCCGTGGGGATTGAACCCACAACCTCGTGAATGCCACCTGTGTGCCTACCCAATTGAGCTAGGACGCTGGATGGATCCAGATTCTTCTGTCGCAGAGGAAAAAAAAAAAAAAACATGAAAAACGAATAGCAAGCTACTGAGGGCTGTACCACCCCACAAGCGGCCAGGAAAAAGGTTTCAAGCTCTGAACTACTAGCAGTGTATCTACCTGTGTTCTGCCAGACCATTCATTGCTTATGTTGCACATTTGCTCAGTAGTGGAGCAAGGCCCTCGATCTCCACAGCTCTCAGGGCAAAGGTAGAAGCGTTGTTTCTTTTTTTTTTTTTCGAAAGTCGATACGTTTTGTTTTTTCTTTTCAGTCCGTTCTAGATTTCGCTACTTGGGCGTAGTAAACAGCAGAATGCTTCGATACTGTATTTCTGGGAAGATGCAGTAGAAGAGAAAAAAAACAAAAGCGAAACGACCTAGACACAAATCGCACGCCCCCAGACACAAATCGCCCGCCCCCAGTTTGCAACGTGAAAAAACTCTATCCGTCAAAAGGGAAACAATGGACGGCGCCCTATACTAAACTGCAACGACCTTGACAAGATAACCTGCACTATGACCGGTCTTAGGGACGACTGCAACCGGAGCCTATTTTCTGATCTCGGAACCCCAAACGAACCCGTCCTAGCGAAGTTGTACTGCACGACCTTACCAAAAATAGAAAGAAATGAAACGACGAAAATGGAACACACACACGCACAGCCTCCTGGCTGTGAACAAAACAGGCCAAGGAAAGGTTTCTTTCTGGGCCCAAGAATTGGGCTACCTGCCAGTTCCAATGACCTCCAACAAAACAGCGAAATATGGAGTTCTATGTCTAGCCTCAGACCCATCAGAGGTTGGTCGATGATGTATCGCCCCCTTCCTACCCCTCCCTGCGCCTCCCCGTGGGGACCCCACCCCACAAAAAACCCTGCTAGGACATCGTCTTCTGCGGCACCCAAACCGATGTGAAATGGTATCAGTCAAATTCAATTCCGAATTTTCAATTCCCGTACTTCGTCGGTATCACACACATATCTCCACCCTAAGTACGCCGGCAAAGACTTGGCAACTGCAATCTGGACCCTGAGTGACTGATCAATCACATATCTACAATATGGTCACTTCCACAGATCCATGCTTCCCTATGTTTGACATGCAAGATGAGAAGAAGGGACACAAGGGAAAGTGGTAAGGGAATCTTGACTGATAGCCCGAGAAACTCACTCTTCTTCTTCTTCAGATCTGAATGATTGATCCCCTCTGCAAGCCTTTTCTCCCTTTCTGCCTCAAGTTGTGCTTTGTACTCTTTCATCTTCACCTCCTCTTCCATACTCATGGCATTATTCTTCAAGTACTTCTCCTGCAGATGAGACATTAGGCACAGGATGATGTGATCAGAAATGCATTTCAAAACACAAAAGATTAGGCATGTGGAGCTGCACTGGACTTTCTTATCATCACAATGCACATTCAGAAAACAATTACTCCCATGGACCTCCATTGTCCTCCTTATCATCACCCCGCAATCTATCTGGCACACTCTCATCATCACTTGGTGTCGTGACTGCAGTAAAACACTAACAAGCTGGCATGGACCACTCATGTTGGGGGCAAGGAAAGCAGACTGTGAGAATGAGGTGGAAGCCACATCAGATACACACCCACAGAGCTGAAATGGTTCATCAGCACTCAAGACTGGTGCAGTGTTGGTATGCTGAAAAACATTGTCGCCTGCACCCATAACCACAGCATCAATTTACAAGGAATGGTGCATCATCTGCAGCCACACGAACACAATGATAAGGTGTGGGGTTTGATTGGAGTTTTGTGTGGCAATCGACATCTCTGATCAGGTATGCTCTGCGTCGCGTACAATTCATTGAAACACGAGTCTTGGCGAGCAAGAGGTACATTATACATTTGGATTGTTTTCCCGAAAGGTTAGAAACTTAACAATTGAAGGCATGCTCTGTTTCCAGCCTTCCTGGTCGTGGAGATTCTCTTAACAATCATCAGAAATGTTGCTTCTGTGTTCCTTAAGCCCACAACTTTCTACCTTTGACAGCTGCTTCTGCTTCAAGTCTCACATGGCTTCCTGGATATCGAACTTCTCTGACAATCATCGGGAATGTTGCCGTGTCTTTTTCTTTCTTTTCTTTTCTTCTTTTTTTTTTTGATGGACCACGGATCAGATATCAAACCGATCAGAACAAATACTACATTTAATCTTAGCCAAAATGCCGCGAAAGGTATATGTTGTCGTGTCTTCCTTAGCCCACGACTACCTTCTTCTACTTCGCCGGTTACCAGAAGAGATCCATGCTTTTCCAGTTGATCCCTTGGATTGGCAATCTGATGCTGTCGTGATGACGACGAAACTTCACAAGAACTCCAATGATAGCAACCAAGCCAGAAACAAGTCCAGCCAATCAACACACTCACACCAATAGCGAAACAGGGAGGGGAAGAAGAAGATAGGGAAGGAGGAAGAAGAAGGAAGATCAAGTCATGAATCCCGAACGCGACGTTAAAAATAGCATGAAGTACAGATCTGAATGCAAGCATCCGGTTGGCAAAGCGACCCGACCGGTTTCGGTTGGCCGCCAATGCCAGCACTCATCAGGGGTCTGTCGGTAAGGAACCGAACTGACTGATCCTATAAAAAGGAACTGACTGTAGATTAACTGTAGATTCTAGGAATTGCCTAAAGCCTAAACATCTAGTGAACGACTATAAGCACTAGAAACGGCTAAAAAAGAGAGAGCCTACGCCTACGTTACCAGTTCGAGGCCAGTCATTCAAACTCTCAAACAGTTCCTTCTGCATAAAACACGGACAACTTCTACGTCTGGAAAACCATCATGGTCAATGTTCAATTCTTCACCAAGTCCTTACCGGTCCAAACATCAAAAACCCACCAACAACCACACAGCGTACTGTTACCAACTCAAAAACCAACTCAATTCTTCACTAAGTCCTTACCGACAACTATACTACGAAGGATCACAACATGGTACCCGACGTCACCAGTTCCCACTGGTCCCAACAAGGAAACTGCAAACTACTCTCGTACGGGATCTCACCAGGGTACCCAGCGTCAGCAGCACGAACCTGATCCAGCCAATAAAGGGGGTTGGGTACCCCCAGCCCAACGTCAGAACCCAAACAAACAACCAGACATCTCGACAGTATCCAGGTATCGTAAGCAAAAACAACTAGAGGCCAACCATCAGAGCCCCTAGGACCGACAGACTCTGTCCCACCTCGTTAGCACAGGTAGCCATTGTTTCCATATCCCCCCAAACTTCCGCGAGAAATTAGCCAAAACATTATCAGACACCTCGTCAGGATAAGATCGCATCCACAACTCCATGTTCAAAGTGAATAAAAAAGGTAGCTCAGTACCTGGAACAGTAGCAAACCGCTTAGCACGATGCAAAAAGGAACTCACAACAGCAATCTTCTGCTGTTTACTCAAAAAGGAGCAGTAATCCTCAATACTTTGAAAGACCAGCCGATCCTTCGCAGGCACTTGCTGATTCTTGTGCATTGGCAAACTCACCACCTCATTTGCTCCGTTAAAAATCTTCAATACACACCCAAGGTACTCCCAACAATCCCCAATAGTAGTCTGGTCCAGCGTTAGGTTCTTATCGTAACTAACCTGAAATTTGTCCAAAATTTCCACAGCACGTACCAAAGACGCTTCATCTCCGTAAGGAAATTTGTCCGAAATTTCCACAGCACGTACCAAAGACGCTTCATCTCCCTTACGGTATCTCACAAAAACTGAGACGTCATCAACAAGTCGGAACCCATGAAACAGGACCCTATCAGATCCTAAAGAAGAGAGAAAGAGAAGCTTGTTGAAGACGCATAATAAGCAAGCCAGCCCTGGGCTGGACGACTTGCCCATAGGTATACCCACATTCTGCTGCAACACACATCCGGCGGCCATCACAAACTTATTCCGAAGCTCATATTCTACAAACGTGAATATTGTGTGGAATTTCAGAACAGCCCAACCCTCTTCCCCTCGCTTCTTTACAAGCTTGGCACCCCTTCCCCGTTTCTTGACTGCAACTGCTGTGTACTCCTTGTCCTCCCAAAAATCAATGACCCAGAAGACTGCCTGTAGGATTGAGGCGTGGGGGATGTTCGAAAACATCTCTTTAACATCATAGGATGCGCCCACCAGCCCATCATCCTTCCTAACACTCTTATTAACATCGGTTATACTGGCCACCTAGTCATCAGTACACCTCAGATTCAGGTTAGATCGCCGGGGCAGATTCCACAACATGCAGTTAACAGCCTTAGATATCAACTTCCCCCCGGCAGCAGAACACTCGGGGTAGGAAGGACAGATCGGTCTCCACCGATTAGTATCCTTGTGCTTACGTAAGCAATAGGCTCGCCCAAACTCACCATTAGATTTCCATTTATCCACAGCCTCCAAACCCTTGCTTTTATAACAGACTGCCACTTCATCCAACACACGTCGTTCGTCAGACTCACTCGTCGAAAAGGAAGGATTATCCAGGAACAACTTCGCCATACCAGCACGATACAACACAGGGCAACAAACATACGTGTCCCCCATATTGTGGTCTAAGGGGCAGCACACCATCCCACGCAGCTTACCACAAAACGGTAATACATCGTCTTCACTGTAGGTAGACACAGAAGACGGCGAGTCATCAGTCAGACAAAAGCAAGAATAGAGATCGTCAAAGGCGGCAGAACTGGAGTCAAGTGGAGGAAGAGAGGAGTGAGAGCGGAAGGCATCCAGAATCTCCTTCTTAAGAGTTGCAGGCGAATGTCTCCGAGACGGTCTCAGGATATTATTGTTGTTCCTCATCCAGGACAGAAAGGTATCCATCTCCGAAATCCTAAAGGATACATGCCCACTTTTGGTAGGAAAGTCACCAATAGCCGACTCACAACAGCATGCCGCATCACTGCTTCTGGCATACTTCCAAAAATTGTGCAGACAATCACCGATCGTGCGATTCCGACGCCACACAATTCGCATACGACGCGTGCCAAAACCTCCTTCCGAACCAAAGGGATACACAACCCATATATCAGACGAACACAAATCCTTCTTACTTGTGACTTCCAAATACAATCATTATAAACCAGCTTAACGACCAAATGTTCCCGTACATGGGCCCCAAACCTCGACGAGATACACTTGGACAAAATACACCTCAACCGTCCCCACGCACGTTTCTCACTGAAAGTACGTATTGCTGTAAATGCTACAACGAGAGAATCAAAGGTCCAAAAACGAAGAGACGCACGGGAAGGGGGAGAACTAAGCAACCGACTGAGAGAAGGCTTAAGAGCCAGCGACTTACTAAGAAAGGGAACAACAGATTCAAAGGTTACAGTGATGCCCTCTTTAATCCACCCACGAGCATGCCGAAACAACCCTCGACCGAAAATACAAGAAACGATAGATCCCCCATACGTACGCCGCAGAACCTTCCACTTATCAATAAATAACTCCCCGCCTCGACAAGTGACCGCAAAGCAACAAATCGAATCCTCTCGACACTTCTCCAAAATCGAAAGAAGACTGCATGAGCAGCCACCAAAACTGGGAAAGAAGGTGAGCAACGACTTACCTCCCAAAGTTGCCGAGATACTCGAACACTGTTTCCGCTTGGATCGTCTCAACCTTTCTCTCAGACCTGGACGGGAACGCTTGGATCTCCTAGCTTTGTCCCTAACATTTAACGAAGGAGAGAGCAACCGTATAAAAAACTTCTCACACGTTCTTACATCTTCCTTGGATGATACACAAAGTGGTATAGCGATATACTTATGAGCACCAATCCGTCGTAACCATCGATAGAGCTTCTCGTTTTTAACACCTCCATTAATTACCTCAGAATTACAGGCTTTGTACACGTGCTCCCCCCTCCGCTTATGCAAGTCACGAGTAGTACTTCCAATATATAGGTGTCGGCACCACGGAGAAAGCAACGCGTATACCAAAGGACCATTCGCCGCCTCAAAGTCGAAATCGCTCGCAGCCACACGAAGGAGAAAACCACTCAACTTAACCCCCCATGGTATTTGTCCCAGCACAATCAGCAAAAGCACAATCAAACAGAGAAGTGTGTTAATCAGTCTACACCGAATCCAATCATTGACGACGAACGAAACTGAGCACAACTATGAAGAAGAATCCACAGCCACGACGCATCCGGGGACAACCCTTACGAAGTAGCAGAATCACCATTGACCTCGGTACTGCCGTCGGTGCCCTGCTCGGCCACTTCGGTAACTTCGTGGATCACCACGCCGCCTTTCTTTAAGGCTCCACCACGATCTATGCCAAAGGCCACATCAGCACGCTTCAATGCTAACTCCTCCTTCGTCTTGTCCACAGTAGAATAAGAGACACCTTCCTTTGCACAGATCGCAACGATCTTCTCCTTCTTTAACGGTTTCAGCGCCCTTCTAGTCTCGAAAAGGAAGGCTTCACGATCGTTAGCTTCCACAGCCTGTGCAGCAGGGCTTAGCTGTCTCTTCCCTTTCTCAACCATTGTAGTAGCCAGCTTGTCCAAACGCGCCTTTAGATTGGAAGCCTTAGGAGTACGTCTCTCCACCTCAAGTCAAGCCATCTTCTCCTTCAATCGGTCAACTTCCTGTTCCGCCTGGCATCGTCCGTTGAGCTCACGCAGTCGCCACTCTCTCAGAATCTCGATCTCATGCTCTTGATGATCTACCTTCTCTTTCAGCTTGAGATCCTCCACAGAAGGTGATGGCAACGAGTCCACGCGGGCACGGGTCCGCGTCCCAGGTACAGGAGTAGCAGTGACGCATGCCCAATGGGACAATGCGCAGGGAGCCAAGGATCCGCAATGTGATGAAAAGGACTGAAATGGACAATGCAAGGTCAGCATAGCATCAAGAAGCAATGTACATTCCGATACATACAAGATGGCACAAAGTGGCGCAGCGGAAATCTTTAAAGAGAAGATCTGATCTGATCTGGACTGACCCGACATCCATCATACATCGCACATGTGAGAAGGGAGGAGGGACCGCAAACACAGAAGAAAGGTCCCTCCTTCACACACATACATGGGGAGATACCACGGATGAGAGATGGGGGGAAAGACGAGACGAAGGAACAGGAGGCGAGAGAGTAAACCAAGATCGCAATAGCGCAGTCCCAAAAATAGTCCCTTGCCGAGTGTCCAATCAATAGCCGTCCCAAAATGTCGAATCAGATCCTGGGCAATGTGCCCAACTTAACCTCTGCCTGTATTCCCTACTGATATCCTCTCGTACTCTCGTAGCTGAAGAAGAAGGTAAGAAAGAGAAGGAAGAAGGAGRAAGGAGAGAGAGAGAGATGGAGGAGGAAGAAGAAGAAGATGAAGTCCTTGCTATCTCACCTGCAGGTAGYTGTCACCGTACTGACCGTGGTCTTCGTCGTGTGCAGGTACCGCGTGGAGCCCAGCTAAGGCGCCAGGTAAGTTCGTCGCTTGCAGGTAAGGCCTCCGCCTCTCTCCACTACCTACTCCGCTACTCCCTACTTCGTAGCTTGGTGCAGAAATAACGCTGCTTCAACCAGCAGCGTGTCGCTCCAGAAGTGAGCTACTTGAACTGTCCCTGCCCAGCCGCTGCCCAGCTATTTGTAGTGCTGGGCCGGCTGGGCCTACCTGATGGTGGCCTCAGAAAACGGCCCAGCTGATCTGGGTCCCTACTGGACGTCCAGACCACGCTGCTGATGCAGCAAGGCGCAGAAATGCGCCTGACCTAAAATCGCCCCGGTACCTGTGCACCTAGCCCAAGGCGTCGCCTTGGGACCTGCAGGACCGAAACGATGCCTGTACCTACTGGTTTGGCGCCAAAATGCGCCTGGCCTCGTTTCGGGCCTGCCTCCGGTGTACCCAGTCCCAAGGTCCGGCCTTGGGGCTGCAAGTCCCAAACGGCACCTGACAAACAAAGTAAGACAGCGCACACCCACACAAAGGTAAGTAACTAAACTTATTCTAACTAGGGTGCTACCTAGGGCCTGAAGGGCCGCCGTGGGCCTCCAAGGCACGTGCTGTATGGTACGCGGCCTGGGGGCCCCTCAGCAACCGTCGGGTCCTCAAATGGGGCCCGTGTGCAAACGCAGCATGCCACAACCCCCTCTCCTTATGAAGTTCAAGCCGGGTCGAGGGCGAAGCTGACGATCTGAAGGTGGAACTTGGATGCGGGTGTGGAGTGGAGACGAAGATGCCGGCTTGCCTTGCAACTTGCGTTTGTGGAGTGCGAGGACGTCGGGAGCTGTTGCTTGAAGTTCCGCACGGGTCAACCATCTGTCAGCTCTATGGGTGCAATATGCAAAATGAATCAAGAATTCAGTCGGCCTGTTGCCGTAATGTCGCTGGGATATGATGTCGCCAACCTCTTGGAAACCGTCCATCGAGGGTGGGTCTTGCGATCGTCGCCCGGGAAAGTCATCAAGTTCCACTGGCGTGTAGAGAGCCAACTTGGAACAATGAAAGACCGGGTTGACGGGCAAGTGGGCAGGCACCTGAATGATAAATGAAGGTCCTTCGGGTGCGTCCCCAGCAGGTGCCACGATCGGCCAGGGCCCCATCCATTTCGGAAGGAGCTTGCGAGAGATATCTTGTTCGAGGCTGAATTCCGCAGCGGAAACCCATACGAGGTCGCCGGCGCAGAAGGAACAAGGAAGACGCTGGCGGTTGGCCTGTTGGCGCATACGTTGGTGCGTCTTTGACATTTGTTCACGTGCCTTGACAAGAAGCTCCTGCATCCGCCGAATGAAGAGAAGGTGGTCGTCGCTCTCGACCGCCCGTGGGATGATTGTGTCCAACGGAGAATTGACCGGCAAGCCATGCTCGAACTCAAAGGGCGAAATCCCGATAGCCAGAGGATGGACGAGTTGTATGCCACCTCGATATCCGGCAGACGTTCGACCCAATCCTTTTGGTCGGGACGGATGAGAGTGCGAAGGACCTGTGCGGTCTGATGTGCCCTCTCCGTTTGGCCATCGGTTTGGGGGTGGCGAGCCGAACTCGGCTTGAGGGATGAGCCCCATCGTTTGATGAGCGCCAACCAAAAATCGAACATGAACCGAGTGTCGCGGTCGCAAACGATCTCCTTGGGGTAACCCTTGGTTCGAATCCAACAGGCGTAGAGAACCTCTGCCAACTCCGGTGCCTTGGCGTGCTAGCGGCAAGGCAAAAACATGGCAAACTTGGTGAGTCGGTTAACCACCGTGAGAATCCCATCCACACCCGTCTTGTGCTTGGGGAACGGCCCGGTAATGTCCATGGCAATCGCTTCCCTTCGGCGCAAGGGGACCGGTAATGGTCGCAGTTCGTCGTACGGACGATGATTGCGGGATTTGCAACGTCGGCAAACCTCGCATGACTCGCAATAGCGCGTGACGTCATCGAGAAGACCGGGCCACCAAAAGCGCTTGCGGAGCCGGCCAATCGTGCGATTGACTCCAAAGTGTCCGGTGGCGGGGGCGTCGTGGAACTCGCCAAGAAGCCTCGTGCGCAAGTGTGAATCTTGCGGCACACAAAGTAGATCCTTCCCCCGCGAGTGAACGAGCAAGTATCCCTCTTGGATCCGATAGTGCGAAGGCGCCGGATTGGGAGAGGAACAACTTGCGTACTTGTCGCGAAATTCGGGGTCGGCTTGATAGCCGCGGATGAAACTGTTCCGCAAGTCATCCTCTATCTCAAAGGTCGAGTAGACGGCGGTGCAGTGATCTGGACGCCGTGAAAGAGCATCCGCAAAACGGTTTGACTTCCCCGGAATATGATCGGGAAAGAAGTCGAATTGGTCGATGAAAGCCATCCAACGGGCGATCGTGCTGTTGACGATGTCTTGGGTCTTGTAAAAGACCAACGGATTGTTATCGGAATGGGCGTCGACCAAGGAGGAAGTGCCGCCACCGCTTGAGTGCGTGGACGAAGGCAAGAAGTTCCTTTTTGCGCGCGTCATCGATTGAATGCACGACCGACACTTTCTTGCTGAAGTATTAGACCGGGTGCCAGTCCACGCCATCATGTTGTTCGAGGACGGCACCAATGCCATAGTCGGACGCATCCGTAGTGATGCGCGTTGGCAATAGTGGGTCGTATATTCACAAGACTTCCGCTAATAGCAATGCGGCCTTAAGGGCCAAAAATGATTCCCGCGCATCCGTCCCGAAGTCAAATGGCCGGTCCTCGCATTGAAGCTTGTATAAGTGGGCCGTGATCTTCGAGTACCCTTTGATGAAACGTTGGTATAGCCGTCAAGGCCAAGGAACAAACGGACATCCGTGACGTTCCGCGGCTCCGGCCAATCTTGGATGGCTTGAATCTTGTACGACAACGGACTGATGCCTTGAGGAGTGACGAAATTCCAACTCTTGACGTACGAATTCACACTTGTCGCGGTTGGCTTTGTACTTCGCGCGACGGAGCGTCTCCAACACTCGTCGAAGATGCTCGAGATGTTCCTCCAAGGTCCGGCTTGGACGAGGATGTCATCCAAGTAGACCAGCACGAACCGGTCTAGCATTGCACGGAACTCGTTGGTCATCGCCGCTTGAAAAGTCGCCGGAGCGTTGGTGAGTTTGAAAGGCATGACGACCCACTCAAAACAAGGGTACCTGTTGCGGCTTCGCTCGCAAGGAAATGAGGGGAAAATGGGAGAAATGAGTCGGGGTGGGGAAATCGGGGGGTTCGGGGGTTGGGGTTAAGGGGGTGGGGGTCGGGGGTGTTTTGAGACTCACCTGTGTAGTGTTGTTGATTGTGTTGATACACTGATGCTGGAGCTCTCTCTCTCTCTCTCTCTCTCTCTCTCTCTCTCTCTCTCTCTCTCTCTCTCTCTCTCTCTCTCTCTCTCTTCATCGTGGTCGTTTTGGGGGGTGGGGTAGTTAGTAAGGGGTCTCTCTCTCTCTCTCTCTGGTCCGCGCGTCGTTTCTCCTTTTATTTTATTGTTTTTAACTGAACTCCTGATGGTCCACGGGTCAGATATCAAACTCATCGGAACATTTACTAACCACAGTCGAGCGCGCAAGAGAGAGAGAGAGAGAGAGAGAGAGAGAGAGAGAGAGACAGGACCAACGGCCAACCACGGTCGCGTGCATGCGCAAGAGAGAGAGAGAGAGAGAGAGAGAGAGAGTGCTTCACGGGGCGCTTCACAACCGAGCGCTTCAGAACAACAAAAGGGTGCGCTTCACGACAACAGCATAAGCAGCGCACGTGCACACCGTTTTTCCTTTTAAAAAAGTAAAAAAAGAATTCTTGATGGTCCACGCGTCAGACATCAAACTGATCGGAACAGATACTACACTTGCTCGTCATCGTCGTCATCGTTTTTGGGGGTGGGGTAGTTAGTTAGGGCTCTCTCTCTCTCTCTCTCTCTCTCTCTCT